>BMAU01015433.1:0-122198 GCA_019973935.1 Trichonephila clavipes
ATACCATCAACGAGTCTGTTACCTTGGCCACTAAGCTACCGTGGCCAAAGTGGTCGAAGATAAATGTGTGCTAATTGCACATATGCAAGAATATTTTAATTCAATTGGAAATAAAATAATGAAACCATTTCAATTTCGTAAAATTGGCTAAAGATTAGATCACCTTATATTTGTAAATTCCGTACCTTAGAAATACATAACCCGAGGGATACCACAAAACATAAGAATTCAAATCTTCAATTATGTTTAAAAAGTTTCAGAAATCTTCCATTATACCATAACCGATCTTCCATCAAGAATCGAACTTTTCAATTCACCAGCTATTGCTGAAACAACCGTGCTATATTATGAGCTTTACATAAGCCTCGTCTCAAATTCCCTTTTTCATGCAGCATTAAGAACAATTAAAATCAACATTACCATCTTCATTAATTAAAAGTCACCACTAAACAAGCACAAATGGCAAAAGCCATTACCACTTCACACTCGGCAGCAAAACAATTAATACCCATTCACATTAAAACAATTCCAGTCCCAATCCCTAAAAACAGCCCACGGCACCACACTTCCAACCAATCGCGATTCATAATGCACATCACGTGTCCAGCGGTGGCCATATTCATCACCTGGCACGGAACAAGGCCTTGCTGGCGCAGCACAAACGTGAGCCCCATCCTAAAAGTCACAACCATACACCTTTGCCTGCATCCCCCATCCACCTCCACGTGGAAGGGGGATTAGAGCACGGGCCAGTCACCGTAACCGTAATTTGTGCTAGGGCTCTAATATTTATTGGGGCTTAATAATTCAAAGTGGTGAGGTTTATTTCGTTATAAATCGTCAGCCGGGGACAGCCCCGGTTCAGGTTTAATTTACGGTTTGTTTGTTTTACGTATTATAAAAGCATACAGATTAAAGGGTATAAATAGATAGAAAGGGGGGAATAACTTCGCACTTAAAATCCCTCCGAAGTGAGTGTTTAAATAATGATTGATCGTCAAGCGAGAGGAAAAGTGATTTTATTGATTTTTCTGGTATTCTCGGCTTAGGGAGAGAATTGAGAAGGAAATCGCACCTCTGCTGTTTCGAAAATAGTCCAACGTGCTCCGTTTCATTTTAGATATAATATTACGTACGGTATATAGGGGCTTTATTTTCTTATTCATTTAATGCAGAACACAAATACATATTGCACGGGGTATGCCCAGGGACGTCTTAAGGCAGGGGCCAACTGGGCCCAGGGCCTCGGTCTCAATGGGGGCATCGTTTCGTCCTCAACTCAACGTTTATAAGGTCAGGAATTCGAATAATTTCAACGGTCAAATGTTGTTTCCAGTTGTATTCTTCGAAAAACTGGGAATTTCGGAAGACATGTCAACTGGTTACATGTGATGACCGTCGTCCATGCATATCCATACACCATCATTACTTAATCAGTCAAAAGGTGGCAGTCGGTCCAACCGGTTTGTGCGATTGTAAGCCATGCACATCTATTTTTGTTCGGGTTATAGTTTTTGATCACGTATGTTATATACTATCTACTTTTTAAGGTCATATGTAAGGCCTACATTTGTGTAGGGGCCCCGGGCCTACCTTTATGTAGGTTCTCAGGGCCTTCAGACGTCCCTGGGTAGGCATAGTTTTGGCTCGAGGGCCCCTTTGTGGAAGCGGGGTATACCAGAGAGCCATATCTTTCGAAAATGACTGCAGGCATAGTTTTGGCTCGAGGGCCCCTTTGTGGAAGCGGTGTATACCAGAGAGCCATATCTTTCGAAAATGACTGCATTCGTTAGTTAACTGTGTAGCTCAGATTAAAAATCAATTGTAATGTAATAAATTGCAGTTTTAAAAAAAACTAAAAAACTAACTTTTATAGTTTTTTAATCGAACTAAAAAGTAAAAAATAATTCTTAATATAAGAATAAAATGATTAACGAGAAAATTAATGCCTTTGTGATAAAAGCGTGGAGTCTTTGTATTAAATACAAGTTTAATCTAACGCTGCATTTCGGCATAGAACAAGAGACTATAACAATTGATATCGAGCACCCAACGTTTTTCCCACAACGACATTCATTTTCTCGTTTGTTATTTTATTCTTCTATTAAGAATTATTTTTTACTTTTTAGTTCGATTAAAACTATAAAAAATGTGTTTTTAAGTTTTTTTTAAAAACTATAGTTTAATTTTCCTTTTTTAGTTCCATCTACAATAAAATGTGTGTGTGTGTGTTTTTAGTTTTTTAGACTATCATCCAATTAATGATGGATTACTCTTTTTTTGTTTGTTGTGTTTGTATTAACAATGAGAGTTTTCGCTTTAGGCTAGTAACTTAATCTTTTAGTAGCCAAATATGGAAATGGGAACTGGAATAAGTCACAAATCTGGAAATGAGAAATCGTTAATCCTGATGATCCTGATCAGGACAATGAAACAAAATTATTGTATTGTCATCGGTCCTTGACAAGTGAGCATAATTTGAGAACAATCTTTAAAAGTGGGTAAAAATCGAGTTCAAAGATTCCGTTACATGCAGGTGAAAAAAAGCGTGTTAAAAATAAATTAATTTCTGTTACATAGCCTGATCACCTAACCGGAACAACAGCTCATGTACCTCAGTGCCCAAGGACATGAAAATTGAGATGGGCACGGTAGGCCTTGACCCTTATGGGCGTTTGCGCTACTGAGTGCAGTTTAGTAAATTAATGTCAATCCCAATAAATGGGTATTTAAAAATTAAATACTTCAGTAGTATTAATAAATAGAATTATAGCAAGAATTCATGCGCTCTTTATATAGAAGAGAATCGCAATCAAGACTCTTTTCACAATGACCAATCCATAAAAAAGATATTCCTTTTTTTTCAAAATCCAAAAGAATCCCCGACCTCCATTTTTCTTAAAGTCCGCTCTAGTGGACAAGGCTAAAATTGTATTACACACACCTAACAAAACAACACTAATGCATTTATTCAATCACACCACACACTTAAAAATTCTCATTTATTCCTACACCCAAGTAAATTATTTAATTTTTTCACTTAAATACACTAAATATCAACACAATATTTTATAATTAAGCAGCAAAGGGTTAAGTGAAAGCTGAACTCATGTAACTCATCCATTTCATCATGATTGGAGATTGAGCTTCCCTGCGGGAAGCAGGTTCTCCTATAAATCCATCAACTTATATAGAGACCTAGGAGAATCCTCCTAGACTCGTATAATCCCCCCTAACATTTAATTTAGTCACTCGCCACCCGGCGAGTGACCACTATCCTTGCTAAATTCTTTTTAATTTTAATTCTTCAGTTTTTTTTCTTTTATTTAATTTAATTTTTACTCAATTGCAACCCCACACAGGCTAGTTCTCTAGACCTCCCCTTTGAATTGTTCCAACGCATCAGTGCAGCCAATAGAGTGCCTACTCTCGCAATGCCATCGACCAATCACAGCAGGGCCTTATAGACAACATCAGGACATTCCCGCCGAAACCGTATTGATGAAAAACTTCGATCCTATAACCACGCCTTCTTGCCACGTTCGAACCACCAATCAGGACACTCTCTCTCAGGCAGGCCCACCCACACAAGGCCACATCAACAAACTCGATATGAGATGGAGGAACGCTTCGCGTTCCATTTCCCAGTGACATCCAGCGTCATCAAGTAAAATTGTTCACAAGTGCTTTAAAAGCCTTTCAGTGCAATAACCGCAGAGTTATGGCACAAAGGAAGTATTTCGATGATTTTTTACGTTGTAGAATTATTGGACGACTGGAATGTGGACGTACCCAGCTCGAAGTATCCGAGTAACTTGGAATTGCCAAGAGTGTCATCTCCAGGCTTTGGCAACGATTCTAAGATGATAGTAATGTGAGTAGATGTTACAGAACAGGTCGCCCCCGAGTTACAACGCCGAATGAGGACCGGTATATATTTGGCAGTTACTGCCAAAAGAAACAGACGGAGCACAGCATCACACCTGTCTCGTCAACTCTCTTCAGCTACTTGTACGACAGTTTCAAGGCAGACCGTGTACAGACGCTTAGGGCACATTGGTCTATATGCTCGTAGGCTTGTCAGATGTGTTCCACTTACCGCAACTCACTGTAGCCTGCGATTAACCTGGAGTAGAGAGCATGCATTGTGGACACCACAACAGTGGTCTTGTGTGATGCTTTACGACGAGTCCAGGTTTAGTTTGCAGTCTGATTCTCGCCGGACTTTAATATGGAGAGCATCAGGTTCCCGTTACCACCAAGAGAACACCATTGAATGACACCGTTACGGTGGTGCAGGATGGCTCGTTTGGAGAGGAATTAGTCTTTGTTCCAGAACTGACCTGCATGTTCAGAGTGTAACGATGACAGGCCACATCTAGCGAGATGTCATTCTGGAACAACATGTACGTTTGTTTCGGGGCGCCATGGGTGCTGAATTTCTGTTTATGGATGACAACGCCCGTCCTCACCGTGCAAACATTGTAGACGAATGCCTTCAATCGGAGGATATCACCCGTATGGATTGACCAGCATACTCACCGGACTTGAATCCAATAGAGCATGTGTGGGATATGCTTGGCCGACGAATTGCAGCCCGTCAACCCCCTCCTACCTGTCTACCGGAACTTCGGAGGGCATTGCTTGATGAGTGGTGTAATATTCCCCAAGATCAGATTGATAATTTGATACTCAGCATGCCTAGGCGTTGTAAGGCTTGTATTGCATCGTCCGGGAGACATACTCTGTATTAACCATCATACTAACCATGTTATACTGTTTTTTGTAAATAGGTTATTTTTTGAAATTTGCCCCAGGGAGTAAAAATCGCAATTTTTATTAATTATTTCAAACATATTGCATCTTTTTTGCTCTTTACCTTTTGTTTAATAAATAGACTTTACAAATAAGTCAAATTTGTTTTGCTTCTGTCTCTTTCTTTGCCTGAGCTTCATTATCCTTAATTTATGGACATGAGTGTGGAATTCGATTATGTGCATGATGATATAACGGAACACGAGTATGATGAACTTTTGTTACGAAGTGATGAAACCCTCGTAAGGTATGTCATTTCTTTTAAATATACTGTATTAAGATACATGTAGAAATCTACTTTTTTCATGCTCCTTTTATTTCTCTACATTTAATAACACAGTTAAATTCGTTTAAAGTGAAAACGCTTGCAACGAAATATTGGTTAACACAAAATAATACAATAGTCCCCGACAAATTATGAATTTTCCTGCATTTTTTTTCTCTTAACAGAAAGCGAAAATCGCTTAATACGAAATAATCCCCTTCTAATAATGGACAAAATACGGAAAACATCAGCCACGCAGAAGAGGGGTGTGAAATCAAGGAGGTGGTTTCATATGTTTCGTTGAAAGGAGGCTAACTTGGCTTTGAAATACCCTCGGAATAGCCTGTGACACGAGCCAGTTCTGTTTATCTAAACTACTTTCACCCTCCACCCTACAATTGATGCGCATAATTATCCGAAAAGAGGAACATCATGAAAAAAGTATACGCAGATATTTAGACATACATTCATTCCATTGGTGAAATGAATAATAAAATGGACAACATCGAAAATTTGTGGTTAATTTCAAACTAAAAAATACAATGCAAAGAAAAATATTAGATTTTTGTCCCAAAACTCGATAAATATTTTGTTTTCCAAAAAAACTTGAAAATTTTATTAAATTTCATAAAGTTCAAGTGAATATTTTTGTTTCATTGATTTTTAATTAAATACATGCTACATATGTACATATCTACGTAAGCAAAATGTGCTCTAATAAACAATTTTGTTGAATCTATGGGTGTTCCCCTAATATCCTTTAAGACGAAATTCTTTTAACAGGAACAAATATTTCAGAGCCTTCAGCTTCGTGTTAAACTATTTTTACTGTATCAGTTTTATATCTGGCTAAAGCGCGGACTCTTAAGCTTTGTTCTTATTTTTTTGTGTTAAAAGTGAACGTTATCCAACTTATGATAGACGCAAAAAAATAGAAACAAGAATTAAATAGTATAAAAAAAGAGAGTTCCATTTACACCACACTACATAACATCGTATCATTATAGAAAAAAAATATTCAGTAATTGTTATCTTCAATGATATTTAAATTTTTTTTGCCCTTCAGTACACATTTTGTAATGCAATTAAGAAAGATTTCTCGGAACACTTTAATTTAGTTACGCACTAAATAAGGAAAAAAATGTACAAGTATTAAATATTCCACACTTAAAAAGCGTGCTTATCGATTAATTAATAAAATAATTTCTTGAAAGATATTTACTTTCCTGTTGATAACAATTTTCCAATCGAAACTCCACACACACATAAAAAAAAATACCAGCAAAAGGGGAGATAATCCAATCACTTACCTGAAAAGAGAGAAAAAAATATAATTAATGATGACATTACAAAGTATCAAAAAATAGCTTTTTTTAACTAAAAATTGTGTGAAATAAAAAAAAAACTACCAAACTGTGTTGAAACTTTAATACGTCATAAAATAAATACTATCGTCTTCGCCTTATAAATTTGTATTTTTACACTGTCTGATATGGCAACAAATTCTTATTTCAAGAATATATTATCGTCTGCTCTTTAAAAATTTAATATCCGGGGATTTGTAAGACGGCGAGAATGAAGATATTTTTGAGAGAACGCATACATATAAAAGAACACCCTTTATTCCCAGAAATAATTTATTTTTTAAGAAATTTATAATATTTTGAAAGATTTAGTATTATACATACATTTGAGTTTGTTTATAAGAATATATTTTAAAAAAATTATTTTGATATTATTTCGAGCATATTTGATCACAGTAAAATACAAGACTTCCTTTATAATAAGCTGGGGAAGGGGTACCCCTGTTTTACATAAAACATGTAAAACTGTAATTTACGTGTATTATGTAATTCTATAATAAATTTATCACAGCATCACGAAAAAAACTTTTATGTAGAGAGAAAAAAATAAATATAAAAATGAACAAAGAATCAATATAGTAATTTAAAAAAAATGTTCTCTAATCTATCTCTATATATATGAATGGATTTTTGTGTATATGAAATCGCATCACTAACACCTTTCAACCAATCACTACGAAAATTGGCATGTACATGTATTTTTTTTACGGAAGAGGTTCTTGTGTCATCTTCTTTGTTGCTACTCCCCACCAGAAGGCGCTACAATATATCAGCTTCTGCACCGTTCAATCCATCGCCAAGTTGCCAACGTGATGATTGCCAAAAATGATGCCAACTTGGCTCTATCATCAACATTACGCTCTTTCCATTGAATCGTCATTATAATGTAAGGAACACGGCATTACTTGTGAATATTACAATTTTAACATAACATAAATACAATAGAAAGTAATATTAACGTATTACACATCCAGATATAAATTATTTACACTTTTTTAAGCGTTCATTACACAAAATGTGTACCAATGTGTTACTTTTGCCGAGCAGAGATCGGCTTAGGAAGGTGTTTTCAAAAATCGACCCACAAGAGATTGACGGGGCGTTATAAATAAATTTTTAAAAAAAATATCAATTATTAGAACTTCAGACTTAAAATTTTACAAATATGGTCCTTTTATTCAGCTGAGATATGCAAAAAGCTTTTTTTTTGTTTTGTTTAATTTGCAATTCAAGTAAGATTTAACTCATCAAAAACTTCTTTATCCTTCAATCTGTATTGTTTAATTTTTCAATTCACTCGTGCGAAGAACGGGTATATAGCTAGTTGTATAGTAAATTAATAATTAATCATAGTGAAAATTATTGAAATGTCAGATTGTTCTGTTGCTATAATTTAAGATTTTGATTTCATTCTAATTCACGCAGTTCTGCGAAGGACGAGGACTTTTAGTCGAAAGAAAGGACTCTTTTATTCCTTTCTTATGAGTCACCGTCAAGTAACGAATACGACATCTGAGATCTAGCATCCCTTCCACATCAAGTCAGCCTGAGGACTTTGAACCTCGACAGATGTAACGTTTTCAACCCCCTTACAGAGCGGGTTCTCATTTTTGGGGGTTAACTTATTTTTGTGAGCATTGGCTTTTTTTCTTTTCTTGCATGGAGACCAACAAGAGTAAATATGCGAGATGCAAATTGGCTAACATCGATTTTAATGGTACAAGTTGTACCTTTTCCAAAATGCAAAGTTAACTAGTGAATGAAATCATTTTGAAAAGGCGAGGGAGGCCTCCGCTTCCACAATGTGGCCTTCCTGCCAAAAGACGGAACTAGTTTGATATCATGGGACACGCGCTAAGTTGTTGTTTATGTTCGCCAAAAAGGGCGATAACATTACAATAGGGTTACATTGATATGTTTGCAGTTTTTATAATATTACAAGCTTTCAGTACTTTTTAATTGATATTCATAAAAATTTTAATATATATTATGTAATTATTTTATTAATAATATAATATAAAAATAAATTATTTTATTAAATGTTATAATCATAAAATATTCGTTATTTATAGTAATTGCTTTTTATTATGCTTATTTATAAATATTATTACATACTAGAGGTCCCGACAGACGTTGTCCTGTGTACACACATCGTAAATTCAAAAATTCCAAATTTTTATGAATAAGCTTTAACAATCTGGACCGTTATGAGTAAAATTAAGTAAAATTTGAAACACTAATTACATCTGAATGTAATAATTTAATTAACCCACGATTTATTTCAACAAAATAATAAAACGAAGTGACAAAATGTTTTCCTGAAATGATCACAGAACCAACTGTCGGGATCAACTTGAATTATAATAAAAGATTTTTGAATATTCGATACTGCGATCGTAGCGCAGTCTGCCGGATGCAATGTAAAACATTCCAAGATCAACAATTTATAAATAAAAAAAAACAATTAAATAAACATTTCTAAGCCGAATTATGAATCTAAACCAATCTCGAGTCCACTGGAACAGACAAAAACTTTCATCAAAATCGTCGGTCCAGCCGTTTAGGAGGAGTTCGGTTACATACACACGCACAAAAGAATTACATATATAAAAGATTATTTGAAAAGATATTAATTAAAAACGCTAAAAAGCGTGAATCGCGTCTGCATTTTCGTAACAATAAAGACCAGGTTTGGCTGAAAATCAATTTTCGACGCCAACTTACGTCTTTTTCAATTCCAACTATTAGCGCACGATTTCTATACATATTTTAATTGTTTGTTTGTTTATTTATTTATTTATCTTGGTGGAATTTTTAATCGTTAATAAAATACATTTTAAAGCGCTCAATTGAGCTGAAACGTTATGTACATGATTATTTTGGATGACAATACTATCATTTTTAATTATAATTAATAAAAATTAATTGATTAAAACTAATTATTTAAAAAAAATTACAAATACAGCCACGTTAGCGACTTAGCGACCCTTTTGGCGACTTATGTCAAAATTTGAAAAGGTTTTTTTATCACGTGTTAAAGCATTCAGTTGAAAGGAAATTTTATTTTGTATCAATAGCGTTGTTACAACAATGCAGGTGAATGTTGAGTTGTATTTTTTGAAAGTTTTTAATTAATATCTTTTTAACTAATTACGATATCGGACCGAATTGTGAATCTAAACCATTCTCGAATTTACTTGAACCCACACAAAAAATTTCCTCGAAATCGGTCCAGCCGTTTAGGAGGAGTTTAGTGACAAACACACACACAGAAGATTTTTATATATAAAGATTGTTATTTATTTATATTTATTATTATATTCTTTATATATAATTAATATTTTGTTATTCATTTATAATTATTATTTTGTTATTCATTTATACTTATTATTATGTTATTTACTTATAATTGTTACTTTACATGAGTATTCTTATGAATAATATAATTTTTTTATTACAATACGATGATTTTTTTCTTTTTTATAATTACTATTAAATTATATTATATGATTATTATTACATATAATTATTATTAAATCATACTATATGAAGATTATATATAATTACTATTCAAATATATTGTTACGAATTTAGCCTTATTCTAATTGTTTCTACTCATTTGTGTTCATTTTTACAGTTTAATTTGTCGTATCTAATGTGATTTCAACCCTGTTTACCTGTAATATCATTTCCACTGCATTGCACGGCCCCCATGCTTTAACATTGGTTTAAATGGTAAACTCGCCAAATATTGCAGCTAGCGCCAAGTTGGCGACGGATTTGGCGACTTAATTTTTGGCGCCAAATTTGGCGATATATCGCCAAATGTGGGCGATAAGCTTGGCGACCATGGCAACCCTGCTCCTAATAACCCTGTCTGGCAACCCTATCGCGGTATTGTAACACTATTGTATTGAATGTATTACTGTATTGAGCTTTTCTCGTACGTTCCGGATTTTGCTAGACCTTTCTATTTCTCGATTATTCTGGCAAGTGCAAGAGGTTTCTGACCGAAAGGTATAAAAAGGCCCGGGCCGGCTAGTCAGTTAGTCAGATATTAGCTTTCATGCAAGTGATACCTCTCTGAGCTAGAAAGAGAGACGATTGCATAGTGCGTGTGTTATTGCTTTTATTGAGTTATTATTTTTGTGCTGAGTGTTTACTATTGCTTTTGTTAGTGTATTACATCTGTGTTATCAGTATTTTCATCGATTGTACGTGACTTTCTCGAACTGTTCTACAATTTGTGGAGGACTGTTTTGGCCAAGAATAAAATTGTTTTGGATCCCGCTCTTCGGCTTCAATCATTTCGAACCCCCGAAAACGCAACAATATTATAAGATGATAATTATATACTACATAATATTATCAATACATGTAACTTATTTTTATATTATATTGTTATTCATTATTTATTGATTGATCTTGATTATTCTCAAGCCCTTCCTATATTCTTTTGAAATATATTTTAAAAAAAAACTTTTTTAATTATCTTCCTGACGATTTGATACCACTAGGCCGCCATCTTGGATTCCATTACAGCAACAACAAACGCTGCTTGGCGTGATTCTTTTATCGCGCGAAGCAGTGTTTGGCGTCATGCCCCGTAATATCAAACTAGCATCCAAAAGAATATGCTTGACCTTGATGTAAGGTGTTCTAAAATTAGTATTATAAAATGTGAATGCTCCTTTTTCTCTGTTTATTTTTAAATTTCCTAAATTAATTACGGAATGATAATGATTTAATGATAATTTGCTTTGTTTGCATTTATTTAAGACAGTGTTTCTCAAAGTGTGGGGCGCGCCCCCCTGGGGGGCGCGATGACCCTACAAGGGGGGCGCGAGCGTATCGAAAATTTAAAGATTTTTTTTTAAAAAAAAATAACCGGAAAGAGAAGTAAAACAAAATGCTTTCTTCCATAATAAAAAAAAAATACACACAACAACACTGACATAATTTATGTTTATTATCTGGCTTTTTTCCGTCATCAAATAGCTATCTTTGATCCCAAAACGAAATTAAAGAGAAAAAAAACATTTTGTTTTATTTGAGGTATTTCCTCAATGAGAGATTTTTTTTATTACGTTTTAACATAAAATATTACACGTTAAAAGAAAAAACGAAACCCAGACCCTGAGAAAAATTCTAAGAAGATAAACAATTCACCACTGTAATTATTATTGAAATACTGTACATTAGTTGTAGAAAAAGAAAAGGAAGTCATGATTCACTTTTCAGCCAGGCTGCATAGTACGTTTGCTAATCATTTGATTGACCTTCAATCTTATGGTATGGTTATTATCAATATTAGTTCCCTTCCATCTTTTATGCGTTTGCTTTTCGCTTAGGGAAATTGTAGATAGTTGAGTTTTGCGATATTTCGAAAAGAATTAATTGGTTTAACATTTCTGTAGGATAATTGAAAAATGTCTAATTTGTGTCCTTTATTATGGTCTCTTGTACTTTTGAATCATTTTAGTTCAGTTTTATTGATTTTTTTTCTCAAATCATCAAAGAATTGAACAGTCCTTGAAAGAAGGTAAGTATACTTTCTATAAATTAAAATATTCACTAGAATTCCGATTTGTATCGTGTACAGTAAAAATAATTCTAAACAAATGATTGGGTGACTGAGTCCCCCGCACTACCATTAATGTTAGTATCGAGTACGCGCCTGCTCCCGGGTTAAAACATTTTGAAGTCTCTCTCTCTCTTCTCGCTTTAAATGTTAAAAGTAACACAAATATTCTTCATCGGTATTTTATATTCTTTTCATAATTTAACATTAATTCTAAATGCTAATTGTGTGAGGTTTAAAATTACAGTTCTTTTAAACAGTTATTTACAATTATAGCATTTATCTAAAAAAATCATTCTACATTTTTGTATACAATGTCGTGCACACAGTTTTTTACTCTCCTTACAGTTCAGCTATTATATCAAGAATAATGTTTTATTTTTTAAAAAATGAACTCGTGCGAAGAATCGGTGTTTCAGCCAGTATACGTTTGATGTATCAGTACTGAAGAAGGTATTTTATAAATAATTTCTTATTACTGAATTTGGCCGCGGTGGCCGAGTGGTATAGGTATCGGATCGTGGCTTGCCTTGTCACGAGTTCGAGCCCAGTACCACTAAAGACCCGCCGTGTAGGGCAGCGATGCACGTTAAATCTGTTGAGAGTTGAAACGTTTTCCCGTTGGTGTGGTGTGGTAGTTAGGAGAGAGGGTTGCCAGCTCAGGTGTCATCCACGTCACTTGACCATGGTTCAAAATTACGTGGTCCGTCGTCAAAAGCCCTCGTGCAGCTGAACAGTGTGACGTTAATATTCAATCAATCAATCTTATTACTAAATTAAGAACAAGTTTAATAATTATTAGGGACTTCCACAGGCTTGTCTTGTAGAGGGAAGTTTTTCAAAGGAAGGTTTAATATCAGAAATTGACACTTAAAGAGTTATTTTTCTATATTTAGCTGAGATCTATATTTTGTCTTCAAGGCATCCACTGCAGAAAATCCGGTTTGAAAAAGGTAGGATGTTGAAAATGGTAATAGTATACGAAGTGCTTTTTGTTTTCAGTACAGATAATTCCTCATCCACCTCTACCCCAAATTCAAAGAGCGATTTATTACAAAATTGCCTTTTAATTTTTCACTGGATGTGAAATCTATGAAGATTTCTTCTTCGGAAGTTGAGAGCCCTTCTGGAGTATCTTGAAATAGATCCCTAATCCACTCGTAACTTGCTACCAAGCTGTCCTCATCCAGAAAATACTTTTAAAAATTCTTTGCCAACATAGCTAAATGATTTTACATGTTTTAAAAACAACTTTCACATGTTGTTCTACAGATTTGTAAGTTTTAACACATATCGAGCTGGGGCTTTTTCCCATCATTTACTTCAGTAGTGGTAAATCCAAAATTTAAGTATTTTTGAGAAGATCGCCTTGATTTAATTTTCAGAACCATGCTCGTTCGTCTGTGTACTTGTTTATATTATGGTAGAATGTTTGCTTACGACTTAAAAAAATGTATGTATGATATTGTTTTAATCTACTGCCGTAAATACTTAATTACCGTGAATTACAATTAACGTGGAAATTAAAAAAATGTACATCCAAACTAGATTCGGTAGCTTTAGGAGTATCGAGTCGACCAAAACTGACTGAATTGTACGAGGAAAAGCATTTTTACATGTTTTGCGCAGACGTCCGATAGGTTGCCCAGGCTCACGCAAACGTACCCTAAAATGCCAGATGTGATGGATATGATAGAGAGCGACATTGACTAGACTATTTTTCTTATGACATTTGTACTTTGAGAAATGAATATGCTGAAGGAAATAAATCTTTAATTAAATACATCATTTTGTGATCTGTTCCAATTTAAAAATTAGAGAAAGAAAAATAACATAATTCTAAGTAATATATATATTTTAAGTAATTTTCTTAAAATATATATTACTTAAAAGTTACACATATACACAAAATTTAATATACTTATCGTATTAATTTGTACGGTTTATAATTAAGATCGTATTGTAACTTTAGCGTCTCTCTCTCAAAGTGCATTTTTATTGCAGTAAATACATTATTGTTGTACAGGGGGGGCGAGACAAAAATTGATTGAAAATTGGGTCGCCAGTATTGAAAGTTTGGGAAACACTGCTTTTAATGTATGAGTGGTGCACAGAGTATTTTATGACTAATTAATTAATACTAAATTAAGAACAAGTTTAATAATTATTAGCTACTTCCATGGGCTTGTCTTACAGAGCAAAATTTTTGAAAGGAGCTTTAAGATAAGAAATTGACCCTCTGAGTTCATTTTCTATATTTAGCTGATATCTATATTTTGTCTTCTAGCAACCACCGCATTTTGTAATATGTTCCAATTTAAAAATCAGAGAAAGGAAAAATAACTTAGTAATTATCCTATTACTTAATTTTTTTGCTTAAAAGTAACATATACAAAATTTAATACTTATGTCATGAATTTGTACGGTTTATAATAAATATTGTTGCTTTATCGTAAAAGTGCATTATTATTGCATTCAGTAAATTATTATGTATAAGGGGGGGCGCGATAAAAATTGTGATTGAAAAGGGGGGCGCCAGTATTGAAAGTTTGAGAAACACTGATTTAAGATAAAATTTTTAATTATATAAAAAAAACTAAAGATAAATAATTTTTGATAAAAGACTTTTAAAATTTAATAATAATAAAAAAATCCATACAATATTTCAGGACAATTAAATTACTTCTTCGTCTTGGATCTAACTCAAAAACGTGCACTCAAAACAATCAATGGGCTTAACTCATGTGACGTCATAATCATATGATAGTGATAGTCACGTGATTTTAGCCAATCATTTCAAAAACTCATGTGACGTCATAGTCACGACAAAAACTCTTGTGTTTCCTGCTAATCAATTCACGCGCTCCGGTGCTGCCAAGTTTTGCTCTTTGCAAAAACTCTCAATTAAAAACTACATATGTATACAAAATGCATTGTATTTAAAAGTATAAGCATAAAAAAAAAAATTAAAAAAATACGTTTTTTCTTTCATTAAAAAATTTTTTTTTGAAGAAATTTTTTTCTGACATTTAAACATATTTCCCCAAATGTGAAATTTTATCTGAGTTTTACAAATAGAACAACAAGTACAATTAATTTAATGTTTGTTTTGAATTCAATGGAAAACACGGGTTTGTTTTTATCATGTGATTTCATAAATTGAGCCCATTGCAAACATTCTCGTTGAAAAACGTAATTTCAAAACATCACAATCATCTAGAAGAAAAATTGCAAAAAAAAAAAAAAAAACTATACGATAGTAAAATAATTAACATTCTTTGCCTAATAGAGTCAGTCAAGAACGTGATTGTAATACAAATCTATTAAACTATAAAACAAATGTTCTAACGTTATACATATCAAACAAACTATAAAATCACGCATATTAAAATAATTACCGTAATTACACTTTAACCAGGGAAAATTTCAATTATTACAATAATTGTTTTACAGAAACAATAACTGAAGAACCCGAGAAAAATCTGAATAATATAATTAAAGTAAAATTATATATGCTAATGACAAACGATTACGTATAAAGAAGTAAACACCTTAAGCGTTCGATTTTCTTTAATGACATGGCAGGCATTCGATTTTTATATTTCATTTTATTCAAATGAGATTATTTAATGTTTTTCTTTTTGAGTTCCGAAGGTAGTTTAATAACATCTTTTCCGAACGACTTTGTAAAGACGATTATTCCGTATGCTAATAAGCAAGAAATAAGTACCAAGGTAAAAAGCAAGTATTTCTCAAAAGGACACTGAAAGCAAAGATCAAAAGTAACACGCATTTAAAAAAAAATCAAAAAGCTTGAGGTACCCCTGCCTCACAGAAATAAATAAATGGGATTTTTTTTATAAAGTTTATAACGTAATTCTATGATTGGATTATCGGATTTCCTTCTTTTACTTTCGGGGACCATTTTTTTTTTTTTTTTTTTTGCTAAATTTAAAGTTGTACATATGACACGGTTTGAGGTAGGTATGTATAAAATAGCACAATAACAGCAAATATGCAAAAGATGAAAACAAAATACAAAAAAATTACAATACAAGATTTAATTTTTCATAAAATTGTTAAATCTTTAAAAATTAGTTAATTTTTTATTAGCTAGTGTATCTTAACAATGAAATAACAGGAATTTTTTTAATTAGAATCATAAGAATTTTTTTAAAAATAAAAACTTATTTCCGAGAATTCTCTTAATCAAACCTCGCCAATTACAACTAAAAAAAAAAGATACACTCATGTTTATAAATTAAGGATAATAAAGTTCAAGCAAAGAAAGAGACAGAAACAAAACAAATTTGACTTATTCGTAAAGTCTATTTATTAAACAAAAGGTAAAGAACAAAAAGGATGCTATATGTTTGACATAATTAATAAAAATTGCGATTTTTACTCCCTGGGGAAAATTTGAAAAGATAACCTATTTAAAAAAAACAGTATAACATGGTTAGTATGATGGTTAATACAGAGTATGTCTCCCGGACGATGCAATACAAGCCTTACAACGCCTAGGCATGCTGAGTATCAAATTATCAATCTGATCTTGGGGAATATTACACCACTCATCAAGCAATGCCCTCCGAAGTTCCGGTAGACAAGTGGGAGGGGGTTGACGGGCTGCAATTCGTCGGCCAAGAATATCCCACATATGCTCTATTGGATTCAAGTCTGGTGAGTATGCTGGCCAATCCATACGGGTGATATCCTCCGTTTGAAGGCATTCGTATACAATGTTTGCACGGTGAGGACGGGTGTTGACATCCATAAACAGAAATTCAGCACCCATGGCGCTCCGAAACAAACGTACATGTTGTTCCAGAATGACATCCTGATAGATGTGGCCTGTCATCATTACACTCTGAACATGAAGGTCAGTTCTGGAACCAAGAATAATTCCTCACCAAACGAGCCATCCTGCACCACCGTAACGGTGTTCTCTTGGTGGTAACGGGTACCTGGCGAACTCCATATTAAAGTCCGGTGAGAATCAGACTGCAAACTAAACCTGGACTCGTCGTAAACCATCACACAAGACCACTGTTGTGGTGTCCACAAGGCATGCTCTCTACTCCAGGTTAATCGCAGGCGACAGTGAGTTGCGGTAAGTGGAACACATCTGACAGGCCTACGAGCATATAGACCAATGTGCCCTAAGCATCTGTAACGGTCTGCCCGCAAACTGTCGTGCCGTTAGCTCAAGAAAGCTGACGAGACAGGTCCGATGTTGTGCTCCGTCTGTTTCTTTTGGTAGTAACTGTCAAATATATATATCGGACCTCATTCGGCATTGAAACTCGGGGACGACCTGTGCTGTGTAATCTACTCACATTACCATCATCTTGGAATCGTTGCCAAAGCCGAGAGATGACACTCTAGGCGATTCCATGTTCCTCGGATACTTCCAGCTGGGTACGTCCACATTCCAGTCGTCCAATAATTCTACCACGTAAAAATAATCCAAATGCTTCCTTTGTGTCATAACTATGCGGTTATTGCACTGAAAGGCTTTTAAAGCGCTTGTGAACAATTTTACTTCTTTGCCACCATTCCTTATATACCCCTCTCTTACACTCTCATCATTGTGACTTACTATCCGCGCAATCTGGTGGTTTCCTGTAATTTGCCATATATTCTTCTTCAAGATGTGTGTGATAATTCGACAGGTGAAATTTTTACTTTAGAGTTCAATTTCTGTGTGATTCTGAATTATCCTTAATTTATGGACATGAGTGTATTTCATGTTAAAATATATAACGCTCAAGAAATCAAGGAAAATAAATTATATATATTATATATATATATATCGGAAAATGCTTGCGTTTTAGTTTTGCGTGTATTTTATTAGTATAATGCCTCTGATTTATTTAAAAAGTTCTCTATTTTAAATTTGTTTTAAAAAAGATTGAAGTTGTAATGTGTTAAAGTATGAAGTAACACATATTTCATGATGGAGAACGATTACTTTTTTCATGGAATTACACGCTTTTGTATGATAGATCTGTTCACACGACCTCCAACCCCCCGCCATTTAATCACTTTCTCTTGCAAAACTAGGAATTTCTGTAGTTAAAGTTTTTATGAAATTCCAGTAATAAAAAATAAGCAGTTTATGGAACAAAAGTTTTAACAAAAGTTATAACATTACAACATTTGAATTTAAATGTAAAAGAAGTACAAATTAGAAAAAAAAAAGATATTTAGTATCATACATTTAGAAAAATATTTATCTGATATTTCGGTATTGTCAAAATAAAAAATAAAATAATTAATTCGGATCGAAATGATAAATAGTTTTATATAAATGTTTGTCGACAATCCTACCTCTTAAAGTTATTAAATATAATTGAGAGCATGTTATTATTAATAAACACAATATATATAAAAAAATTAATAGAAAATGTAAGTCACATTTAAATATAACTAAAAGTTAGTTATGAGTTAATATAATTAAAGTTTTAACAAAATTAATAAAAAATGTGCTCGTTAAAAGATTTAAAAAAAACATTTTATCTTTAAAAGGCATGCAAGCACATAATTGTTTGACAACTAACTGTTTTCATAAAGAGTGGTGTAGAAAAATATTAAAAAAATAATAAAGAAAATTTTTTTCAACACAAGTGAAAAATTTACTTCAATAACTTCCACCTCTTAAAACTGGCTTCTGTCATTATTAATTAACAAAAGTTTATAATTATACACGTCGAAAAAAAATAATTCGACTGCATCAAAGATGTATATTTATTTCCAAAGAAATAAAAGCAGGCAGCTTAAAGTATAAATTACATTCATGTAAAATATAAGGATGATTTTTTAAAAAAAAACAAAATGATCAAAGACTTATACCAGAAAAAATAAGATAGTATTATTTTCAAGGTAATAGAGCTTCAAGAGCACAAATAAAAATGTACAACTATAATTTTTTTAAAAAATAGTAACTAAAAAAAAGAACATTTTATACATTACTTATTACTCAAAATAAATAAATAAATAAAAATAAAATGTAATGCTTCTTTGAAAAAAACTATTTACACAATGTTTTTAACGCTATTTTTAATATATCTCTATAATATTTTATTTTCAATCACTTTCCATCAAATTAAAATGTATTTAAAAAAAAAGGGAGAAAGGCGTTCCGCAATAAAAAAAAAAAATTTAGATTAAATACAAGAAGTAAAGACATTAATTTTTAGAATGAGAATCAACTCCTTACACACATGTTGCAACCAGTAATGTAATAAGTGTGCTAAATATATTGCTCACATACAACGTCTGCAAAGTTTTTTTTAATACTTATTTATATTATTAATTATTTTAGCAATTTTGCATGAAGAAAAAAAGTTATTGCAAAATAATATTTTATTACAAAAGAAGTTAATACTGCTATTGTAATTATAGCGCAGACAATAGCTTTGCGTATACACAAATTCAATACACAAGAGGTTACGGAATGAAGTAAAAAAAAAATCTTAAATGAGAGAGAGAAAATGAAAAGTAAAGAAAGTACTTAAGCCAGACAATATAAATTTAATTAAAATATCCAATTTCTATTAATTTTTGACTCATTACAGTTATTTTATGTGGACAAATCCTTCTTTTTGAGTTACTACCAGTCATTTTTAATGCATCCTTAATTAATTATGAGTACAAAAATTAAAGAAAAACAGAGTAAAATCAAAACATTTAATAAATGAAAATGTAGATAAAAAAAAATGTAAAATGAAACGAGCAAACATTATATATACATATATACCCGTCTTCTATCTTTATACTTGGAGAAATTAAAATACTCCTACACGAGAAATTAACTTATTAAGCATATTGTATTACATTCAGTACTTTAAGAGCGGCATATATTCGTGGATGTCGTCATAGTATTTTTTACATCAAATTAATCATATTGTTTATGAACATTACATTCAAATATAATATTGAAAAGTTAGCATTTAATTTTCATAAGAGTAGTAACATGCAGGTGTAAAAATAGCATCCAACAAGTATATAGAATAACACTATTAAAATAAAAGTAAGGAGAAAATAAATTCTAAAAATTGTACTATTCATACAAATTTTTGTTAAGCACCACTTACGATGATGAAACACATAAAAGTACAAAATCTACATTAATTATCAAGTGAGTGATTGAATATTAACGCCGCACTATTCAGCTACACGAGGGCTTTGGGCGACGTACCACGTCACTTTGAACCATGGTCAAGTGATGTGGCTGACAACTGAGCTGGCATCCTCGTTTCCTAACTACCACACCAACGGGAGGACGTTTGAGCTCTCGACAGATTTATCTTGCATCACTCCCCTACACGGCGGGTCTTTAGTGGAACTGGGCTCGAACTCGTGACAAGGTCAGCACGATCCGATACTTTCACCACTCGGCTACCGTGGCCCCATTTATTATCAAAAGGGAGAGTTTCTGACGAATGGCACTGCGCAAAGACGGATAAGTTGCCAATCTGAGACAGGATGGATTTCTAGATCCACACCTCTCGTTGGCCGTAACCTTGAGCACCAAACAGGGGACAGTACGATTTAACTCTGTTCTTCCCCAACTTAGAGGGAGAAGATCTAGGGCGAGGTTTGTCAGAGGCCTCCCACCTCTCTTCCTCTTCCACCAACCTTACGAGAAAACTTGCGACTTGACAGCAATTTAGAGTACCCCCATGCAGCAAAGGGACTATACATTTACAAACATCCATGACCTTTCCAGAATTCGAGCCCAGCCCCTACGCCACAGCAGCCAGCGTCGCTAAGCACTATACTGAACGGGCGAAGACGAATAAGTCTGACCGTGGTATGGTGGCCGCGGTAGCCTAATGGTCATGGTCATAGATTCGTGGGCAGCGTGTCACGAGTACGAGCCCTAGCTCCACTGGAAATCTGCCGTGTACAGAGGCATGTTAAATCTGTCGAGGCTCAAACTCCTCTCACTGATGTGTAATTTTGGAGGAGTGTGTCATCTCAGGTGTCGACCTCGTCACATGAGCGATGTTCAAAATTGCGAGGACCTTCGCCAAATGCCCTTAGATTGCCCTAGAGTGCGACGTTCATAATCACTTTTATTGATCGCATTATGTTTTCTACGCTTAAACTGTGGGTGGAGATGGTGTGCACCTCGAGGCCACTTTCCGAAATGCGTTTCAGGTTAATCCGGTATAGTGGTTAGTGACGCTGACTGCGGTGCCGTAGGGTCTGGGTTCAAATCCCGGAGAAGGTACGGATGTTTGTACAATGCCTTCGCAGCATGGGATTACTCTAAATAGCCGTCGAGCCGAAAGACCTCTCGTGAGGTTGGTGGAAGGGGAAGAGAGGAGGGAGGCCTCTGGCCACCCCCAGGGTATCCTCCCTCAAAATTGGGATGGAACCGGGCAAAATCATTCTGTCACCTACATGGTGCTCAAAGCTAAGGCTAACGATAGGCGTAAAAATCTAGCTCTTAGTCACGATGAATTTTGTGGGCATTGATCTGATGTTACTCAGTCAGGCGGCATAAGTAACAACATTAGTTCAATTCTTGCAGTCTAGGAGAAACGTCACAGAATTATATATATATATATATATATATATATATATATATATATATATATATATATATATATATATATATATATATAAGATTCTTGCACTATTTGTGAGAGTCAAGTGCTTTTAAAGACTGACTTTTTTTCGGGAGAGAATGTAAACTACTTAGAGAAAGGTATTCGTGCGGTGTATGAAATGTAAATTTGACATTACTAAAATAAGAAAAGAAAGGGGTAAAGTATTTTTGTATACAATCTACTTCAAGTATAAACGAGTTTTCAGCTCATTTTCCCTCACCTTTTCCCACTTGCTAATGAATATTACTACGCATAACTCTTTCCCTATTACAGTCAATCCTTACTATTATATAAATTTATCCAATTGTTCTTTACAGCAGAACTGTGAATCATTTTCAAATGAATATTATGTCAAAAACTGTATTTTTTCAAAAATTAAACTTTTGTTTTTATCCATTTTACAATTAAAAGACATTGTTCAGTTTTATTTTACACATTACCACGTGAAAAGAAGAAGTTTTATATCTCGTAAATAAAAATAAATTAACAATGTTAATAAAACTCGCGGTACTGTTCTATTGGCCGAGCACAGGCGAAAAATCGCCAAATGTTACCATCAACTCCAGATGCAATTTCAACAGCTGCAACCATTCCCCATCGATCTCCGCGCAGATTTCAGTAGTAAGCGAGTAAAATTGGCAACAATTAACAATAAATTGCCTTAATTTGTGTATAGTTTGCGCGTTGTAGCCACTAGTGTTCAATTGGCGATATTTAGGCCTATTTAATCGAAGTTCCAAACCCATCATTTCCAGCGCATGTTTGATTTATCGCAACATGAACTCGATTTTACGAATGCTATACATTTATGGAAACTAAATCTTCTAAAGCGTTCTTATTTATTTATTGACCGAACGTTTTCCAAGACATAAAACTACCACAACGAATTCGCACAGTACATCAAAGTGCCCACTCTTCCAGTACCAAGAACTGCTGCCATTTTCTCCAAACACAAACGAAAGGTTAAAACATTTATTCTTCGGCGCGAAAACTACATCAACTCGTGACAAATGATCTCGAGACGCAAACACATCCATTAAAAGAGTTCCTCTCTCTCAAAAGAGAAACTCATTCTCTTCGCGGAAGAACACAAATTAACATTGGCCAGTCTAAGCGAACTGGCTTGAGTTCTACGGACCCCGCGGAGACTATCAATAGTAATAATAATTATACCTCAGGAGGTTGTGCATTAGAGCCACTGCGGGGGAAGCGTTCACCTTACAGAAGCAATTTTTCTTCCCAACCCCCCTCATTTGTTGCGCCGTACCCCCAATTTTCGGTGCTCAGTGGCCGTTTCGAATTACCAGCAACAAGTTTGTTACCTTGGCATCATCAAGTTCAGGTTGGGGATGGGTGGGGGAGATGGAATTAAGCTTCCGAAAGAGTGGGGTGTGTTTTTAGGAAAAGCTCATTAAAAGTGGCGAATATGATGCTTAAGGGGGAGATAAAGTTAGACCAGAAGTTTTAATGTATTTTCTTGTGTGTTTCGAATATAATGATAGTTTTTACTATATATAACATTCATTTTTTCTTTGGTGAATATCATATTTAAGTACCGCAATTGTTACAAAGAAGTTGGATAAAAATAAGATGATGATTTGGGTTTCGAAATCAATTTTATTTGAGGCTGAAGTAATTAAATGAAAGGAAATTAAAATTAGAATGTTGGGTAAAGTATTTTTATGCACACATTATAAAGAAAAGTACAGTAAAACCTCCATATTGCAAATTTTTCTATAACGAGAGCTTTTTCCTGCAACCAAGAACATTTCACGATCTTCTTTCTAAAATAACCTCCCAATAGCTAAGCGCGTTTTATATATAACGAACTTTTTCTCGTGATTATAGTTTTTTTCTCCCAATTTTAAAGGTATTTCTGGACATTTCAAACGTCTCTTTTTTTAACACATTTTATGGTGGTCATAAATCTTGAACTGGTTTTTATTAAGTGCATAACTCGTCGGGAACAATAGAATTCTGGGCGTTTCATCCAAGTGCAAACTTTAACACTCATTGTCCTGTTCACTGGAAACATCTTCAATAACCCCTTTCACCCTCGGTGGAGTTGTTTCGCGTCCCCGTGTCCTTTAACTAGTCTCCGTTCATTTGTAGTGTTGATCAGTCGTACTGGTAACTACGTTTCTTGTAGCCCCGAAAATATCAAAACGTAAGTGTTTGAGCAAAGAAAAAAATTTAATCCTTTAGGAAGTGGATCAAGGCTTCAAGAAACTTTCCCTGCAGTTTTTCTTTCTCTGTTTTCTTTTTTATATATAGGTAAGTATATGAAACAAACATATATTACTTTACAAAAAGTGTGAATAATTACTTTTTTTTAATATGATGTGTTTATGAATTTAAAATATTTGTTTTGTGGGGTTTATAAAGAAAATTGAAAGATGAACCCTCTATATAACGAATTTTCCATCTAATGAACTTTTTTTCGGGATTTAGCGACTTCGTTGTACAGAGGTCCGACTGTAATAACTAACTTATTTTCTCTTCAAAGTGGATTACAGTAATAATGAACCAAAAATGAATAAACTTTTTTTTAAAATTTCCAACAGGGTTGTGGTATGGTAGATCTAGCACATTGCAGACCTAGTACATTCCCCAGGAGCTGGTATCAATATTTAGTGCGACATCATATATGTAGAGCATCTATTGCCGCAATTTTGGCACCCAGTTTCTCCCCTAGAGGGAGGCATCTGAGCTCTGACGATGCGAAATGGAACAAAGAATTTTAATTTTGCAGAGAGCACTCAAGCCAAACAGGCACTTTAGGGATCTTTAACGCATAATCATACAACATGGACGCTGTCGATTTTCTGCATCATGGAAATCCACCGACTTGGGCCAGGGTCGAGCATGACCTTGGGTCAACGACAAACCAACTACGCCACCCAGCCCGTAAGTGAAGAAACTAACACAGCGGAATTTTACTTCATGTCAAAATTTTGAGAATTTTCAAGTTTAAAAGCAATTCAATTGCGTAAAATTAAGAAAAATGATACTTTTTCAAAAGACTAAAAGTTAACTAAGTTAATTAATTTGCCAAAATTATAAAATAATTCTCTTTGAGGCCGCAACAGTAACACAATTTTTGTCTGTACGATGAACACAACAGAATTAATTTCCAAAAAAAAAAAAAAAAAAAAAAACAGACACACTAAGAGTGAACAGGACAGACATACAAATACACACAATGACATCTCTTCGTAAAAAGCAGAAGCAGAATTTTCAAGACAATAGGTAGGTGCAGTGGCGCACACAAGGGGGGTCCGAACCCCCTAAAGCCCTTGATTTTTTTCCGATTGATTATAATTCTAAGTCTATAGTACGTAAAATTTAATTAATTACTTGTTATTAATGATTAATTTTATTAATTAATGCTAATTATTTATTCAAAAATTAGTTTTTTACTGTGTTTTGTTCCCGAAAATCGACAAAATCAAAAGGAGCCTTATACAAGAATGGTGAACTTTCGACCCCGGCCCCCCCTTGAAAAATTCCTGTGTGCGCCACTGGGTAGGTGTTATTCTGCCTCTTCTAACACCCCTTCCACCTCCTTACCATCTAAAACCTTGGGATCAATGGTCTCAAGTTATTACAGTGAAGATTTAGAAAGTTAGTAAGGATGCCTTTTTTCAAGAAATTAGGCAAAGTAGTAGCAATGAGTAAAAATTTGGTACTCGTAAAGCGTTCTAATAGAAAATCCCTTAAATCCGTAGTCCAACAAAGAAAAATAAGAATTCACTCTAATGAAATTATAGAACATAAAATTTCTGCAAAACTGACACACAAGTCACTAAAAATCACTCAATACCCGAAGCCAAAATATACTGTCATTAGTTTTAATTTAAATAATAATTAATAAAAATTTACATCAAAGGAATTGTTTAAATCTATCAAACGTCAAAACTAATGGCAATCCAGAAAATAAAGTCACTGAAAGTCCCTCAAATCTGTTGCCAAAATCGCCAAAACAAATCCTCATTAGTCTTAATAGACGAAAAAAGAAAATAAGAATTTAACGCATATTGGGAGGAATCACCAAAACACTACCAAACACCAAACTTACGCAAAACTAGAGAATAAAACCACAGCAAGAAACCACTTAAAATCAGTCGCCAGCAGTGCCAAAACATAACGCCTATCGAAAGTGAAACTATTGCCGCTAAACCAGCAAACAGTCATTGAAAAGCATTTAAGTCGGTCACTACCAATGCCAAATATACTGCCAGTAGTTTTAATAACCGATGAATAAGAATTTACACCAATGGAATCGTAAATAACTATCAAGCATCAAATTTATGCCAAATGAGCAAATAAAATCACTGGAAATCACCCAAATCAGTCGCCAATATAGCCAAAATAAATCGTCATTAATTTAAAAAATTGTCACACTTGACGAAAAATAAAAATTTACATCAACGGAATCGCCAAAAGCTAATCAAACCTATGCCAAATCAGCAAACAATCACTGAAAATCACACAAATCAGTTGCCAACATCGTTAAAATAAATCACCATTAGTTATAATAATTGAAAAGAAAAGTAAGAATCTATACATTAATAGAATCACCAAAAATTATAAAACGTCAAACTTGTGCCAAACCCGCAAATAGTCACTGAAAATCACTCAAATCGATCGTCGATAGTCTTAACGGTCGAATAGTAAGAACATACATCGACAGCATCTTCGAAAACTACCGAACCTAAAAGTTAACGCAAAACTAGCAAATAAAATAGAACGAAACCGCGAGGGAATCGAATCCGTAACAAGCGTCCGGGCCCACCTGCGCCAAAAACCGGACATAATCCCGGACTCCCGAGCTCTGCAATTAATCTCAAGTGCCTTAATCGGGAATAACTGCCATAATATTCATGCGCTGAACAGCAGGCTTCAGTACACATCCAAGACATGCCCCGTTCGAATTACCATAGTATCCCTTTGGTTTGGGGGGTAATTCAATTCGGCTAGATGAGTCCTTTGGTTGGAATGAATTAGCATCATCGAATGCTCAGGGCGATGGAAAGAGCAGGATCGAGCGGAATTAGAACGGACAATGCGATTTCGACCGCTGCCATTGATTTCTGTGCAGTGTGGGAACGAAGAGCTGAAAGTGGACGGGGTAAGCTTTGGCTGTCACTTTCCCTTTGTTTCGTACCTGTGTCACGCAGAATACATGTGTCATAAACAGCTCCCGACTTTTCTATAGTACAGTAGTCTAGAAAATCGGGACTAATGTGGACAGAAGAATGACCAAGTTTGTGAAAATACCGGGGTTCGAGAATGGCATTAAAAAAAGAATAAGTACGAGTGTTTCCTCAGAAAATCTCCTTCTCTAATGGGGCTGTGCATTGGTATAAATACCTTCGCAGACCTAGCACATTTCCCCGGAGCTCATAACCTCAGAAAATATTGTACTGCACTAGTATGTATTGACTGCTAGAAAATACAACAGAAAACAAGTAATATAAAAAAAATTAAGTTAATTCCTACTTTGAATGGATGAATAGAAAGTATTTTAATAACGATTGAAAATTTGAATAAGATATACATATATGTATATCTTATTCAAATTTTCATCATATTTTAAATCATTTTCTTCATTTTTCATCATATATCAAAATTTCACACACACACACATATATATATATATATACATGAAGAGAGTGAACTAATAGTAGGAATTGAAAAAGAGCATGATTTGTCTGCATTGTGTTGCAACAATGCACACCCGGTTTGGCTGAAAAACATCTTTTCGACGCTAACTTTTGTCTTTGTTTTAACAGTTACATTGTTACAACAATAGAGACTAATCTAAGTTGGCGTCAAAAACTGGTAATTAATTAAAGTAAATCAATGAATTAATATTCGAAAAAACTGTATAAACATCAAGTGTCATCCACTACAAGCTTAAAAATATATTTAAATTTGAATGGATAAAGAGAAAGTTATTTATCAACGATTGAAAATTTGAACAATATAAAATATAAATATATACACTTGCCAAAAAAGTCTGCTTACAAGCACTTAACAAATATGCAAGAATGAAAAAAAATCATATTTTAAGAATGATAGAAATTTCATAATAAATTTAATTTATTTCTTACACAATTCAGTAACTTTTCATAATAATTTACGATACATATCACACGTTGTGTTTAAAATATAATAATCAAAATGAAAAATAGCACAAATAGCTACCGGTAAAAGTTTGCGTACAAAAATTAATATAATGAAACCTGCAGATCAAACTTTTTTTTTAATTTACTTTTTAACACGTGTTCAGTTTTGTTAGACAAACTTCAAAAATATTCCATTTTGTAGATCTTGGAAAGTAAATTGTTTTAAATCCCAGTGGATTTAAAAGGAAAAGAGATTACTCCTAAAGAAAGGAAGATTATCATAAAACTTAGGAATGAAGGCAAAACTCTTCGAGAAATTAGCAAGATTGTGGGCAGAATACATTCCTCTATCCAAAGGGTGATCAATAATTACACTTCGTAGAAATCTGTAATCTCAAAGCCACGTTTTGGACGTCCATCTAAGCTGACTCTCCGTGAAAAGAGGCCTGTCTTCAAGTCCATACGTCTGAATTCACGATTAAGTGCATCTCAGATTGCAAATGACATTAGAGAGAGATTTTTAAAAACACATCATGAAGATACCATAAGAAAAATCTTGAAAAAGGTTGGTTATCATGGCCGTGTAGCTCGTAAGAAACCCCACATATCAGCTGTGAACAGGCAAAAGCGTTTAGATTTCGCTAATGAGCATGTAAATAAGCCTCCACAATTTTGGGGAAAAGTACTATTCTCTAATGAGAGCAAGTTTTGCATATTTGGCATAAAAGGGTGTAAGCTGGTGTGGCGAAAACAACGTGCGGCTCTTGAGAAGAATCTTGTGCCTACAGTTAAGCATGGTGGAGGTGGTGTGATGGTCTGGGGGTGCATGGCAGCAAAAATGGCGTGGGTCGTCTAACTTTTATAGACTCGACATTAAATCATGAGGGGTATATTAACATATTAAAAGAAAATTTGAAGCAGAGCGCACAGGATTTGAACCTTGGAGATGACTTTTGGTTTCAGCAGGATAATGATCCTAAACACGCTGCCCATAATGTTAAGCTCTGGCTTCTCTACAATATCAAAAATCAGTTGCGTTCTCCTCCACAATCACAGGATTTAAACTCAATTGAGCATTTATGGGACTTATTGCAGAGAAAAATTCGCCAACACCACATTACATCAAAAGAAGTGTTGAAAAGAGTGATCGTCACAGAATGGAATACCATTTCTTCTGAGGAGACATCCAAACTCGTCCAATCTATGCCCAAACAATTGACGGAGGTTCTGAGACGTAAAGGGTTATCCAACCAGCTATTAAAGTTTAGTTGACAGCTAGTGTCAAGTATTTTTTAATGACTTTTTTAGTTGTACACAAACTTTTTCTGTTAGCCATTTGCGTTATTTTCCATTTTGATTATTATTTTTTAACACAACGTGTGTTATATATCATAAATTATTAAGAAAAGTTACTCAATTGTGTAAGGAATAAAATAAATACATTATGAGAAACTACTATCATTCTTAAAATATGATTTTTTTCTTTCTTGCATATTTGCAATATGCTTGTACGCAGACTTTTTCTGGCAAGTGTATAGAGAGAGTGACTAATACCTTTTTTCAAAGCCCAACTGCCCAAATACCCTTTAAAAGGAAAGTACGTACTTTATGAAGGCATAGAGCATTTACTAGAAGAAAATGAAAACTGATTAATACATAGTATATAATAATTTACCCCGATCAGACACACCTCAGAAAAATATTTTAATGAAGGAACAGGAAGTCCGTTACCAACGCACCTTGAGTCCTTCCCTGAGTGATAATTTAGGAGATTGCATGGTGTCCCGGCAATTTTTCATTAGCATTGAATATGTCTTCAAACATAACACTTCATAAATTCAAAAGTCTGCGACAAATAAAAATCATTAAACTAGGTTATCAAGAATCCAAATAACTGGATCTTTATATGTAAACAGATTTATTCAATGAAGTAATGAAGCTGTTTGGGTAACGCTAAATACTCTATAGTAGATACATTTATTTATATTCCAGCTACGGAATTATTTAAGAGGACACAGTACGATTCAATTGACAAAATTCGATAAAAAAAATCAAATCTAATTTTTTAGCCAAAATTATTCTTTATATACTTATTCTTCTTAAACTGACTTATCTCAGAAAGATAAAAAATAACTAGTTTGCCTTCATTTAAAATGCTAAGGTTTATTTTCTATCGTGCCAAATACTTTGAATGTTTTTTACCTATTGCTATACATAGAACAAACGTCGGGGTATGCATTTTTGAATCAAATAAATACTTTTTTTAAAAATAATTGAACTCAGAATTTATGCATTTTTTAAGGAAAATTTTCAGTAAGCATTCATAAAAAGTATTGTACGAATACCAATCATGTTATCTCAAAACCCATACCAAATTTTGCTATACATAGTTTGACGTACTTGTAAATCAAATTGCATGTGTGTACATAAATTTTTGTAGGAGTAGCATTTTAAAATCACTTCACAAATTTTAAGTTTCTTCCCTAAAAAATTAAATTGCTAGATTTTTAAGAAATTTTTGAACATAAAATCTGTTTTACATAGTATACGCAAATAGGATATAACCAAAAAGACTTTGAAAATCCTTAAATTAAAAAAAAATGCGTAAATCATACCATGTCTCTTAATAGGTGAAAAAAGTCGCTGTGAAAGAGAATGATTGAAAAACAAAAGCGCAATAGAGCAGCAGTGCAAAAAAAAAGAAAAAAAATCACTAGTATATTATGTACTTTTATATATAACTTAACAATAAATTACTTTTTATTCGACATAAATGCCATTTTATTTCATCACCATCATCACCCTTTCACTACCAATCCACACGCACCAAACGAAAGTATGCTTTTGACAACAGGAAATCCTTAAAACAGACAAAAGACACATTTAACGTTTCTCCTCAACTCCACTCTGCTACCTCAAATCAAAAAAAACTCGATAGAATCTTCGAGGGTGGTCTAAGAGGAAAAAAAATTTCCAACAGCGAGGAAGACACCGCGATGACGAAAACCATCAGCAGCCCCACCACCTGCTGGAGAAGACCCTCCGTGGAATCTTCATTTTACTGACAGATCGTTTCTACCCCGGTGTCATCCCCACGTGTGATGGAAAACTCGTTTTTGATGAAACTCTTCTCTCTAAGGTGCTGTGTGGCCCTAATGGTAATGGATTTGTGATAAGATTTTCGGGGGTACAGGCAATAAAACGAGACTACAAATATAAAGTAAGTTTCTGATCTGTAGCAAGTTTTTTAGCGTTTCTTTTTCTTTGTTTTTCTCGAGTAAGGAAAGGGCCACTAAGTGCTCTGCTGGATATCCTGTCCCTACAAATCGTCTTTTCCTTATATATATTTATATTTTTGCGAAGGGAAAATGATGGACTTTGAATTTGGTGACACACGACATTGAATCATTGAGTGATTATACATTTAACATATTTATTTACCTATATATGAACGCGCACACGAATACAGTTAAAGTATAGTATGCTTCATATTAAGGAAGTAAGATAAATAGTTTGGGTATTTCAGCACTTTTTGAACAGCTTTTAAAACATATGCCTCTGTAACATAGTGTAGGCCAGCGATATTCAACCTGCGGCCCACTGTGCCTTTTTAAGGGGCCCGGTCATGGCCCACTGCTCTTAATTTATTTATAAAAATTTGGTGGAAAATTCTTTAAGAGAAATAAAATATATCATTTTTTGCTTTTTGCTGTCGATGTCGTATGGGTGCGAATTGATATATTTTTTTTATAATTAGCGATAATATACAATAGTGGAGTAGTGACCATTTTATGAGTGGAACTAATTTTTAACTGTCTTTTGTATCCTGCAAGCAAAAAATATTCCAAGAAAATCGGTTGTTTCAAGACGATTGGGAAGTTGACTATTCTGTAGTAAAAGACAAACAGGGATTAGTAATTGTTTGATTTGCCACGAAAGTAATGTATTTACTAAATACCAATAAACAGGAATCGCGTTAAATGACACTTTTCCTCGAAGATCTCTTTTCAAGAGGTGATAAATAGGCTTTTTTGAATAATCTTTACAACAGTAAAAAAAAAGTGTTTTATCAGTGGTAATGTGACAGTGGTAAAAAGGCACCTTATGAAATTTGTTATATTATTGGTAATCCTATGAAACCGTTTACTGATGCAGTTTTGTGAAGGAGTGATTTTTAAATGCTTCCAATTAAGAAAAATTCAGTGACAAAAATTAAAAATATAAAATATAATAAGTAAAAAAAGTAAAAGGAGTTTTAATATTTTGATCAAATTTCCCCATTTTAAATTTTCTATGTTATATTGGTCTTAAAGCATTTCTCTCCTCTCTCTCCTCCATTAATCCTCATGTTTGCGTGCCGCGTGAAAAAAGGTAACATATGTATGTGGCCCGGCAGAAAAAAGGCTGAGTACCCCTGGTGTAGACTGTACAACATATTATTTGATCCGTTGCCAAACTCAAGGAATTGATTGTATGCCATAATAACGCACATTAGCCCGTAGTCTACACTCTAAACTAACGAAGGGGTACCAAAGAAAACTACAAGGCGCTACTAGGGCAATGAAGTACCAAAATTGCCTTGGAGCTAGTTTCTGAAGTGTGTTGGATTTCCATCGAATATATGGAAAAACAAAAGTAGCGTATCGCGCTTCCACACCACAGATCCGGGGTTCGAATCCCGGGCTGGGAAACCTTTCATTACTTCAATGGGTCACTAAATGAGTACCAAGTTTGTTTGGGAACTAAAAACTGGGGGTTTCACGTCTGAATGACCACTTGATCATGCTCTATGTTAACGCATTTCAGCCTGTTCATAGCCTATTTCGCCACTTAGTTTAGTTTTTAGTATGTGAAAAAGGCAGGAAAACGGGTACTTGCTTAGAAACTTCCTTTCGTAACATGTTCTGTCGTTCTATAGATTTTGACCCCTTAACTCAATGTTGCCTCAGAGCAACACACTCACTGTCTTTGTAAGTTACGGCAGTGCTCCACAACCTTTTTATCGCTGTGGACCGGTCAACGTTTGATAATTTTACCGCGGCCCGCTGAGGGTGGGACACGTTGATTGTTTACATTTTATATTGTTTTGATTTAACAATTTTAATTTAGTTACATTTAAATGTCTTCAGATTAAAAGATACTTGCACCAAAAATGAATAAAAGTGAGTTAACATGGAATATAACGTGATTTCCGTGGAAAGTTGCACAAATCCGAGAGAAATGCACCACTTTAAATAAAATGGCAATAGTTTAAAGTTTTTTAGGCGGAACGGTTCTATTTAATCCACGGACCGGGGGTTGCGGATCACTGAGTTAAGGGACATAGCAGAAAACTACATCGTAGATCACTTATTTCCTCTATCCCCTATAAAAACGTTTACCACAGTATAAATGTAATAAAACTAAAAATTACCAAATTTGAAATGAACAATACATTTAATTTTAACCTATGTTTCAAGTATTAACATTTTATGTTAACTTAGGGAACGGTATCTAAAAGAGAAACGGATTTCTGGATGAATGAGTGAATATTAACGTCGCTCTGTTTCAGCAGTATGAGGGGTTTTGGCGACAGACCACGTCATTTTGAACCATGGTCAAGTGACGTGGACGACAACTGAGCTGGCACTCCCTCTCCTAACTACCACACTACACCAATGGGAGGACATTTGAGCTCTCGACAGATTTAACGTGCATCGCTGCCCTACACGGCGGGTCTTCAGTGGTACTGGGCTCGAACTCGTGACAAGGCTAGTCACGATCCGATAGCTTGACCCCTCGGCTACCGCAGCCGCAATTTCTGGATGGAGAAAAACTTACAAAAATTCCCTATTAGGGAATAAAGTTACAACATAAAACAATAAACTCCGTTCAAAAATATAATCAATGCATTAAAAACTATAACTGATCGTTTATTGACATCGCAATATGAAACACCACCAAGATTATTAGCGTCCTCTTAATTTTGAATCATGATCAAGTAACGAGAATCACACTTCTCCTGAGCTGGCGCCCCCGCTCTTCAAACCTCCTCATCAAGTCAACGAGATAACATTTGAGCCCGAGAGATTCTACGCACATCTGCCTACGATCTGTGGGGACCTTTATTAAAATAGCGCTATAAAGCAACACGAGCATTATTGTCGACAAGACTCGTAATTTTTGAACATCGGTCAAGTGTCCAGGACGACACATTATCTCGACATCTTATCTTATCACGTCAACGTGAGGGCTAAAAGGGCATGCCGACCATGACCCCTAACCCACCACGGCCATTACAGGATCTAGGAGTTATATGTGCAGAACGCAAAGTGTTTTAACCCCGTAACAGCCGATTAAAACGCGATTCTCACGTCAGAGTTACAGTTTTTCAAAAGTACTTGCATGCGGTGTATTGGGGAGAAAAGGAAAAAGGCACAAATAGGCAACATTTTTTTCTAAAACATGTAAATCCTTCGCAAACACTGTCAAGATTATTTCCTTGCATTCCAAAGCCTTCGCAATAGTTTTACTGATAGCAGAGCAAAGAAAGAAATCATATTTCGAAAAGGCGTATATATACGTCCGGGGAGCTTAACGTACCGGTTGAGTGAAACGGATACATACCTTGGGGGTAATTAAGAGGTTTCTTAAAATATGCATCACCAAAATAACAAATTTCATTAAATTTTCAACGAACTATTCTTGTTCTATTAAATGTAACTAGCCGCTAAAGTTTGCAACTAAGGTTTAAATTATCACAATTCAGAATGTAATAATAAAAATAATGGATAGATTTAATAGTAAGTACAGCAACCCTCTACCCCCTCCTTAATCATCCAATTAAGCATTTATCTAGACTAATAATATTAAGTTCATTTTCAGCGAATCATATTAAAGGGTCTCTCCTGAAATTAACTCCGGGTACTTAATCAAACAAAATGAGCTCCCAGTTAGAACGGTATTTTTTCCACCCATCCCTTTAAAAAAATTTTTTTTCCCATAATCTTATTTTGATCCCAAGATTTTTTTTTCAACTGAAGACAAGCATCGTAGAACAAGAAGGGTCCAGAGAAAAGGAGAGAAACTAAAAAAAAGAAAGAAAAGAAAAGACGAGAAAGGAACACTAGGAAACAAAAAAAAGGGAGAAATATTCTGACCAATCAAGGTTGAAAAGGAGATGAGGCACACAAGAGAGAGCGAGATAGAGAAAAAAAAGTGGGGGCTCTCATTGGGTGAAATACCGCATTGTTCAGTAACAATGCTCTTCATTCTTCCGGTCGCTAGAGAACAAAAGTTTAGCGAAGGAATTTGGCAACAATGACTGTCCGGATCGTCTCCCTTCCCCTCCCCTGGAGGATATACTAACTTTTTATCTCTAGATACAGAGTAGGAGGAGGCGGAACACGTTGAGGGGAGGGAGATAAGTTATCGTTTGTCCACCCTATATTTATCGTGCGACGGGCATCGGTCAGCGATTAGGGGGTGATGACAATGGGTATTTAGTAGCCGTGAATCAGAATGACGCATTCATTTCGTGTAGTGTATTTTTCTTATTTACACATCGTTCGATCTTGTCGTTTGAGAGGCTTAAGGAAGATAAAGGATATTTCCTGACCTAACCCCTCTCCATTACTGATGTTCATTTTCCGAGATACAGAGAGAGGTTGGCAATCTTTTTATCAAATCCAGGATTGCAATCGTGATCTTATAGTGTCATACAGTTAAGAGAAGCATTACTGTGTAATCGTCATAAAAAGGGGTGGGTGGTGGATTCTTAACAGGTTTCCCAAATCTCATTGAAGCCATTCTTAACCAGTTAACTGTGGCGCCACCGTTTGAGAGCGGACAGCCATGTGTGTCACGGACGAGTGTGTCACGAACAGCTACGTGCGATGACGAGTAAACTCGTCAATCACAGAGTAAGTGTCACTGTTAAAATATTGGATCAAAAAGGTGGGTTTACTTGATAAAATTGCCAATTTTATTATTAATACTTATTTATTTGGTTACCATAAACATATATTACACAAAATCCTCAAGAAAAATCACATATATATAAAGGTAAGAATTTAAATTCATTCTCAATTTAGTGACCGTCAAAATTCTTGGACTGAGACCTAACATACATTTTTTTTTCCTTCTTCTTTACTGGAAAAATTTTTTTTTACCAGTCTTGACACAACGGAAGTTGTGGAATAGGTGCTGTAGGGTTGATCACAGTCCTCTTACCAGAAAGCATCCTTGCCGTTCCCATTTCAGTAAACTAACTATTTTTTAGGCAAGATGTCATTGGCTATTACTCTAATGTCAGCACGTGGTTTAACATCTAACAATTGGCATTTGTATCACTCGATAGCTGGATAACTTCGGGCTAGCAGCTATCAATGGTCGGCGTCACGCATTTGTCCCAAGGCTGAACCCTTACTGTAAATAAAATTTCCAACTTCTTCCTTTGCCCCTTCTAGGCTAACTTCTAAAAAACATTATCTTCGCACATAAATAAATCCGGAATGAGTACTTATACTCTGTTTCAGCCGGTTCATACGGAAACACGTGAGTTCATCTCAAATATTTCGTATTTTCTATTTATTTCTTTTACTCCGGACTGGCCTCAAAATATTCTAAATAACTTGAAATTTGAGAATATGATTTGTGTATCTCAAAACTAAAAATTTAAATAGCCAATGGTCACTACTTTTTACGAATTCTAAATATACTCCTCAATCACTATTAACTGGTCAATAATGTGCGTGTGTGTGGTTCAAAAAAATTAATTTAATAAGATAAATAACATTTTTAACCCTTTTGGGATGGATGTGTCACATATGCACTAGCTCAAACCCTCAAATGAGCGGTCGACTGTTCAGTGCAATTTTTCGCAGGGACAATCAGCTCTGTAAATGAAGTACGATACGCGAATCACCGGTGCATCATACGGCTGGCCAAGGGTAGCCTAGTGGTCAGACCATCGGACTCCTGACAGGAAGACCTGGGTTCGATGCCCGATGTCACCAAATACCTTCCAAGTACATACGGATTACGTGCTCTTTAAATCAGTAGCTCCGAAAGTCTTGTGGGCGGTCGCAGCAGGAATCACGGATGCTGGGGGCTGGAGAATATTACCCTCCCCTCAAGTTCCATACCTAAATTGTGAAGGTGGAGATAGGTGGTGTCACCATTTCTCATAAAAAAAGTCCAACCTGTCTCAGGTACTGCAACTTTCATTACTTCTTTACGGGAAGGACACAGCATCATATGGCTGCCGGTGATATTTGGGGTAGAAGTATATGTGATACACCCTTCCTAAAATGTTTTCCGCTGGTTAGAACATCGTCGCGAAAAGATCAAAATAAACTTTTTCTATAAGTTACCGCCCCTTTGCAGAGCTCAGGTGTCCTCCTCATCACTTCACCGGGGCTTGGTATTATGCGATCCGTTGCCAAAAGCCTCGTGTTGCTTTAAGTGTGACGTAACTTAACACTTACTCCCTTCTCAGACTTAAAGCCCTCGTGTAGCTGAACAACGCGACGTTAATATTCATTCAATCAATCAATCCTTCTCAGACTTAAGCAGAGTGAGACTCCATAAAAGTCACATTTTAAGCAACACGAGGCTTTTGGCAACGGACCGCATAATTCAGAACCGCAATCAAGAGACGATCTTTAAGCTGCCACCCCAGTCACCGAACTTACACAACGCTCCAACGTGAGGACTTTAAGCCACTACATAGCATTCAGTTAACATACACAACACATTTCATTAACATTCACAAACCTTTCTGCACGGCAGGTCTTCGATGGCACCAGGATTCGAACCCGCAACTCGATAACGCCAGCCACGAGCTCGTGCCCTGACCTCTATGCCAGTGATCCACCACTACCGGCCCGCGGACCGGTACTAGTACGTGGATCTAATAGTACTGGGGAACACGAGGATTATTCAATTATTTCTATTTTATAAACTGTGATGTGTTTCGCTTGGATTTGTGTGACTTTTTTATGAAAACCACTTTATATATTCCATGTGGTAAATCTCTCTCTCACTATATATTTACCTTTTGTGTGTGGTGCAACAGTATTTTATTCTGAAGACATGTTTACATACCATTAAATAATTAAATAAGAACAATTTAAAATATTAACATTCAACATCCCTTTCACCCCCTCTAATTGATGTGTATCCCTCACAACAGCAAAAAAGGGAACGGAAAAAGTAAAATGTACAACTCAACTAACTGAAAAGTAACGTTCTGAAACTTTAATTCTCTGATTTATTCCAGTCCACAGCTGGAATTTTGTATATTACGTATTCACATTAATAAAACGGAGGAATCAAAATTGTAGAATTATATTTATAATCTTTTCTTTCTTTTCTCTTTTTCGTAGATATCAAACAAGGAAATATATTAAAAACTACATGGAATATAATGTTCTCCGCACGAGTGAGTTTTAGCGATGATTTATTCGAAAAAGAATGGTAATTTTGCTACAAAGAACAAGCAGATGAATAAACAATAACAATCTCTAAAAAAATGAAAAATAAATTATCGATGATAAAGAAAGATCGTGACGTCATGCGAGTAGGATGCGGATCGGTAGCCTTCCTTAGCAGGAGGGAAAAAGAGAGGCAAGTTTGCTCATTTATTGTGTAGTTATATAAATATCTACATAAAATCTATTTCTTTTTCCCCGTTCCTTTTTTTAAAAAAAGGGATAGAATGCGAAATGTTTATTCCATAAACCGTATGAATACCATGTCTTTTGGGCCGATAGATTTCTGAAGGAAGCGATTTAAAAATAAAAAGAATCAGAAGCTGAGGATTTTTTCAACTGCAATTCGTCAGTTTACACGCACAAAACCAAGTTCAAACAATTCTTAAAAACAATGTGTTCTATTAAATAGATCAATAATCGTAATCCTGCATCGTTTTGTTCCAGAGCGAAACCTCAAAGCACATCAACAAACAAAATTAGCGTTCTTCGAAAAAATTGCTTCAAGTTGCTCACCCATCATTTAATAAGATTTCATTGTACCAAATTGGTGATATTTACACTGTTTTCTTTCTTAAACGGGGAAAGTATTGAAAAAAAATGGTTTAAACAACCCACCAATTGGATTATATATATACTTAGAAAAGCCTATGAATACACCGACTCAAAAAGGAGTTCCACCATCCTTTGCAAGCAAAGCAGATGCAGTTCTCCTTGGCGTGGATGCCGCAAGTGCTTGGTAGATGATTGGGGAGATGGGTTATGCCAAATGTCTAAGCCGCGGTCAAGCAAAGGGAAGATATTCCGACATGGAGATTTTTCCTTTCTTAGCAACCTTTCTATGAAAACTCAAAAAAATTTGGTCAATCAGATTAAGATCTAGTCACTTAAATGGCCAGGACATTAATTGGAATTCTCTCTCATTATTATGCTCCTCAAACCAACCAGCATAATTCGAGGCTTAACAGCAGGAGAACGTTCTCCTGCTGGAAGATTCCATTACTAGTAGGGGTGAGTGAATATTAACGTCGCACTGCCCAGCTACACGAGGGCTTTTGGCGACGGACCTCGTCATTTTGAACTATGGTCAAGTGACGAGGACGACATCACACCAACGGGAAGACATTTAAACTCTCATCAGATTTAACGTGCATTGCTCCCGTACACGGTCGGTCTCTTAGTGGTACTGGGCTCGAACTCATGACATGATTCGATACCTTGACCGCTAGGCTACCGCAGCCATATTACTAGTAGGGAAAATAGGCGCCCTGTAAGGATCCAACTGATCCTCAATTATGCTGTGATCAGTCTGCAGCTTTCATGGTCTGTTCTACTACAACTAAGGGTCGCAGAACTACCTATGAGAGCATCCCTCTAAGCATAATATCACCTTCACTATCCTGTATATAAGTTTGTATGCATGGGGAGAGCAAGTGTTTTCTTGGAAAACGGAGCGTTCTGACGCAACCCTCGACGTGATGAATGAGAAACCATGATTCATCTAAACAGACAGCTCTCTTCCACTTATCCACGGCGCAATCTCTATGTTCCTAGGTCCACTGTAGGTGTTGTTGTTACTAATGCAACCTGTCTGACGTAGTCAGATCGAGACCCACGAAATTGGTCAAGGCAAAGGGCTAGATGTGCGCCTGTCGTTGGCCGTAGCCTTGAGCACCATACAGCTGACAGTACGATTTAGCTCGGTTCCACCTCAATTTTGAGGGAGGGTCAGGGGTGTCCCATCTCTCGTCCCCTGCCACTAACCTCACGAAAGGACTTGTGGCTCTACGGCTGTTTACAGTACCCCCATGCAGCGAAGGCACTATACATTTACAAACATTCACGTCTTCACCGGGATTCGAACCCAGTCCCTACGGCACAATATTCAGCGTCACCAACCACTATACCGGATGGGGTAGCTGACAATAACGCTTGGTCAACAGAGACCCACGAGTGATACGTTAGCTGTGCAGTTCCGTATCCAATAGTGTCCGCTAAGCAGGGCGTTCCGAAACACTTGTACTTGAACTCGCATTGTATTGGGCTGTCAGCAGACCCTCGCGCCTGGCTCCTATTTTGCTTTACTAAGCGGGGCTGTCTCCGAAGTCCTTTTTCGTTGATGATGTAAGGACGTCTAAAAGCTTAATGTGATTTCACCGTCATTTACCCACTTTACAAATGTTAAAAACGGCAGATCTCTAAAAGCCTACCAATCGGGCAGTTTTGGAGATGCTCGTTCCGAGTCTATGAGCCGTTACAATCGATATATATTGTTATGAATTTTGTGTAAACTAGTTTAAATAATTTGTATTTGGATATGTAAAGCATTTATATTACTCTATGTTATAGTTATTTTATGTTGAAATTGTAGTATTCACAAGCAACGCCGTCCCATACATTGTAGTATTGATTAAATGGGAACTCGGCCATAGAGCAAAGTTTGCGTCATTTTTGGCGAGTTCGGGACCCTCTGGATTCTTCTAGAAATTAGTAGAGAAACCCACTCAATTCAAGACCTATGACGCAAGCAGATCTTTCTCGAATTATCTGAGAGGGATATAAATAGAGAGATGCTCTCCGAAAGTCAGTCAGTCTGGTTTTGACTAGCGATCAATTAATATCGCTTTGACTGTTGAAGCGATTATTGATTACCTCGGCTGTTGAACGAGCAATTGCTTTTGAATAATCTTTTATATACGTGTATTTTAGACACCGATAATTGTGTCTGAGTGCTATTGAAGGTGGGAAGACCTTCTGCGAATTATGCGAATATTGCTGCTGAATCCTATATTTCAAGGATTGGATTTTCGGCAATAAATTCTTATCGCTCTTAAAGAACTGTGTTGTTCTTTGCGACTGATTTGCATAAAAGCGTCGAACCTCGGATCTACGTAACACAGTATGTATATAATGTAATAATTTCCATAAATTTCATCTTGGACCTGCTTTTAATTTGAAATGGTTCTGGCCTTCAGGACTCGCGCGTAAATAACTAATTATTGGCTGCCCTCCAGATGGGAATAACCGTAACCGAGACTCTGGAAAATCGCTTTGCCTCTAAGTATTCGTCACCATATAACACGCGTGTATATTTTGTGTAGTGTGTTTTCTGTTTTATGTTAAAGATGTGTAAGTTTCTATGTGTTTACATGTACAATAAACAGGAACACTGGACTGCCTAGTCAATGCAACATCAACAAATAAATAATGATCTAATTAAGAAATCCTCACACTCGCCACGCCATTTGCAGTTAATTATTGCCAATGGCCACAAATATTCCATACGTACATTTAAAAACACTCTAAATAAGAAAGATAAATATAAATTTAAAGGTTTAAAAAATTCAAACTCAGAGGCGCAGCAGCCCATGAGGGCCGGGGCCCTACTGTGCCCATCCCAGAAAACGTGATCATTGGGCGCTGAGGTGCAGAAGCAGATGCTATAATATTTATATAGACATAACAGACTTAGGATTACTTGGCAGTATTAGAATCAAATAACTGCTAGCCAACCTTCCTTCCTTCCTTGTTTATAGTTGAGTTAAATATTAAAGCATATATGGATGCTCTGAATCTATTATTTAAAAAGCATAAATAATAATAAAAAATAAGGCATAAAAACAAAAACATTCTGAAACTCTCGAAATCACTGCTCGTTTAAAAAAAATGAACCAATTGTTGCAAGTTCAGTGATCTAAATTAGAGTTTCACAGCTTGAATAAAAAAGGCCTATTTATAGCAAATTTGTCAATTTTTAATGATAAACTAATATTAACGAAACTAAAATTATAATAAAAATATTATATTAGTAATATTAGAGTCTTCTTTTCTAGAAATCTAATTTAAGGAAATACAACAAACATTTGAAGCTAAGTTTTTTTTTTTTATCGAATCAATTAACATCTTTATAGTAGAATTTTACTGTTTGTATGTGTGACAAATTAAAGGAATGATATAGGTGCAAGCTTAAACCATTCCAAATGAGTTATAAAGAGAATATTTTTGGAAATAAATACATTTTAATTTGAATGAAGTCATTATTTTTATCGTAATTTAAATATGAATTTTCTCCGTTAATTTATCTTATCAAATCGAAATAAACATTTATCCATTTCCGTAATTCAGTTAATTCCGGGTAAGTTTATCGAACTTCCAATTATAAAATAAGTATAATAGCACATTAAAAGTCGACGCAAACCTTCCACTAAGAGAATTACAAACCCATTTGCGATAATTCAATTGACGCCTTATTATTCTAATTTCATTTTATTGAGAGTGCAAATGATAATGAAAATAATACCTCAAAATAAATAACATAATTAGTTTTCCACTGCGCCTTCGATTAAAATGCTTCCATTACTCAATATGATGAATCTTTTAGAAATTAATATGACAAAAAATAAAAACTCTTATTAATTTAGTGAATTTGCCTCTTGGCCCTTTCACGCCAATGTGGACAAATTCGAGCTGATTATATAGAGATGAGAATCATCATATAATTTTGGATCGTTTTTTCAAAAAATATATTGGCAACATTAAAAAGTTTTAGTTATCTAGCTCATTATCAGGAAATTAAGGAGACATGGTACGATTTACGCAGAATTTTTTAATTTAAGTATTTTTCAATTTTTCGGGGGTGTCTTCCTTTGTGTGTGTTTTATTCAAAACAGATTTTGAGCTCAAAATTTCATAAAACGCTAGCCATATAAATTTTTTAAGGAAAAAAATTAAAATTTGTGATTTTAACATACTACTCCTACAAAAAATTTACGTACACGCATGGAATTTGAGATACAAGTACGTCAAACCATGTATAACAAAAGTTGGTATGGGTTTTGCGATAACATGATTTGTATTCGCACAATACTTATTTTTTATGAATACTTTTTGAAAATTCCTTAAAAAATGTATAAATTCCGAGTTCAATTATTTAAAAAAATGTATTTAGACAAAAATGCATACCAATTTTTGTTACTTGTACTAATAGCAAAACATAAAAAGAAAATTCAAAGCATTAGGCCCAATAGTAAAAAAAACCTTAGCATATTAAATGAAGACAAACTACTTACTTTATCTTTTTGAGATAAGCAAGTTTAAAGTTTTAATTTGCCTTAGCGATGTGAATACAAACGAACGTAAAAGCTATCATAATTCTGCGTTTTTTAAGTTTAGAACTTTCAAATTTTTGTGAGGATATAGAAAAGTACATAAAGAACAATTTAGACTAAAAAAATTACATTTGATTTTTTAACCGATTTTTGTCAATTGAATCGTACCGTTTCCCTTAAAATTAAAAACGCTAAGTGACAGTTATCTTAACGTCGTACTATACAAACAACACTAGGACTATTGGAGACGGACCTCGTCAATTTTGAACGAAGGGTCAAGTAACCCTCCTTCAACCCCCTCATAGACCTAATTAATTAACCCCCTCTCCGAAATTCCATACCACGCTAATGGTAAGAATTTCAGCCTCGTCAGATTTAACAAGCATCGGATCCTCTAGTCCAGTGCTCCGCAACCTTTTTATCGCTGCGGACCGGTCAACGTTTGATAATTTTACCGAGGCCCGCTTAGGGTGGGACACGTTGATTGTTTATATTCTAGATTGTTTTGATTTAACAATTTAGTTACATGCCTTCAGAACAGTGGCGCACACAAGGGGGGTCCGGACCCCCCCCCCAAAAAAAAAACTCTTCATTTTTTTTCCGATTGATTATAATTCTAAGTACATAGTACGTAAAATTTAATTAAGTATTTGTTAATGATTAATTGTATTAATTAATGCTAATTATTTATTCAATAAATAGTTTTTTACTGTGTTTTGTCCCCGAAAATCGACAAAATCAAACGGAGCATGATATAAGAATGGTGAACTTTCGACCCTGGAACCCTTTGAAAAATTCCTGTGTGCGCCACTGCTTCCGAATAAAATATAGTTACACCCAAACTGAATAAAAGTGATTTCCGTGGAAAGTTGCACAAATCCGAAAGAAATGCACCACTTTAAATAAAATGGCAATAGTTTAATGTTCTTTAGGTGGCAGCTACTAGATGGTGCCACCAAGAATTGGCTCTCACATTTGGTATCTTGCCGTGTCTCCAAAAGACTTAGTTGCCAATATGCAGCGCATTATCACCAAGACATGATTATTAGTTTCAATTTTTATAACAGCTCCATTAAAACTACTGCTGAAAGATTGAGTGAGTGATTGAATATTAACATCGCACTGTTCTGCTACACGAGGACTTTGTGGGTGACGGACCACGTAATTTTGAACCATGTTCAAGTGACGTGTACGACACCTGAGCTGACACCCCTCTCCTAACTACCACACCACACCAAGCTGAAAGATTAAACTTAGAGGCCTAGCACGTGGCACAATAATTTATAACTTTAATTATATAGAGGAATTAATTGATAATTTTAATTAATTACTTGATAGTTTCATAAACCAAAGCGATTTTATCAAGGTTCGTAAGTCAAAGTATGCCAAAGATTTTGATAATGCCTAATAATAATTGCTCTTCGCGACAGGATAAATGTTGTCGTCAATTCTACCAAAACATCGCCAAAGATATTTCGCCAACACCACTTAAGATAGAGAAACATACCCGTCATCCGTTAATTCGACGACATTCCAATGAAAATTAGCTAACTTTGGAGTGCCATTTCATTTCAAAATGGACAACAAGTGCCCCGGAAAGTTCGATAAAAGGAAAATTAAATCCTGCATGGAACTGTCACAGTACTACAAACCACTGAAGCAGAGCGTAATAACTCAATTCGCACTATCTGTCGAAACAGTTTGCACATGGCGTCGTAAACTTGGCGGGCGTTTTCGAAGCAGCTGTCAACCTAATACCTGGTTCAGGGATGATACTGATAATCAGAGCATGAACAACTATCAACGATGAATAGTAAACAGCGGATGTCATGATTTGGCAAATACTCGGACAAGAAGGGACCAATGAGGATTTTGGTAATGGGTTGGCACTGCAAACTGTTGGATGTAGACGGACTTGTACTAATGAATTTGCTTCGATCTGAGGGCTCGTTTAACACGTTTGTATCAACTTGAGCATCTATACGTTAAAAATAAACGCGTAGATCGCTCGTTTCGCTGAGTTTTTTATTAGATTGTATGACTACATATATATTGTTTATATGTAATCATTTTTTTTTATCTAAGTCGTACAATTAAGTATTTAATGCACTGAATTAATAAACATATCATCTATTGATTTAAAAAGAACAAGACCAGGGGCATAGCTACCGCCGTATCAATGATACGGAGTCTGCAAGCTACAAGGCCTCCAGCATATGTAAGCAAAAAGACGTGAGATTTTAAAAGTACCCCCCAAGAAATTTTTGACACAGGGCCAACTCCTTGGACTAGTTACGCCAGTGGACAAGACACACACTTATAAGACTTCTAAAACAGAAGTATATTCATCACTTACGCCTTCGTAACGGAGTCGATTTCCGGGATTTTACGGGATCTATATTAACAAAAAACATGCTTGCTAAATTTTGAGTTTCTAGGTCTAATAACTAAAAAAAAGGAATTTCCTTTACCAATAACGCCCCTATAGTCCCTGGCATTCCCTCCCCCCTTGGCAGAGATTTCAGGTTAACTCGTTCTTAGTGGTTTCTCATGAGAAGAAACATGCATCCCAAATTTCAAGTCTGTAAAGTTAAAAAATGAAAAATTCCCCCATAAAATGCCCATTTGGACAAAACTCGTTCTCAGATCTACTTAATAAAAGAACATGTTTGCCAAATTTCAAGTTTGTAGGTCTTATAGTAGTGAAAATCTCGAGATAAGTGAGTCACTTTTATATATATGTTAAGTACTGTAGTAGCGTTGGCCGGTGTTGGTTTCTGTCATATCTGGTTTATTGAAGACATTCAGAAAAACTTTTCCCCCTTTATCATGAGGCACACATAACACACACACAGCAGATTAAAACACAATTGCGGAACATTTTCACATTGAATAGGTAGCGGCATGTTGAAAGACACAAAGAGCTGCAGTTATTTACATTCTTACATGATGAAGGCGAGTACACAAGATTTTCGCTTTTATACCAGCAGTGCAAGCGCGTGATTATTAAGTAATAGTAGTTCTGATTGGATAGAATGGGCGGGGCAAGGATTCCAGACTAACTGATTACGATTAAGATTACAATGTTATTTTTAAACCAAAGAATTAAAGTTATTTTAAGTATTAGTACAAAGAGTTAATAAAAGGGATACTAGAGGGATATATATATATATATATATATATATATATATATATATATATATATATATATATATATATATATGGGAGTCCGAATAAATCTTCGAATAAAAATCAGACTCTTCAGAAGGCGGGATTTTAGATTGGCGTAGGTGGTTTGTCTAGGGGTAAGTATTTAAGGGTGAGTGATGAATTAAATGAATCTAAGTCATTAAAACACGAATACAGTACAGTCCCGATAATCCGAACAATATCGGACCGACCCCTGTTCGGATTACGTGATTGTTCGGATTAGCCGGAGTAACAGCGAAATCACTATTTGAACCGGGAGTACGGGTCTATTGTGTCTATGTATTTTGTCGTAATGTGAACGTAACGTGGACTGTACTCCCACTCCTCGACACGTGTGTCCTCCCTCCACCACTCCTAACTTAGTGTGTCAGTGTGACTGCGTGTGCGTGTGCCCGTACTGTTGGCCGTCAGTCGTTCCGCGCTCGTTCTACATTCGTCGGCTTTTGTCTCTGTGTTAATAACAGTGTTACAGTGTGATATTCTATAGTGAAAACAGTTTGTTGTGTGTTTTGGACATTTATCTGTGATACAGTGTACGTAAACAGATTGTTATTTATGAGGCGCTGGCGAAATTACGTCGAAAAGACTGTCTTCGTTGCGTCAGAAAAAATAACTGAATGAATGTAATAAGATACTTGTTCACTAAATTATCAGTACTGTTCTGTACTGAGGTTGTACAATTTTTCATACTAAACATTAGTGTTCTGTTCTGTAGTTTATTCCATTTTAAAATTTGTACCATAACTTGATGTACAGTGCGTGAATATTAAATAAAGAACTGTTTTGAATTACGGTTTACACTGTTTTATATTAAAATATTCACCGATTTTCGTCCTTAAAATTATAAAAAATTTTCCGCGGAGCCGTTCGGATTAACCGGATGTTCGGATTAGCCATGTTCGGATTAGCGGGACTGTACTGTACTTCTTTTAAGTAAAAGAGAGAATTTATTTAAAGTTAAAGGAAAATATTTACAAAAAAAAGATAATTACAAATAGAAAGACATGCAGGAATTAAGTTAATTAAAAGTTGAGTAATACCTTTAGAAGACGGGGAAATGAACCTTTCTCATTATTGGACGTTAGGACTGGCGGTGCCGCGTTGGGCGGAAATGCGGTAGACGCGATGTGTTGATCAAGCAGTAGTTAGTTGGCCTCTGCCGAAAAATTATTAGCCGGAGCTACGAAAGCTCACTAGGTGGCGCTGCTTCGGAATGCAGTAATAAATCAAATTGAGATTTATGGTCCTCTGAAAAGGATATCACTCAACCTTTTTACAAATGTTTCAAAGGGAAAATCCTACATATATATAAATTAAACAATTATATTATTATAATATATATATTTAACAATTTTATATTAAACAATTATTATTATAATCTATATATATATATATAGAGAGAGAGAGATAAAACAAAAAAAGGTCGTGGGTAGCCCAGTGGTTAGAGCATCGGACTCCAAACCGGAAGGACTGGGTTCGATGCCACCAAATAAAACACCCTTCAAGTACACATGGAGTACGTGCTCGTTAAGTCAGTGGATCCGAAAGTCTTGTGGGCTGAATCACGAGTTCAAGGAACTGGAGAAAATTTCCCTCCACTTCAGTTCCATGCCAAAATTGTGGAGATGGAGATAGGTGTGTCGCCATCTATCGTCCCTTCGGAGAATTTCGCGAAGCTAATTCGTTCTGTCACCTGTATGGTGCTCAATGCCAACGACAGGCGTACTTCTTGCCCCTTGCCACGATGAATTTCGTGGGCCTCGTTCTGACTACGTCAGACAGGTGGCATTAGAAACAACAACAAAATATCTGACATATCTGTATTTCGGATTCTCTCGTGGCTTATACGTTTCCTACCAAGAATCGGACACAAATTATTTTTGCTGTCATTTAATAATCTATTACTGCCTTAATATCTAATTCCTGTATATTTTCTTCTTCTTTTTCTTTTTTTTGTTATTGAAATAGTTTTTAGCATTGATAAAATAGTAATATTTTATGTAAGGCTATGCAAGAAAGGTTATGTAGGCTATGTAAGAAAGTAGGTCTGTCTCTTTTTAGCATTTCAATTCGTCTAAAAACAAAGTTGTAATAAGTAGAAAACAAAAAGCTGTTCGAAAAAGAGGTGGGAGAGTTCTTGCATTAACACCCATCTGCCCAATTCGTCCAAAGGCTATTCAATAAGTCTATAACTTCAACGCACAAGGCCTTAAAAACTTCTAAGCCTCCAACTAATCCTACCTGCAGGCAATGCAGTTCTTTTTAAGACCCCGAAAACAGATGCAGAAACAAATCCTAGAGAAAAAAGCAATTAAAGAAAAATAGACGAGGGGAGGTGCGGCGAGCACAAACATAAAAACTCGCCAAAAACAAATCACAGCTCTGAAAGGGGGGCACTTTTAATTTTCCACTCTTCCAACTTCGTTACCGGAGAATGCAGAAAACGGCGCGCCATAAAAAGGGGAAAGGGCCTGGAGGGGCAACAACTTAACCGTGACAAAGTAGCGCAGGTGGCTTACGTGGCCTTAAGTCACCCCCGGGAACTATAAAGGTCCGCCCATTACAACAACAGCAAAGAAAAAACCATCAACAAACGATTTCGGTAGAGCCGAAATGAACTGAACTGGTGAAAATACCAAGAGATGCATAAAAAAAGTGGGGAGAGAAGGGGTGCAGAAAATCACGCTTTCGAACAAAGAAGTGCTCACGAGCATCCACTTAAAAATCGTCTGCAGGAAAATAACAAAAAAAAAGTTAATGGAGTGTGAAGAAATGAAGTTTTTGAGAAGGGTTAAAAGGGTTGCTGCTGCAGTAACTAAAATACGGTACGGTGCAAACACGCCCCCTTTTAGAACACGATAGCCTCATTAGTTTTAATGAGTTTCTTTGTTGGTTGGGAATTTCCCCCCGCCTTTTTTTAAATACACCTTAGTAAAAATCCCACTGTGTGGCATTGAAGCGAAATGCGTGAAGCTTACGCACACGCGCTTCGTGTATCAATGGTAATTCCTTTCGGGGGTGTACAGGTGGTTGCAAGGGTGTCTGTAATGAGTTGCGCGTTTTTCAACACCGGTAAGGCACCTGAGGTAGTCATGATAAATGAGATTAATAACTCTTTAAATCGTGACACTGACAGGGTGGTAATCGTTTTGGATTGGGGGAGTGATAAAAGAGATATGAAACCACTTCCCATTTAAAACAAGAAGCTTATCTTGACGGTGTTTAAGATTAATGGACTCTAGGGAGTGTCTGGTGCTCTTGTAGACACGCAACCAGAAATCCTTAGCTTGTATAAGTATAAAACACACGATATTTATATACTTAAAACATTTAATTAACTTAAACACTATACGTTACTGATATTGTCATGGGGGTAAAGAATTTGTTACATGAATGAATTAAAATGTTGTACAATATTTCTCCTCCTTTTAAGGACTACCACGTGATCACACCCACTGGTGTCCTGGCATTGGTCACACGCTGGAAGCTTTGCGACGGGATTCGTAGTTATAAGACAATTTTGAAGAAGCTTCCTTCACTACACTTTTCTCCAAGTTAAACCCTATTTAACGTACTATCCCCCTGCCATACAGAAAGCTATGGCAGCGGTCGTCAAACTTTTTGAATTCACCGACCAATAAATTCATAATTTAAATCCCGCGGACCACTAATAGGATTTTTTAAACGTTAAATATATTTATAAAAAAAAATTGTGATCTAAGAACATATAAAATGTACCTAGTCAATAAAATCAAACTATTAATTGTAACCAAATTGTGAAAGATTTATTAATAAATCATAATAAAATAAACAAAAACTGTTAAAATAAACAATTAAAAAATGGTTTAAGTATATCACACTTTTAGCATTCCTAGTGTGATGGATGTTCCTGCTAACTTGAAATAAGCTATGGATATTTGGATTCAATGTTGGCACTGCAAGACGGAGCACAGCATTTATTTTCAAGCTAAGATTCGTACCATGTTTTGATGGCTGTGACGGATGAGGCCTTTTCACGTAAATAAGTTGTGGAGAATTGAATCAGAATTTTCATCGCTGTTCACTAAAAAGGTATTCACTTTTTTATGGAAAGCCAAAACGGATATCTTGATAAGGATGAATGAAATTTAAACTTGAGAGCTTAGTCGGACGATAGGTCGGTGAGGTTTTGTTTTAAATGCATGCTTAAATTATTATTCTGAACTTTCATTGCACACGGATCTATTATCTACATATAACGCAGTTACAGCAGTTCCGACTTATTTACTGTGGCAATTGATTTAGATTTTCAAAATTTTTATTTCAAATGCAAAAACACAATTAAGTAAAGAGAACAACTTTGTAATTACTACACTGTTTGTCAAAAAAAAGTTTTTTTTTCTGCCCGATAGCCAAATGTTTAGTTTCTTATTGTATGATATTAATTATTGCACCGTGATTAAATATATATCATAAAATGAAAAAGTTACACAATTTCAGAAGGTTAAAATATTAAGCATTTTTCTTCTGCTGCGGTAGTTATCTTACATTTCTACTAGCTGGTCTGACAGTCCTGAGGCAACTCATTAAATTCATCGGATTCTTTCATTGCAAAAAAAAAAAAAAAAAAAAAAAAAAAAAAAAAAAAAACTACTAATTTGAACTTAAAAAAAAATAGACATAAATTATTTCTCTGACAAATAGAACTAAATACACTACTCATTCTCAACGAAGTTCTCGTTAAAAGAGGAATAACACACCCAAGCTCATCTGCTTTCCTTCATCCATCAACACCTGTTATTACAATTGCTTGGAAGTCAAATGAAGGAAAAAAATTATTTCGGTAAAAACTGCACGGGGAAAGGTAGGGGTGGGTCAAAACACGATACATTCGATTCAACTGTCTGTAGTCCAAATGTCTAAAATAATAAAGACAAACTTCAATTGGGCCGCGGGTTGGGCATCCCTGGCCTAAAACAAGGGTCGCTTTTCCGCTTAGGCAAGCTAGGTATATGCCTAGGCCGCAAAACATTTAAAGGCACAAAAAGTTGGAGGGCGAAAAAAGAGAATAAATTAAAATTACAACGAACATACCAGCACCTAGCGAATCACGAGAGAGGCATTTCAGCTCTTCAGAGGGTGAAGACCGAAACGAGATTTACTATGGATAAAGAAATGTTTAACAGTTTGAGGTTGTATGATTTCAAAATGGTATTACAATGGAAATCGATTACAATGACGCCATAAATGATTTTGCAATGATCAAAGCTCTAAGAAAAACCTTTGCTGTACAACGACATTGACTCAAGAAAGAATATCTAAAAGTAAAAGATAGTAAAGGATAAGCAATGATAAAAGTGATAATGAAGAAGTTGAAAACAGTTCATACAGTAATGCATACTCTATACCAGAGGTTTCCAAGCTTTTTTGTCTTATCGACGACCTCTTGTCATGTTTTTCGGTTTGGGGTAGACCCCTGCTTGCGTAATATTGAATTTTTGCAAATTTGTTAACTAAAATGTGTTTATGGCAGCTATTACAGAGTAACTTACTTTAAAAGATTTAAATTTTAACTGTAATGAAGTATAGAGTTTAAAACCTAAGAAATACGTGTTGATTAATTTAAAATTTAAGTGATACATAAAAAACTGATTTTAAAAAACAAATGTTTATAATGATAGGGGTGTATCTGGAGCTTCAATAACAAATTTTCAACATTTGTCATCAATCTTGTCAGGCTTAACCCAAAATTTTCTCTGATAGTAGCGTCCAGACGACAACCGCGCTGAAATTCCTTCTCACTAGGAAAAGCAATTAAACACTTTCTCCGATACTCCACAAAATTCCAGATAAATAGCAGGTTTGTCTATTTAAAGCCAAAATTGCTGACATCCGTTTCTAAACTTTAAGATCTCCGTTACTTCCTATTTCGATCAGTTCTTATTGTAATATGACATTTTTTTTCATAGGGGAATTCATTGCCTTCTGTGGTAATTACCAAGTAAATGCATTCTCAAACCTCGCTTCAAAATCTGAATAAAGGAAATTTAAATGTTCAACATAGGTTAAAACGTCATTTTCCTGGCAGATTGTCAGTGATCAGTTAAGAAACGGAAAATTCGCTACGTCCAATATTATACTCCTTTAGCTTAATTCTGGCAAGAAATGCTGAAATGAGGGTCCTTGTTTTAATAAAATTTATGCTGTTACATAACTGTAAATTAGCCTCATTAAATTTAGAAAATAAACGTATTAAATAGGAAAATCTGGTTCCCCATTTGACTAAATTTTCTTTTAAAATTAAAATCACGATCTGGTTTAATAAGAACAACTGTCGTAGACCCCCATTTAAACCTCATGGACCCCCAAATTATTTTCTTGCAGTCGTGGACCCCTTGCAAGTCATATAGACCACTTTGGGAATTACTGTTCTATACTGTGAGGTCAGGGATGGTCATTGTCACTTGAACGAGGTTCAAAAATTACGAGATCCGCAGCTGTTAACTTTCGTGTTGCATTATAGTGTGTGATGGAAATAAAATTCTCACCAACTCACAACACGGACTGGTACCAAAACCGAACAAAAACAGCGCAAACCACGAGTTCGCGAACGTGTCCGATTGGCTGTCACAGGGATGTGATATTCTTGGCAGAAAATATCTGCTACCGCGGTGTAACGTTTTGAGGTTTTTTATGGGAAGCGTGAGATTTAAGGTATCCGACTACGTTCGGAACCGTGATTTTAAAAAAGACAAAGGAATGGATAATTTTCATGATATTTAGTGTCACTTAGATTAGAATACATGCATAAAATTGTTTTAAGGACATTTTGACACAAAAAAATTTAATACAATATTTCGGCAAAAAATTAACTTAGAGAATAACCTTTTATCAAAATATTCTCCTTTTGTGAAAAATGCTTCTATTATAATAATATTTTGCCTGTATATAGCTCAGACCTCTGTACAAAGGCTCAACTATGATTTTTGAAAAATTCACATTATTTTCAGAGTTACAACTCATTAAAATAATTATCGGCGCTTTTTTAATAAAATTTCTCACCTCTGTTGTCGTAAAACATAGATAAACTCATTTCTAATTTATATATTTAAAAAATTCTAGTTGAGCCTCTGTAGAGAGGTCAGAGCTATATAGAGGCAAAGCATTATTATAATAGAAACATTTTTCACAAAAAGAGAATATTTTGAAAAGGGGTCATTTTATGTTAATTTTTTGTCAAAATATTGTACTTAATAATTTTTTATTGTAATACTATTCTCAAAACAATTTTATATACATTTTCTAATCTAAGTGACTCTAAATATTGTAAATATTATCTATTGATACGCTTTTGCAAAATCACGGTTCCGAACGTATAGTCGGATACCTTAAAAAACTAAATTATTGGGGTTTTTTTGGGTCTACAGCTAGTAATCACAACATTGACATTCGGTTCCAATTATTCAAACTATTGAGTATTTCAATTCCACAGAATGTTTTACTTGTGAAGGAGGAGGCAAACACAACATTCATTTTCGAGTGTTTTAAGATTGAGTGTCTCTCAACTCTTTTGGGGTGGAGAGGCGGTCGCTTCTTACACCTCGAATTATTCTCGAAGTTCCCCTTCCAAGGTGGAATCCAGCGTTGGTTTTCTTACTGAAGGGGTGGTCAGACTTTTCCAGGATACGGGCTAATTCTAATTTTTTCAAAGTGTTACGGTCCATCCAGTATCAGTGGCACAGACAAAAGAGGAGGGGGGGAGGCTCCTCAGGTCCGGACCCTTCTCCATAGCCCCTGATTTTTTTTTTTTTTTTTGATCGATTATTATAATCTCATGTATATAGCACGTAAAATTTAATTAAGTATTTGTTAGTATTATTTTTTTATTAATTAATGATAATTATTTATTTAATAATTTATTTCTTACTGTTCTTTGTTCCGACAACCTACAAAATGATATATACCAGGTGTATGCATATCAAATGAGACGATTGCTAACAGATGTCGTCACGCATATATGCAAACAATACGAAACCGTGACATGTGATTTTTTTATAGTTTGATCTTTGATACTCATGTTTAGTTTACATTTGGACGAGTTTCAGCGTGCATTGTAATTTTTTTTACTGTGTTGAAAATGTCGAATTTTATGCCTTCCGACTACGATTTGTGGACAGCATTAATTTTTTGTTACCATCTGAAGAAAAATGCTGCCGAATCGCATCAAATAATTGTAGAAGCATACGGTGACAATGCTCTGAGCCGTGCGCAGTGCTACAGGTGGTTTGAAAAGTTTCAAAATGGTGATTTCGATGTGAGAAACGAAGAGCGTGGAAGACCAGCAAAAAAAATTTGAAGATGCTGAATTGCAAGCATTACTCTGTGAAGATGATGGCGAACTTGCAGAACAATTGAATGTTGACCAGAGCACTGTTTTCCGTCGTCTCAAAGCAATGGGCAAGATAATGAAGGTCGGTAGATCGGTACCACACGAGTTAACGGACCGTCAACAGGAAAACCGAAAAATCATGTGCGAAATGTTGCTTGCCCGCTACAAACGCAAGTCATATCTCCATCGTGTTGCAACTGGCGATGAAAAATGGATTTATTTTGAGAATCCCAAGCGTAATCGATCATATGTTGACCCCGGAAAGCCGTCCAAATCGACCGCAAGGCCGAATCGCTTCGGCCGCAAGACAATGCTGTGTATATTCTGGGATCAGGAGGAGAGACCCATCTATTATGAGCTTCTCAAACCCGGCGAAACAGTTAATACTGATCGCTACAAGCAACAATTACTTAATTTGAATGATTCTATACTTGAAAAACGCTAGCAATATAAGAAACGGCAGCACAAAGTGATTTTCCTTGGTGACAACGCACCTAACCACAATGCTAAACCGACCAAGGACATCGTTAAGGTGCTCGGCTGGGAGCCCTTATTCGCCAGACTTGACTCCTTCCGATTACGACCTATTTGCATCGTTGGAACACGCGTTGGCTGACCAGTGCTTCACTTCTTACGAAAACGTCAAATCTTGGCTTAATGAGTGGCTGGCCTCAAAAGACCGATCATTTTTTTGGCGTGGTATTCACAAATTGCCCGAAAGATGAAGGGAAATGTGTAGCTAGCGATGGATATTATTTCAAATAAAGAAATATTAACAGTTTTCCCAAATTTATTGTGTTTTTCTTTAAAACAATCGTCTCATTTCATTTGCATTTACCTGGTATATATATATTTGGCAGCGTATTGGGGTAGGATATAAGAATGTAGACATTTGACCTTAAACCACCGCGCCGCGGTCGCTTTGAAAAATTCACGAGTGTGCCCACTGCCCAGTGTAGTAGATGTGATGAGCAGTGGCGCAAACAAGGGAGGGTGCCCTAGGGGTCAGGATCGTTCTAAAGTCCTTGATTTTTTTTTTTACGATTTATTATAATTCTAAGTACATAGTACGTAAAATTTAATTAAGCATTTGTTATTAATAACTAATTTTATTAATTAATGTTAATTATTTATTCAATAATTCGTTTTTTACTGTTTTTGTTCCCGAAAATCGACAAAATCAAAGGGAGCATGATACAAGAATGCAGGTCTTTCGACCCAAGACCCCCTTGAAAAATTCCTGTGTGCGCTACTGTTGATGAGGTAAGGAAAAGGTCAACACTATTTATTATAATTTAATAATGTGTGAATACGGAATCTGCACTAACCTACGCAAATAAAATAAACTCACTTTTTTGAAACCGCGTTTAAAGCAAAATACAAACATAATATAACAGCCACAAATATAATACTATCTAATTATGCATTTATTATCAAACAATTCAAAACACATTATAAAATAAAACATTTTCATCTAAACTTAGTTCTCGTAATTATAGTCAGAAGACTTAGTCTGCGTACTGTCAGCCAATCTTGAATATTTCCGTATATAATTACTAACTGCTAATTTTCAAGCGGTCACCCCAAATTGTCTTGGTGGTCCACCGGTCGATCGCGATCAAATTATGCCACAGCAATCGGCTCTCGGCTTGATGTCAGATAAAAATATCCCGCAATATGTTAGGGGTGGATGAGAACGGCGTAGTCCTATTTGCGGAGGAAAGCCGATCTTGTAGCTGCGAGGCGAGAAAACGCGTTACAGCGTTCCTCAGAATTAAGCTTGTGTACATCGCCGATTAAGAGCTAGCGATCATCACCTCAAAAATACCCTTTTTAGTAAAAGCTACAACTAAATTCTTCTGAAAAAAAGGGGGGGAAAAAATATTACCCTCTCCTCAATAAAACAAACTTTCCAAAGTCGTAGAAACACACCTGAGAAGTGCTGATTGAATCATAACTCAGATAACTCGACATTTTCTTCTCTTTCTTTTTTATTTTCATTTTATACATTTATTTACGAAATATTCTAAGGAACGTAGATAGAACTCGGAAGAAAAAAGAAGAAAAAAATGCGACAATTTTATTTATTTATTTTTTTAATGTAAAAAAAAATTCGAAAATGGGAGCGGGAAAATCAACAGAGGAGCTCATATATCTAATGTGGTGGAATCTCAACATTCTCTTCTTGCAACTTTTTTTTAGGTTCTATAAAAAAAAGTAGGGGGGGATCGGTTGACACATGAGACATTGCATTCCATACTCTGTTTTATTCTCTGCAGGTGTATACGTCAGGTTTGAGACGTGGACGTTCTTTCGAGGTCTTTTTTTTTTTAGAATGAATAGAAGTTGTCTGAATAGAGTTTAAGGGGGAAGGCGGAGGGAGGTGTTTTCATGATGCTTTAGCCAATAAATAGGTCAACGGTTTTATAAAGTCGATCGTTCTCAACAACATTGGAGGAGCAAATTCAATGTTTTTTGGCAGTTTTAGCGAAGTTATTCCAAAGCAGAGAACGAAGAAGCCTTATATTGCCATCGATCTATTTCTGTCATATTACAGTCATTCTATTTATTTTACGACGAAGAACATTTCATACACCTTCAATTTTATGGAACTGATTTACGGAGCATGTCGCGAACCTCATCATTTTGAACCAACCAGTCAAGTTAAGATAACAACAAATGGTAAGCACCCCATTTCAAATTTTCACACCGAGTAAAGGAGGACTTAGAATCTCGACAGATTGAAAGTGCTCCTCTACAAGGTGAGTCTTCGATGAGTTTAGGATTATAACTCATGGCACGCTGGCCACGAGTCCGTAAACATAACCCCTAGGTTACTACAGACACTCACGTAAATGAGGAAAATCACATATATTCTACAAAATGCCAATGTTAAAACTATTGTGCTATTGTTGCTGTCACATCGACAGTGTCGGATCGAGGTCCACGAAACTCATTGCGGCAAGGGACAAAGCTTAGGCAGAGCTTTGGTCACCATGTAGGTAGGTGGCAATACGATTTGGCTCGGTTCCACCCCAATTTTGAGGGGTGACTCCCGGGGGGGTCAGGAATCTCCCTCATAAAAGGACTTACGGCTCGACGAATATTTAGAGTGCCCCCATGCTGCACAAACACTATAAACAAGGTAGTAGCTACCAAAATATCCATGATACGGGGTTTCCAAGCTTCAGGGACCCCAACACGTGTAAGCAAATAATCTTAACTATTCAGAAACCCAAAAGAGAGCCCCCAAAAAATCTTCGATACACAGCCCACTCAGGACTAGCTACGCCAGTGACTAAACATTTACAAACAGCCTTGCCTCCTCCGAGATTCGAACCCAGGCTTTACGGAAAAGCAGTCAACGTCACTAACCACTATACAGTCCGGGCGGCCTAACTAATAAACTGAACTAACAAAATCAAAACTGAACACAACAAACTTTTATCAAACTAGTATATATTATTCCTCATCTTATTCGTAAAGCCATATGGCTACGTACAGTATTCCGCCAGACCTTTAGCTAAACAAAAATAAAGGGGAGAACATCTTTTAATATTTCATTGAAATCTGAAGAGATCTTTAACGTAAACAAATTTCAACAAGGTAATAAAAATATTGAGACACACACGAGGACATAACTGAATTGGCTACTGGTACATACTTCACACAAGAAAAAAAATCAAAGTACATGATAAACAATTCATTGGATCTTTTAAAAGGACGATGTCCGAGTTGGTCGCGTGCCAGGAAGAGATCATTACATCACCAATTGATTCCAGGTAAGCGAGTGAAGTATCGTGTTCCTTCTGCATTTTGAATCAGCCCCCTTCAGTTCCGACAGGGCTTCTGTAAACGAAACGACCCTTTAATGTTCTCTTCTATGTAAAAAGGAAGGATTACAATGTTTGGTTTCGATTCCTCGTCAAAATAAGATATCGTCCGTCATTTTCTTACATTGCAACTGATATCGATGAAAAGGTTAGATATATCAGTGACATATCGTTTACAAAATGATTTATTTGTTTTAATACTTCTTTAAATGCAGGAGGACCCGGGGTGCAGTGGTTATAGTTCCTAACTTAGTGGTCGGCGTTCGTGAGTTCCGAGACTTCAATTCTCCCCAACGACACTACGCTAGGGATAATCAGTGCTGGTTTATCCACTGGCCGCGGGCCTCCCGGATAAACTGGACTTAACCAGATTTTCTGGTTATAAATTTAGTTCCTCCAACGCCAAGGGGGCCAATAGATCTTCTGAGACCAGGGCCCGAAATAAGCTGAAACCGACACTGGGAATAATGAGAGTGAATGAGCGTAATAGTAACGTCACAATCCAAAGCAACGCCAGATCTATTGGCAACGGACCTCATCTTTTTGAGACTCGATCAAGTAACGAGGATGACATATGAACTGCCACCCCCTCCCCTCCCCAAACTACCACACCAAGAGAAGTTTGGAGAGGATTTTGCTAACAGAGGCCGACGGGAGGATTTTCAGCCACAAAAGATTTAGAGAGCCTCGGCCCTCCTCTACACTCCGGGTCTTCAGCAGTATCAAGATTCGAATCCATGACAGCCCGGCCACGAGTTCCTGACCATAACCACGAGATTACCACGGCCACGACCATCCTGGGGAATAAAGAATGTAAAAACTAATTGGGCACATATCGTAAAATTTTGATAATTTAACCCAGTTCTTACAGCAAGAAAATATTCTTATAAAAATGGCCGTATATTCAAGGGGGGGATTGACATTAAGGGAATTTTTTGAAAAAATTAAGACGAGCGACTGATTTTGGGACTTTTAATGGGCTCAGTTCCGGAAAAATTGTTCGATAATTTTTAATGTTCCAGAGATATAAGCACGTACGTTCAATCTAACGTTTCAATGTTTTCTGCATTAAAGTAAACTCATCCAGACCTTTGGGGATCCGTGGTTTAATTTAATCTGATTTTAATTTACGTCGCACTCAGAAGAAAGACGGCTATTGGAGGAATGACAAAAGGAACCGATCTCACCCGAAAGAGTTTAAAGCAAGAATGGGCAAAAATCGATCGAGATCAACCACCAAGACATTTTGAGGTGATCTTCTTTACTAAGACCTAAGACGTGCATACTGAAAGAAACAAATTTATGAAACACCGACGCCAGATAGACTGGACGATGACGCTTAACGCATTCACAGCAAGGGAAAAAAGCGATCACCGCGATACCAGAAGCAGAAATTAATTTTTCTATGAATAAACATTACTAAAACAAATGTTGATGATTAGTTCTTCTCCGACAACACGGGATTGGCTATTGAGACATCATGCTACACCCACGCGCTTACACAGGAATGGGTTCTCGAGTTTTTGTCATGCCCCGCGATGGTGTGGGAATCCGCAGCGAACAAATGTATGTACATGCGTCAGTTTTAGATTCATCGGTTCACGTATGTTATCAGCTCGCTGTATTGAATACGCAAATGTCCGAGTATCTAGCAGTCCAGTTGCTCATAGTTGTTCAAGCACTTGACAATTTTGTGTTACTTGTGTTTTTGTAATAAAAATAGTAATCTGTTATATTTTAAAAGAGGGGTGTAATGTTATAAATAAGAGTATAGATATATTTAATACAGAATGGCCTCACCTACAGCCCTGGGTGGACCGAAACACCTAAAAAACATTAGAAGTAGCCCGTACCCTGGAAAAGTCTGCCCATCTCTGGTTTAAACCAGTGCCTTGGGAAAGCAACCACCCCCGCATTCAGCCTTTTAAGCCTTGGTCAAGATACAAGGATGACAATAGAGCTGACATCCCCCTCTCCAAACTTCCATATCACTAACGTTTGAAAGAATATCAGCGTGTGAATTAAAATGACTTTGAGCTGTTGAGAGATGTAACATCACCCATCTCAAACACATGGCGTGTGGGCGTCTTCAAAGAAACTGACACCGAGACGTGAGACTGGCAAGTATCGTATCCAGACTCGACAAAAATAATTACGACTACGAGGTCGAGAATTTGAACATTCGGCAGCGATGGAGACTGGTGTACTGACGACGCTACTAACTACACACAATTAACTACCACTCTCTAATAACAAATATCTTTATTTACAACTTTTAACTACTCACACACACCTTATTCATTACTAACTACTCGTATATCTACTCGTATATTACTATATTTCTCACACCTTATAATACCTCACAAACTCTTCCTCTCTCTAAAACCTCCCTCTCTCTCGTCATACACACAACTCCCGGCATTTCCGGGGACACACTTACACAACGCCGCTGCTGAAACAGCGTCATCTATAATCTTAACAGCTGGGTTATGGGCAAAGGTCTTCCACCAATAAAAATGTTGTATCATCTCATTTTTGAACAGAGAAGATTTCACAGTTTTTCTTACGATTCAAAAAAAATGTCATGTTCACAAGCTCTACTTTTATCTTAATTGTAGAATTTCATTCACATAGCGGCTACATAATTCTAAATTTAATCTTTTTTAACACCCTTTTATAAGTTTCACATGTATGTAACAGCATCTTAGAGCTCAATTTTTACCCACTTTTAAAGGTCAGATTAATTCGAAATTTTTCTCACTTGTCCAGGACCGATGAAGTAAAGTTTGATTCTAATCAATGGGCACGGAAACAAATTAAAAAAAAACCTGGCATTTAAATTTTAAAAATTAAGGTTTATTAAAAAAACATTTAAAGAAAACAGTTATTATACAGTTAGCAACACTCGGACATGACTTTCCGTCGTACCCAAAGACCGAATCCCTGCCAATTCCACATTCTCCAAGGGGGGAGGGGAAACTACCATCCCCTTAGCTGGTGTCAATGGGCCTTCCCACTCCTACACCTCCCCCTTAAAAGCTCATCCGTCATTCCAGGACGATGAAGCTTCGAAAATGAAAAAAAACACATGCACACATACATGGCAAGAAACAAGATAACGAGAGAAATTTTTTTTTTCCAGGTATCATGTAAAAAGAGCTTTTGCTAATACAACTCCCAAGAAAGATTTACAAATCACATTAATATGCTAGAAAATTAATATCCGTACAAGTTTTTAACACAAAAAATACTCAAAAAAAAATATTAAAATATAAAAGAAGTTACCAAAAATATATCATAAATCTAAAATAATTATACGACATGTACTAGCAAAGCATATTTAGAAGCCAAAGTTTTAATCTTTAGAAATTTCAGAAATTATGGTAAAAAACGTTAAGTACATATATAATCATTGGCATAAATCTTATCTATTTAACAGGAGCAGGCAACCTGAATAATTCATTACTTTTACATCTTAAACCTTCAGCCAAACGTTAATTCTTTTATTGTACCAGGTTTAAACATTTTAAAAAATTTCTTTTCTTTTCTTCCAATTTCAGAAAGCAAAATTCTTTTCAATCCCAAAAGCGACAAAAAGTAACAAATGCATGTTATTGTCCATAAAACATCCACGCGAACCTTAAATACTTCAATCCTGCTTTAACTCCAATTTAACAATACCTGTTATGAGATCGCAACAACATTGCACCAGGATTGAGTCAATTTTTCGGAAATACATTCCTTACGGGGCTGACCCCGCCTATTACTATACAAGATTCTATTTTTAAATACACAAGTAAAGGCAACCTCTCTCTTGCTTTTCTTTTTTATACCTTGTCCATTTGTTTGGACATTCGATCCCTTAATTTTTACTGCAACCAAATCTCCGTTTGGAACATTCAATAAAGACTGTGTCTCAGGAAGTAGATCGGTGACCACTTCTTGGCTGCAAACTGATTTTGAATCTGTTGAACTAATAATTCCTTCTTTCTTTGAACACAGTTTCGCAGGATTGCGAATCATGCAATGAATTAATACTTCATAATCAGAGGAACAGATTAACATGTCGTTAACCAAATTTTTAGAGACAGGCACAACACCGTGCCTAAAGTCATTCAATTCCATGTTGGAATCTTTTACTTCACCCATTTCATGCTCCCCAAATGCAGACGTTATTTGAATTGACCCTCTATTATCAATGCTTTGTCCTTCGACAACATCTGGTCTTACCACGGGCATCTGGGCACCTGTGTCCATGACAGCATTCACAATTTCTTGCTCACCCTTGACCTTGACGTAAACAACCCTTAAATCGTCCATTCCATTTTCTTAGTTGATGATAGAGTAGTTACTGGTATCGTAGCTTCAGCCATCAACACAGCAGGAGATGTTTCCCTCATATGTTCCTTCGATACTAATTCGGTAATTTGAAGATGTCTTCTTACGATCTTCTGCACAACTCGTCCGCTTAACATTCGACCGAATACTTTCGATCTCTAACCGCAGTTCATTCAATTCTGATTTAGCGCAGCTGCTGGATTGCGTGCTGCCTGGCGATTTTTTCCTCCTCGATTGCGAGCTGCCTGGCGATTTTTTCCTCACTTTCCCTTTCAAAGCGTTCCTCTAAAATAACAGATAACTGATCTCTAACGAACTCTTCTTCGTAATCTTTGCTACCGATTATGATATTCCTTAGCTCTATATTCGTCATTTTATCTGATACCTTTTGACCTAACTCCTCAGCCAACAAAACTAAATCCTGCTTTTTAGCTTTCTCCAAAAATGCCATTTGAAAATTTTTTTTTTTCCAATATACCGCAACTAAACAAATAATCAAATGAAATAACAAAAGGGATTGCCAAAAATTAAACACCACAAATATATCTTTGTTTAAAACACACAACAATAAGCATCCGCTACACTAACACGACACTCAATGAATTGGGAGGAACAGAATAATGTATTATATATTTCAATATACCAAGGGTACTTAAATAACTAATAAATAAAACTTAATATATTACTGATACACAATAATCACTTAAAATATTACTGATACACAGAATCACTTGAAATATTACTGATACACAAGAATCACTTAAAAATATTACCGATATACAATAATCACCTAAAATATTACTGACACACAATAATCACTTAAAATATTATTGACACACAATAATTCCTAACCTATTTCTGATATACACAATATAATCACTTAAAAATATAACCGACATGCACCACTTAATCTATTCCTGGCTGGAATAATAGAACACTACAAAATATATATTCGGTAGTTTTTTTCCAATTTAAACTGATAATACCGTTTTTTTCATTAATCGAAAAATACTATGCGTACATAAGCACAAAATAATTTCATTGACATGAGATAAGTATTATTTTTTAGCATTAATTTTTCAATAAACTCAATTGCTATTCACTGACGTGAACTTATTATTGTGCATTACAAAAATAAATAAATACAGTAAAAAAAAAAAAACATACAATTTTTTTAATTTATAGAACTGATGTTCTAAAACACTTTTAATTTATATGGAACAATAAGAAAAAAAAAATATATACTGATGTATATAATAATTCCCAATTGAACTGACGTTCAAAAATTTTATAACTGCATGGGTATGCAATAAAATAACATACTGATATATAATAACTGAAATTTGAACTGGCGTTCAAAATTTTATAAATGGATATGCAATAAAAATAATATACTGAGAGAATTAATGTCGCGTTTTGAAGTTTTCCTTAATTTAGAACTGATGTTCTAAAACTTACTTTCCATTGATATGGAACAAGAAATAACAAAAAAAAAATATACTGATAATAATAACATTTGAACTGGCGTTCAAAATTTTATAAATAACCATGGATATGCAATAAAATAATATACTGAGAGAATTAATGATTTTTGCTTCTTAATTTTTAGAACGGATGTTCTAAAACGTTTTTCATTGCTATGGAACAAGAATAATAAAATTATATACTGATGTATATAATTAAAAAAATTGAACTGGCGTCAACAATACAATAATATGCAGAGCAAAAAAAACTACACTGACGAAACAAAAAATAAAATCAAAATTTCTCTTAATAAATGGATATTAAACAGTATAATTTTATAAATTTTCTCGTCTTACATTCAGGGAGTTGCAAGCAAAAACTCTTACCTGATTCATTTCCCACGCGGGAAAAAAACTCGAAATTTCTGGAACGTTCTTCCTTTGGGGTTTTTAAGACTCGATTTAACGACTGCGCCAGTAAGTTTCGCTCTAATAATGGGCCAAACAAATTAAAAAAAAAAAAACCTGGCATTTAAATTTTTAAAAATTAAGGTTTATTAAAAAAAAACATTTAAAGAAAACAGTTATTATACAGTTTCAACACTCGGTGACTTCCTTCCGTCGTACCCAAAGACCGAATCCCTGCCATTGCCATTCCCCAAGGGAGGGGAAACTAGATTCCCCTTAGCTGGTGTCAATGGGCCTTCCACTCCTAGAGATGACAATATAATAATTTCATAATTTTGTACCATTGTCCTGATCAGGATCTTCAGGATTAACGATTTCCCATTTTCAGACCCCATCCCGCATCTGGCGACTAATTTTCCAGATTTGGTGACTTAAAGATTAAGTTACAATTTAGTATTCGATTAACTATATAAAAGGGTGTTATTTAGTTTCTTTAAACTATAATTTATTTCTATTCCTTCCAGAACAGAAACGTTGACTCCTAACGAAATTCTACGACGATGCCAATCCCTCAAACGAGTTTAAAATTACGAAATTCATATTTTCCTTGTCTATGTTTCTTCCTCAGCGCCAATTTCTCAACAGTTACTTAAAAAGAACACTAAGTCTTTAAAAACACCTTTTTCTCCGAAGTGAAAAAAACAAAAGGAATTCTTATCTATCTAGGGAACACAAAACCCTGCGTGTGTGATGAACATCACATACACCTGTCAATCGCCAATTCTCAGAAACTAGTTAATTTTCCCTTCAAGCCGCCAAACAATTTCCCTTTTCTAATAACCCAAGCGATCCGTCCTCTCCAACTGACCACTTCACCCCCCGCAGGGAAGGAAATATTTATTCAAAAGAGTTGTCACCCCAAGAGGAAATTTATTGTCCGAATCTATTTACGTCATCCAGAACAGCTGGCGAGACTCGTAACTTTGCAGAATGCAGGGACTTTAAATAGGGAGCACTGTCAAAAAGGGATTTTTGTTGGGGAAATGGCTTCAGAGAGGACTTTTATGGGATTCGGGTCCTGCCTTTTATTTTGTGCGGTTCCACGTTTCGGGAGATGGACACATTTATTTCCTTTTTTTTTTCTCTCGTTTTGTATGTATGCGTGTCTGAGGAACCATTTTGCTTATTGTATATCTTTTTCTTTTATTTTGTGGTGGCTTGGGTAAAAAAGGTACTTCTGTAGTTTTATATATAGATTCGGCAAGAGTGAGATATATATGTTCTGTATATTCAAACTGCTGCCTTCTAACCATTTTAAAAAAAGAAACTAATGATGATACTATGCTTTGTATGCGGTTAATGTTTTTTTATTCCATTTCCAATGGGGCAGAGGATAGATATTTACCATTGCAGACAAATGGCACATTCTCCGGGAATAGCAATCACTGCAATGTAGTTTTGATGCCCAGTTTCCTCCCTAGAGAGAGAGAGGCATCTGACATCTTACTATGCGAAACGGAACGAGGAATTCAATTTCGCCGAGAGCATCCAAATCATACAGGCACTCTAGGGATTTTTAATATGCCGCATAATCATACAACATAGATGCTGTCGATTTTCTGTAGCATGACCCCCGACTTGAACCGGGGTCGACCCACAACCTTAGGTGTACAAGCAATGGGAATTATTGGTCAAAGCAGGAGTGAATTATGAGAAGAAAATTATTAGTTGATGAGATGACCATTTTATTTGTAGCTAAAATAATAGCTCCCTTTTGTAGCAGGGGACCAAAAAAGATTTCTTCGTTAATAAGAAAACTGCATCTCTAAATAATTAGACCACAATATTTTTACCTTTTAAAAAATTTAGTTATTTATTTGTAATTTTTTAGCAAGAAAGTAACTTCTTTTTACTGCAAAAAAATACTAAATTACATTTTGGTTTTGTTTGTAAAACGTATAAAATGAGAAATAATGCATGCATTTTGAACATTTTCAACTAATTCAATATTTCTATAAAATTTAAAGTCAATATTAACAATCGTACTTCGTATTTCTCAGTCTTGATGTTAATGTTATAAAATATTTTCTCCTTTTCCAATTTTTATTTACTTGAAGAATAACTATGAATATATCCAATGTAATGAACAAAATTGTTTGCTTTCAAATTCAAAATTTGAACATTTTAGCGAATATGAACATGATGTAAGCATAAAATTACAAATATAAAATGCTTGTTTGCCATATATTATTTTTTCCCCATACTTCGAACAAATATGCTTTATAAAACGAAAAATTTACTTTAAATTTCTTATAAAGGAATTTTACAACAGAATTAAACCTCCACAGCAAATATCTTCAATATTCTGTAGTTTTATTATTATTTTATTCAAACTCTTTCCATTTTTGCAATATATCTAAAAAGCTTAACATCATATACCGGGGGTGGCGAACCTTCTTGGATCAAAGTGCCATTTTTTCTTTAGGAAATTTTTAACTTGAGCGTTTCCGAGCGTTCTCTTTGTGTGAACTGAGGAAATCTCGCTGAAAACTGCGACTGATCACTCACGTTTTTCGTAACACTTCATATTGAACTTTGTTATTTTGAATTAAAATGTAAACCGTTTGGATCGGTGACGTGCCCAAAATGTTGTGTCGCGTGCCATCAATGGCACGCATGCCAATGGTTCGCCATCCCTGTCATATGCATATGATAAGCCACTTTTTCAAAAATAGAAAGTAAGAACAATGGAAATATATACACGAAAAACAAAGTTAAATATCCTACAATTTAGATCAATATCGAACAAAAAAGCCATCTAACTACGACAAGATTTTAAATATACATCAACAATCAAGACGAACAAAGATATCATGTGAAAACATAAAGTGCTTCAAGGAAATGTGTTAAAATATCACGCGCCAACTGTTTTCCCACTCAATCAATTTAAGATGTCATTTCTCAAGATTCGAACTTGGTCGCACAGCGCCAATTCTTTTCAAAATGAAACCATTTCGTGCCAGCTGTCGCGTTTTTCGAAGTGTTTCAAGTGTTCGAATCCAGTCAAACATTATTTACACAGCACATTCTTGCCCGAACGGCCTTGGAAGAAAACAAAACACTTCATCAGTCAAAGAATATTTAAAAATCAAACATGGCGGGCATTCAGCTCACTTTTTCTCTTTCTCTTTCGCCGCCAAAACGGGATTTGGCGAAATGGACCGAGACTAATTGAAATCAACGTTTGTTCAGCTAAGGCAAAAACGAGTAAGAATTTTCGCAAGGTCAAGTTAAAAGGAAGGATGGAAAAAGCGTAACAATGACAATAAGAATATAAAAAATTACCCTGCAAGAAATAATAAAAAGAAACCACAAAACATGCAAGCAAAAACGAGTTGTGACTGTGGTGAATTTTGTTAATTCTTTCTTTTTTTTTTCTGTCGCAAATAAGTAAATAAACTAGCATCTGCAAGGAGGGGGAAAAACAACTTGAAATTCGGGTTTGGTTCTCTCTGAGCTTTAATTCTTTTTATTTTTTTGTTCTCTTCGACCACGTGCGTTCGTCTTAACCAAACTACTTTTCGTACAGCCTCTTTCTAACGCGCTGTGGCAACAACGAGGTTTTTTTTCTTTCCCGGTTCTTTCTTTTGTTCAGGCGTCCGCTTCCCTTCAAGATTTAAAAAAAAAAACCGCAGGCAAAGGGGAGATAGAAGAAAAAGAAAGAGAGAATATATACAAAAAAAGGGATTAATTTGAACACCTGTTTTGTCCTGTCATCTCTTTTTAATCACATAGTATGAAAACTTAATTTATTGACTGGGAGCAATTTTGATTAGAGAAAGATTATGCTTATCGAAGTTGAATTATTATTATTATTGTTTTTAAAGTTTGCAAAGAATTTTACAGATTTGAAAAAAGGTAACCATTTCATTTACATCTATACTTGCAAGAAAAATAATAAAGATAAAATAATCAATTTTCCTCGTTATTTTTTTCAGTTATAAGTTCAATCCATAAGAAATTCCTAATTTCTTTTAAGGTGCCATGGTACGATTTATACGACCCAAAATAAAAATTCAAAAAGAAAACTAAAAGAGTATGCAAAATGAGTTTACATTGTCTATGAAGTTAGTATGATCACAGGTTTCTAATACCATGTTTTCTAATGCGGGTCCCACGTCTCACTGAGTGAAACTAAAACGAATTTGGAACTTACAACAGAATATTTTTAAAAAACACTTAATATTTGTAAAATAATGTTTCTCAGAGGAGAAAACACTAAGCATGAATGAGAAAATTAGAGGGCTTGATAATGAAGGAGAAGCAACAACTTAACGACCAATTAAAGAGGTTCGACGTTAAAGTCTAAATTTAACCGACGTTTCTCATAATTGTTCGGTTCCGAATTTGCAGAATACACAGAAGTTGCTCAAATAGTTAAAAACATCGTGATGACATTCATTCTACACAAAGTATTTCAGTAAAAAACATTTCACAGTGCATGCGGCAAAAATACAATATAAAAGTAGATGAACGCAGAAAATGAAATTGGACTGCAGATAGCTTCAATAGACCTAGACTTCAATCATTTATGTAAGGAAGGGCAAACACATATTCCGGTTACTAAAAATAATGCATTGGTAGGTGATACCTGGAGAACGAATTAATGCTTAAATTACATTAAGTTAAAAAAAATTTGCAATAAAATACAATTTTTTTTTCTCCTTAGTCTATATAAAAAGTACATGTAGCACGTTGATTTATTTAAGATGTTATTTTAAAGTACATATCCTTCAAAGGGTTTTTGGTGCAAAATTTCTTTACGCACGCTTGACTTGGGGAGTAAGCTGGTGAATGCGTGAGGAGAGCGTTACGAAAAGTGTGATCAGGGCGAGGCAAACCGAAGTTGTGAGGGAGATATAAGTTAGTGAAGATAGAGACAGATGTCGGAGTTGAGCGATCCCGTAATTCAGCGTTTCTCAAACTGTGGGGCACGCCCCCTGGGGGCGCGAGCATATTGAAAATAAAAGGTTTAAAAAATAATTTTGTGGAATGGAGTAAAACAAAATGCTTTCTGATATAATAAAAAATACACATTTACACTGATATAATTTAGATATATTATTTATTTATAAATATTATTTTACATGAGTATTCTTATGAATATAATTTTTATATTACAATACGATGATTTTGTTCTTTTTTATAATTACTATTAAATTATATATGATTATTAAATCATACTATATGATAGATTATATATAATTACTATTAAATTATATTATAACATTAATATTATATACTACATAATATTATTAGTAAATGTAACTTTTTATTATATTATATTGTTATTCATTATTTATTAATTTATCTTGGTTGAAATGTATTTAAAAACAATTTTTTTAAATTGTCTTCCTGACGATTTGATACCGCTAGGCCGCCATCGTGGATTCCATTCAAGCAACGACAAACGCTACTTGGCGTGATTCCTTTATCGTCATGCCCGGTGTTATAAAACTAGCACCCAAAAGAATTTGCCTGTCCTTGATGTAAGGCAGTGTTTCTCAAACTGTGGGGCACGCCCCTTTGCGGCGCGGTAACCGTGCGAAGGGGGCGCGAGCATATTGAAAATAAAAGGTTTAAAAAAATAATTTTTTGGAATGAAGTAAAACAAAATGCTTTCTCACATAACAATAAAAAAAACACATTTACACTAATATAATTTATATATATATCATCTGGTGATCATAAAAAATAAGAGATTCCACTTCAAACGCTCATTAGCCATCTTTGATCCTATAACCAGATAAAAAAAACATTGTTTGCTTTGCTGTAATCCCACGATGAGAGGGGCTGCGGTAGCCCAGTGGTCAAGGTTTCGGATCATGGTAGGCATGTCATGAGTTCAAGCCCAGTACCACTAAAAGACCCGTCGTGTAGGGTAGCGATGCACGTTAAATATGTCGAGAGCTGAAACGTCCTCCAGTTGGTGTGGTGTGGTAGTTAGGAGAGAGGGGGTGCCCGCTCAGGTGTCGTCCACGTCACTTGACCATGGTTCAAAATTACGTGGCCCGTTCCCATAAGCCCTTGTGTAGCTGAACAATGTGACGTTAATATTCACTCACCCACGATGAGAGATTTTTTTATTACGTTTCTTTTAACCCCTAAAATACTACTTTTGACTATCATATAGTATTTGACCTTCTGACTAACTGCTATGTTTCCCTCAGTCTCTTTTTCTTTTAGGAAAGTTGTAATAATATTTTTCTGTTGCTTTTTTTCCCCATGTGAATGAGTTTTATGGTATATGGATAAGCATATGGAGCACTTTGAAGGATTATTTGGCCGAGATGTATTTTTATGAGTATTCTGTGAAACATATAATGCGTAATGAAAAACGTTTTACACAATTAATTTTTAGAACTGACATCTAAATTTTCATATTGAATTAACTTTTAACATGGGAGCGGTCGCATGAGGCGCAGAGTCAACCCAGGCTCACGAAATCGATAATTCTGGGAAAACTGTTTATTCGTTAACAGTGACCTTGACAGTATCCTCCTATTAAACAGTCTTAATGGATACTAAAATGAATTTGTCACAAATATGCCTCTTTTTTGAGAGTGACAAACTTTTTTTTACAATCAAGGTACTTGTTTTGCTCGAGTTCCCCTACACTTTTCCCCATGAACAATTTTGTGGTTTTGATTGCTATGTTGTACGACTTATTATGGTTAATAAATTTAAATGAGCAGAATATAAAAAAAATCGGCATCTGTGATCTCTATTGAAGGAAGATGAAACTGATCAAGTAATTGAAGAACCTGCTGAAATAATTCATTAATCAAGGTATCGAAAGTAAATTTGAGAAAAGCGATATACATGAAACGTTTGAGTTGAAATTGAAATTTTCAAATGCTGCCTAAAGAACTCTATGAAGAAAACTATGAAGACATAAATGTAGCCCTTCACCTTGTCAAAAAGACACAAGGAAGATAAAGTTCCAAATGCTATTTGTAGATCAAACGACAGCAAAACTACAATAACGTGAACAAAATATGACAGTTTTGCTGGAAAATAATGTTCTTGTATTGTTAGCGAAAAGTGTGTGTGATTTATGTCCTTTTTTAAGGGCACGCACATTTGGAACATTTTTCTTTAGTTTTATTGGATTTTTTCTCAAATTATCAAAGAAAAATTGAAAAGCCCTAGAAAGTGGGTATATAAGTTTATTTTCTGTTAATTAAATTATTCACTAGAATTGTGATTTTTAACGTGTATAGTAAAAATAATTATAAAATAAATTATAGTTTAAAAACAAACTGAGAAAAACATGCTTTTATAGTGAATCGAACTAAAAAGTAAAAAAAATAAATAAAAATATATATTACTTAAAATAACATATACAAAATTTAATACTTATCTTGTTAATTTGTACGGTTTATAATTATGATCGTATTGTAGCTTTAGCGCCCCAAAAGTGCATTATTACTGCATTCAATACATTATTATTTGGGGAGGGGGACGCGATAAAAATTATGATTGAAAATTGGATCGCCAGAAGTGAAAGTTTGAGAACCACAACTGTAACTGATTCAAGCAATATTTTGTTTCTATCAGAAACCTGGTCAAATGACGATGAAAATGTTGACATCTCAAACTTTTAATTGTATTGCGAAATTTAAGCATAAAAATGTTAGATCAGCAGGAGTGGCAATTTATCAAAAATCAAATGATGCCTCGAATATAGTAACATCGAACATGGACATTTTATTACGATATATTCGCGAAATCGATATTGGTTAATCATCAATTTGTGATATATGTGCTGCTCACTGTGTTTTGGACGATGGAACAATCTTAATGGTAGTTGTTTACATTTCGTCCAATAACACAGCTAATAATATTATAAAATCTTTATATAAAATACATGATTTACGGTCGAGTAGGCTCTGAAAAATTAGGAGAAAACTATCATACGTTGCCACTCATTTTAGCAGGAGATTTCAATGTTAATTTCGCGTCCGAAGACGGACACAACTCTTGGTAAACTTTGTACAAGATAAAATGGAACTAAAAATGAATAAAATTAATAATAACCGAAATGATCCTACCACAAGACATGGAACAACAATCGGTGCAGTTTTCTTCAGATATCTTTCTAATTTTCATTCAACAACACATGTATCTTATTTCTCATACCATAAGCTTATTGTCTCGGTTTTACAATCAACCACAGTAATTACTGATGCAGCGGATAGAGAAAATAATGAACAAAAATGAAAAATCTATTCAAAAATATTAATTTATCGATGGAAACCCATAATAAATTTAAATATTTGTAGAAAATTAATACATGTATACATACATATAGATGGAGCTAAAGAAGTTTTGTTTTAGTCGTGTGGTCACAAAAGCACACTCGTTTTTTTTAAAGGGGTTTTCGGAAACCCCTTATAGTTCTAAGGCTGTGGTCTTCAAACTGTGTTCCCCAAATCATAGGGTTTCACGAGTCACAGTAAAAAAATAGAAAAGAAACTTATAAATATGAATGCAAAATTATTAGTTCTATGAAAAGTTCGTATAACTACAAGTATCTAAAACTCATCCTATTCATTAAAACTGAAAATTTTATTTAATATAATAAGCTTTACTTTTTAAGACTTTTTTCAACTTTTTTTATAATTATAATAAAATAATGCTAAAATGTTTTATCTTTATATATATACTTCCTACTAATACATTGTGAATATTCTATTGTTTACTATCTTGGGTTCAACGAGATGATTTTTTACTCGTTAATTAACACAGCGTCTAGCATAACTAAATGCACCATTTTGTAATTGTAGGGGGGGACGTATAGTGAAGGAGAGGAAACAACTTATCAACAGATTCAATGTAAAATTCTAAATTTAAGCACGAACAGTTCCTAAATTTTATGTTTTAAATTCATGAAAAATACACAGAATTTCTCACACAGCTATAAACATTTAAATGCCATTCAGAACATAACATGTTTCTCAAAGTGAAGGGTGCAAAAATAAATCAAACGCAGAATATGAAATGCGATTGCAGTTAATTTCAATAGATATAGACTTCGACAATTTATGTGAAAAAAACAACAACCACATATCCCAGTTACTAAAGATAATGCACGGGTAGGTGACCCTTGAATCACAAGTTAATATTATTTATGAGTAATTTATATTAAAAAATTAGGTTAGAATTTTTCAATATATGCATTTTTTTTAATTGTCTTTACATAAAGTACCTGTAACATGTTGATCTACTTTAAATATTATTTTGAGATATATTCTTCTAAGTGCGGAATAGGGTTGATTCCACGACAACACTTTCTAGTTTTAGGTGTTCCACGAAAGCACCCCTTCAACTTCTAGGGGTTCCGCGATTTCAAAAAGTTTGAAGACCACTGTTCTAAAAGCTGTATTACACGTTATGAGCAATTTTTCGTTTAATTCGTGCAATTTTTACTCAGTTGCCATAACAACGGCTTTAGAACAACTTTTTGCTAGTGAGATCAAAAAATTGTTCCAAATAAAAGTTGCTTGAAATTCCAGCCAATGGGGTTCTTCGGCGCCCTATGTCATAAACAAAAAAGATAACGGCTTCGATTTCGTCAAACACATCAGATATGGCGTATAATATTTTAACTGCGTATAACATTTTATTGGTGTTGTGACGAAGCCGGTCTCTTCCCCCAAATTACTACGGACTCCTTGCCGACAGACGTTGGGAAAATTCCAGACATTTTCCTAATTGCTGGGAAAGAATTTCGGAACTAGGTGGTCAAAGATTTGGACTCTTTTTCCCAGACTGTCCTCGGCATCAAAGAGATACGCATTAACATTGGGCTTTCGTTTTCCCCAAGATTCGGTAACGACAGCGCCTCTGAAAACTTACAATGCGCACCTAGACATCGGCGCCAATTGGGTTAGAGATGAAATGGGCTGAGACAAACAGGGGCGGCAAAAGAACAAGAGATCACAGAAGGATAATTAGTCGAGAGATGATTAGAGAGATAAGGGGAGCGAGAGCGGCCGAGAGAAAGAGATTGGATTTTAGAGGGAGACGTTGTGAAGCTCCTCCAGCGAAAGACTGGATTTTTGAGGGAGCCCTTGTGAGGTCCCATCAGCGATAGAGGAAAAACGATAGGGAGACCACGAAGTACGGCGGAATCTGAACTGAGGAGATCCGGGAACGGTCTGAGTCAAGATCAGCGATACTGAGTCCGCGAATTAAGGCGGATTCGGAGCAGGAGAAACTTTAAGTGAGGGAATCGATTTGGAGGTCCCTCCTGCTAAGGAATTGTGATTCAGTTATACCTTAGTCCGCGAAGTAAGGCGGATTTGGAGCCAGCGAACTCACCCGACTCGGTGTGGAATTGCTGAGAGTGAATTACGTCATTTTTTTAAGCAAGAGAGATGAGATATTAAAGCGAAAAAGACTCGACATTTGTGGAAGCCTTTTGCTAAACAATTGTGATAAAATATTGTCTGATGATTTTCGTATTGAAATAAATAGTTTATCCCAGAGCTATGTGAAGTCATTACAGTGTATAATATTTTAATGGTGTATCATATTTTAAGGATGAAAAATATTTTTAATAGAATGGTACTCCATTTCTGTTTACGCCCATCAACAAAAGCGCGAGCGAAATAAAAGAAAAAATTCTGGATGTTCGTTTGCCGAAGCAGAAAAATCGACGAATAATTTTTCAATTTGGAGATAGAGCGCGGTTGAGGTCAGAGCACGTCATTTTGTTTACGGCAACCCTTCACCTTCAGATAGGACGAAAAATTGGTCCAAAATATTGCACCAAAAATGTACGTGTGACATGGCGTTAAGGCTAGTTCTGTGAGTCAGTTCCGGTTTATTCATAGGGCACCCAAGGGCCCGGATAAGCTGGACTTTACCAGATTTTCTGGTTTTAGATTTCGATTCGCCAGTACCAAGGGCACCTGTAGATCTTGCGCGCCCTGGGCCCGAAATGAGCTTCAATCGGCACTGCTGTGAATCGACAAAATTGGAAGACCACTGGACGACAATATCCATCGGTTTTATCGAACAGAAATTTGAACACTCATAAAAAGCAATAAAACAGTTTTCCAGCATAGCACGGAAGAAAATCAAAAAACATTTCCTCCTAAAAAGAAAAAAAGAAAATTTAGATAAAAGAAAAAGGTTCACGTCCTCGTCTTGGGTCCACCCAAAAAGAGCTACTTAAACAAGCCACCAAGACAGCAACAAAGAATCAGTACAAAGGCACCCTCTCGCCATAGAGGTTGGTGACAAGGTCATTTCATTGTAGGCATTTACTTAGCACAGGGGAGTCTAACAATAGACATTTCAACCCACAAAGAGGCTTGCGAACCGCAGATACCTATTACGCGGAAAAAAGAAAGGAAAAAAAAAAACGAATATAATAGAGAATCACACAACTAAATTCATGAATTGGAAGTTCACGTAAAAGAAGGGATGAAAAGACGGATGATGTTTGAGGTTTCTTTCACCCCGTTGTTTGGAGGCCCCGATGGGGGTCATGTCACCAACTTCACACGAGATGATTTTTGGTGATTTTATGGGAAATAGCGAGCAATGTTTGCGATTATTGCTGCAATGGCGTGGTAGTGTTGGCGGTACAAGGTTTTGCGCCGTGTAATTATCAACAATACATGAGTGGGCCTTTAGCTACGAAAGCCCAGTGGCGTATATATTCCTTATCTTATCAAAACAAATAGCATTTTGAAATGCCATGGCATTTCTCGAAAGGATTGGCTGTATAGTATTATTGGTATAAAGACTATTAAACCCTTAAGTTCTGTGCCCAATATTCAATTTACATATCACCAAATGTGTCTTAAAAGTGGTTCGAACTTCGGCGAATTTCAACAGATTTTAGCAATTGTCTTTAGGATGCCCCAACTGTTCTGGGCGAATACATACGCAGCGCTCAGCAGGTGCGTTAACTGCCCCAGACGTATATGTACCTCAATCCGAAATACGATTCTTTTCTTTTCGCTATGTTAGTAAAACTATTCACAAGGCACTAATATGCAATAAAATGACCTAGGCCTTTGCTTACGTAGCATTGACTTAGTTATGCCTTTTCTTTCCCCTCCATCTACGATAACGCACGCTTATGCTAAAAAAGTGGTACTCTTTATTGGCAGTAAAGGGGCTAAAAAAGTTACCACTGACACGTTTGACAATTTCTGATATACAGTACATTTTTAGCGATAAATCCCTGGCGTTTTTAGTGAGAGTTTATTAACATCGCACTTTTTTAGCAATACGAAGGCTATTGGCGACGTAATTATGAACCTAGATCAAGTGAAGCGGACGACATCTGAGTTAGCATCTGCTCTCCAAAATCACACACCAAGTCAACAATAGGACATAGAGCCACGACAGATTTGATGAGCATAAGCATCTCTATACCGCGGGTCCAGTGGCATCAAGACTCGAACTCGTGACAGACTGTTCAAAATCTGGCGGCCATGACACCACTAGGATATCATGGCCAAATAAACCGTTGGTACAGGGTTAAAACTAAGACAAAAAATAGTTAATGTCTGTATGTGTGATCTAGATTAAGTGAAAAAAAAAGTGCAAGCATTGATTGATACAGAGGAGGATAGAAAATAAAGAACAATCTCTAGCTATCCCGGGAATGCGTCACACTTGTTTATCAAAAACTCCACGAGAGAAAAGCAATTACTTTGGTATCTTGTAAATACCAAAATTTTCTGAAGAAGGCAAGCTCCAGTGAGGTGCTTTAAAATGAAGTTTAATTTTTATCATTTAAAATGAGGCTTTCATTATTGATGTTTATTTATTGTTATTGACCGAGATACTTGTTTAATGCCAAAACAAATCATTTCAATTAATTGCAAACATGTAACGCAAATATAATAAATGTTTCCCTTCGCGTTGCACTGTTTTAATAATAAAAGGGGAAAAAATGTTATTTCATGCTGAGTTAATATTACAGTTTATTTTGTTGAATATCAAATGTCAGAAAAATATCTACAAACGATTTTAATCGGGAGAAAGAGAAAAACAACTTAAATAAATATTACTTATTTATACAGTAAACATTTTTCGCTCAGTTGAGTTTTTACCCCCATTTTCTCAAAAAATTCATACAAACAGTAAATTAAAAAAAAAACTTTTTCCCCTCCCTTTACGTTAAAATGCAAAAATAAAGTCAACGAAAAGCAAAGAAAAAGAGTTACGAAAACTGGGGAAAATTTATTAGACAAACAGTCTTTCCTTTTCAGAAATCGAACATACACACACTGAAGAAAGATTCTCTGGCTATGCTTGTTGGAGTTGAAGCTAAATCTTTGTCGAACCGAAATGAAAAAGCACAACAGGACTAAAACAGGGAAAGGAAGGGGGAAAAAATCAGAAATAAAAATATCGAAACAAAAACATTAACTTTTCCGAAGCTTCGTAGCGCGCTATACCATGTGACACTTTTATTGCGGTTCGGCCCACCGAAAAAGTTAATAAAAAATGACAAAAAACTAAAAAAAAAGAAAAGAAAAAGAACACAGTAGAAAAATAATAATAATAAAAAAAATGTGCCATTTTCTAGTGTTTTCTTAGATTTTTTACTTTTTTTTATTCTGTTCAGATATAAAATTTCTTAGTTTTCGAATTTTTTACCTTTTTTTTTATTTTTTATCATTTCTTTTTTGGCAACAGTCGAGTCAGAATGATCAATATGATTGTTTTTGTTTCGTTTTTCGTTCCATGATGGGTTAATTTATCGTTTGTCTGAATGACAATGACGAAAGAAAAAAAACGTACAAAAAATAAAGAAAGAAAAAAAGAAAAAAAGAATGTCCCATTTTGTGATCCATTTTCTTTCGATATCATTTTTCGAAGCTTGAATTGAGGTCGATGGACTTAGAAAAAAATTTATTTTTCCATCACTTGAAATTGGAGAGTTGTGGATCTTTCACAAAACTGACACTTAAAACGGAAATCATGAGTAATAAGAACTATAACTTCTTTACCAAAAAATGTACAATTCCAGCAGTTCTGTTTTTAAAAAAGTCATACAAGTGCTTCTGCAACATTAATATATATATATATATATACGTTTATTTTAAATTATAATTAACCCTTTAACTAGCGACGGTACTTATAAAGACCACTCATTTTAAAATTACATAGAATGACCATTTTTACGAATACTTTAGCGATACTTACCAGGAATATTCTTTTAAATCCACTCTTCCAAGATATATGGCAGCACGGGTTCTAGGATGAATATTTTAGCGGGGAAGGCGAATAATTTTATAGCAGAAATTGCATTTTCGGCTGACAGCATTTTCAGCGCATTGTGAAGATCGTCATTTTTGTTCCGAAAAAATAGTTAATGTCAAAATGTAAGTGCTTTTTTTTGTATGTAAATGAAGATCTTAGAAAACAATTTGACATTTTATTTTAAATAAACATTGTTTTTAATTAATTTTACAGTTGATTATCTTTAATTAATTAATTAGCTCTGAAGGGTTAAATTTCCCAAAATTGAGTATTTTTTTTATGGATATCCCTTAATTTTCAATGTAGTGATTCAAAAAAAAAGTATTGCATGAAAAAAAAAAAAAAAAACTGCAGTACATTATAATGCGATAGATAAAGGGTTAAAGTAATATGTTTTTATGCGTAGAATTCAAATAAGATTTTAATAAGTAACACGACGGCAATAGTTAGTAGTAAGATTCAATGGCGTACACAAGAGGGGGTGGGTCCAAGGGGTTTGGACCTCCCCCTAGCATTTGCTTTTTCCCATTGATTATAATCCTATGTTTATAGTACATAAAATAATTATTTTTTATTAAGTTAATACTAATTATTTATTCAATCATTTATTTTTTACTATTTTTTTGTTCAGGACAATCGATAAAAACAAAAGAATATGTTTGCCGGTGTACTGGGGGTATGATGTAAGAATGGGAGACTTTCGACTCTCGATTCCCGAAGTTCCGATGAGCACCACCGTTAGATTCACCACACATCGAATATTGGAAGGGTGGATATCATATGGAATCGATGATTTAAAGATTTTGAGAAAACCCTCTCATATCACAGCGTCACATACCAAACTTACAATGTGAAGCGCCTCACGTATCTATCACTAAATACTTTATTTTAATGAAGAACAAAAAAATTTTTTTCTTTTGTGTAAGAGAGAGAGAAAACAAAAAGAAAACGTAAAGTGGGAGTCAAATCTATGTTGCAAGATAAAGCTGCACTTGGGCTATTGGTGACGGACCTCGTAATTTTGAACCATGGTCAAGTCACGAGGATGAAACCTGAGATGGCCTCCCACCTCTCCCAACTTCACACTCAGAGAGAAAGAAAGAGAAAAGAGAGACCGTATATATTATAATCCATTTTTACTCTTATAACATAAAATCCTTTCTTTTGTGGTACATATTTACTTCATTTAAGAAAACAAAGAACTTCCAAATTAACAAGTAATATAAAAGAAATTTTTATTTATTCAATTCCTACTTAGATCAATAAAGAAAAATTTTATTTCAGCTAATTTTTATTAAAAGTTACAATATAAATAGGTATATACATAGGACAGAATCACAACAAGTGGTCATTAATTTTATTCATTATCATTGAAGTATCGTATTGTCATACAAAACAATCATCTACATAAAATTTCAGTTCAACTGAATGCTTTAAAAAGTGAGAAAAAACCTTTTCAAGTTTTGACACAAGTCGCCAAAAATGATGCCAATGTGGCTGAATTTGTAATTCTTTGAATAATTAGTTTTAATCTATTAATTTTTATTAATTATAATTAAATTACTGTATTGTCATCGAAAATAATCATGTATATAAAATTTCAGCTCATTGGAGAGCTTTAAAATGTATTTTATTAAGGATTGAAAATTCCACCAAGATAAATAAATAAATATATAGAAAGTGCGAGCTAAATAGTAAGAATTGAATGATATAATTAGTAGACGAAAATTGTCTCTACATATGAAACAAATGGTTTAAATGCAAATTTAAAAAATGGTGAATAAATGTAAGAATAGTAGAGTGAGTATTTTTACTAACGTCGAATCCTAAAGCAACTAGAGGGCTTTTAGCGACGGATCTCATAATTTTGAACCACGGTCAAGTCACGAGCATGACACCTGAGAAGTCCCGTCCCCCCTTTCTTAACATCCACACCACGTCAATACGAAGACTTTGAGTCACGATAGATTTAACGCGCATCAACTCCTCTACACGATGGGTCTTCAGTGGCATTTGGCTTAAACTCATGACATGCGGCCCACGAGTACGTGACCATAACCACTAGGCTACAGTGGCCATAGGCATATCAAATCAAATCTTTGAACATCGACAGAAGTAATGTACAACAGATTCAATAAACAACGGATTTTTAATAACATCAGGATTCGAACCCGCGACAGGACGAAAATGGCACCAACTACTAGTGTGTGACCCCGTAATTACGAAGTCTGTCGCCCAAAGCCATCCAGTAGCTGAATAGTAACCTAACTAAAGTCAGTAGCCAACAGCCCATGGCAAGTCAAGGCCTATTGTGCCCATCTCAGTTTTTGTGACCTTTGGCGCTGAGGTGAATGAGCAGATGTTCCGGTCAGGTGGTCAGTCTGACGCGAAGCTGAATAGTGCGACCTTAATATTCGCTCACTCACTCATCCACAGCAGTTGCTTACGTGAGTGGCTTCAGCCACCCGTAGACCAACCAATTTTTAATTGTTAACTTATATGTAGATTTAAGGCATTACACCATTAGGCACTTTCGTCTACGCGTTTTTTATAGAACTTAACCTCCAATAACAGAGACCTGTGCACGCCACTGGTTCAGGGAAGCGCATGTTTGAAAGAATCAATAGCTAATTCTTAAAGAATCGAACACCAACCCTAACTATTCTCCGAATATATTCCATTAGGCTACTTTCAACTAAAACGCATTTATTATACTCCCCCCCACGCACTGACCACTTCTACGAACTTCCACTTCCGAACGCCCAAGATCTCCGATTCTCGTCTCAAGTATCACGTGATCGTGACGTACAGCCCCTGGGCCGCATTTCGCATTCTTAATTGGATGATTAATACACCCCGCACTTGATGAATGGGTCTGCACCATCCCTAATTGCGCCACCGAAGATGAGAAGAGGGGCTTAGCGGACCCTGTCTTGTCCGAAATCCATCTTTACACGGTTACACGACGGACACTCAAGAGGTTCAAGTCGCCAATGAATGGAGCTGGCGGTTTAAAAGCACGAAACTGCCCACTGGTCGATTATCAAGATAAATTGGATGATACTGAGTATGAAATTGATTCTGTCCATGCAGTTATCAGCACTAAGCAAATATGATTTTCCGCAACTGTTTTTCAAATAAATAAAAGCGTGTGGGGGGGGGAATTGCTGCATTTTGTTCAATAACTAAATTAAATAATTTTTCTGAAGTCTTAAAGATTGTTTACAAGTGCTTTTTTTGTTTGACTCCAGTGGCGCACACAAGAGGGGGGGGGGGTCCGGATCCCCCAAAGCCCTTGATACTTTTCCCGCGCGATTGTATTATTCTAAGTATATGGTAGGTAAAATTTAATTTGTTATTAACTATTATTTTTATTAATTAATGCTAATTATTTATTCAATAATTAGTTTTTTTACTGTGTTTTGCTCCCGAAAATCGACAAAATCGAAAGGAGCATGATACAAGAATGGTGAACTTTCAAACCCGGAGCCCCCCTTGAAAAATTCCTGTGTGCCCTACTGTTCGACTCAATTATCAAAACACTCACACACACAAAACGAAAATTAGATGCCTCGGGTGCCAGCGAAATGAATCGCTTATACCCAGAATCAAGGAAAAAAGGGTGAATGAAAATGCAATATCAGAAACACTCTCCCCGCAGGGGGGAGGCCAGTGGAGGAAGAAGCCAAACGAGAACGAAACCGGAGTGACGTCACGAGGGCGAGAGTGGAAGAGCGCAGGAAGGGGGCGAAAAGCCCAAAAACGCGTTCGAGGAGCACCAAAACGCAGTAGGGAGAAAGAATTGCTGTTATTTTTTTTTTAATGCAGCGAGAATAAAAAGAATGGAGTTCGCAAGTAGGAACTTACAAACGTAACAGCAGGAGGAAGATGCTGGAGCCAGCTTTTACACTGATCCTAATTTTGACAAGTGGCAAAGGCATTTGAGTGTTGTAAAATGTAGCAATTAAGTATTTATGTTGTGTTTACGGCGGTTTCAAGGACAGATTCCATTTCGTAGTTTTGTAAGCAAAATTTAACTTAGCATGTGGATACGTGAAGAGTGTTTGTGCTCTAATTACTGGATTGTCATGATTTTGAATTGAAGTAAAAACATTTCTAGAGGTTCTAGTGATGCAATTATCAATCAGCTTCATGTGTAAGTCGTGGTGTATGACACTATTTCTAACGTACCAAGGTGCGTTAGCAATGATTCGTAGGATTTTGTTTTGAATGACTTGAATGCGTTTTGTATGGGTCGGGGCCGCGGCCCCCAATAAAATACAACTAGTAATTGATATTTGAACCAGCCCCTCTCCTTTGAAAGAATTACATAAACCTTATTGGTAAGCCGAAGGTTCCCTGGACAAAATAGGGCTACGGATTGGTATTTATTATTGCAAACCTATTACACTTCCCGGGAGCTGGTATCTCTTTAGTGCAGGCATCATACCAATTGCCGCAATGAATTTTGATGCCTAGTTTCCTACATAGGGATTTAATTTTGCAGAAAGTACTCAAGCCAAACAGGCACTCTATGGATCTTCAATATACCATATAATCATACGACATGGACGCTGTCGTTTTTCTACTTCATGAAAATCCACCGACTTGGGTTGGGGTCGAACCCGCAACCTTAGGCGTACAAGGCTAGCGTCAAATCAGCCGGCTAAGACCAAATACTAACAAATTGACAACTCAGTCACCACAATCACGCCATACAAAAACTTACTTTTTACAGGTGATCATGTAGCCGAAGTTATTTCTATCGAGTCATGATTTGAGAGTCTTGGTGCCGGTTAAGACTCCTCCAACAAAAGGACTGAGAACCTTTACAGAACGAATCTTTAGGAGTGTAGGGTGTTTGTTCAAGTGTTGTTCATGCCACTTGACCGCGATTCAAACTTATGAGATACGTCACCGATAGTCATCGTGTAGCTTCTAACTCTCTCTACATCGTTAATAATCAATCAACTGAACCTTAACAGATGTAACGCTTATAATCCTATGTATATAGTATGCCAAATTCAATTAAATATTGGTTAGTAATGCTTAATTTTATTAATTAATGCTAATTATGCATTCAATAATTAACCTTTTACTGTTATTTGTTCCCGAAAATCGACAAAATCAAAAGAATATGTTGGGCGGCGTATCACAACATGATCCGAGAATAGTGGACCCTCCCCCCTCCTTGAAAAATTCCTGTGTGTGCGCTACTGCCCCAAGACACTGTCCCACATATATACCCGTATCAGTACAAAATTAAGAAATCTTTAACTTCCCCGATTTAAAAAAAACACTAAAAGCATTGAAACGTATCTGAGAAAAAATGCTAACACTTTCTAATGTTCTTCAGTTACGAATTCTATCAAGTTCGCACATTAACAACTCAATTAAACCCAGGCTTCAATCTACTAATTATCAACTTTCAAACTCACTTCGCAATTTATATTGACACTTCCAACACGACATCCGACACCGCGTCCAATCGAATTTAGACACATCTTTTCAGCAGGACTGACAGACGATCCGTACACACATATCATTCACTTCCGTCCGAAAACGGGTCCATGTCCAATCAAAAAATGATACCCACTATCGTAGATCCACTTCACGAATGATTTACGATACACGAAGCACATGGCTGTTAGCATCCACACTCCATTTCGTGCAACTCATCCACGCGATGCGCCCGTATCTCTTTCCCAACATCTTCTCAAGCACTGAACTCTAATGAAGGAAAAGATTTATTTTGCTTTTTTTTCCCACTCTTTCTTTCTTCTGTTCGGGCTCAGATCTTAATCGTCCATCAAATCATGAACTTGCTTGTTGACTACTTTTTTCCTTCTGACCGGAAGAGGTGATGTGTAAATTTTCTTTTCTTTTTTGCCTTTTGAATGAATGAATAGTGATACCATAAAACCAAATGATCTCTATCTCTCTGTATTTTTGTATAGAGACTGATAGGAGGAGAGAGAGTATATATATAAACGAAGCATTATAAAGCAACTCGAGGGCGGTTGGCGACAAATCTCGTAATTTTGAAACACTGTTACCACTAGTGGCGTAACGCACACTCAGTCATCGCGGGATTGGCAGAATCCTAGAGGGCCCAAAATCTGACTTTTCAAGGGGGCCCTAATATTCTCCGTTACGCCACAGATCACCACGACACCTAAGCTGAAACCAGGGGCGTAGCAACCACCGTATCAATAAACAGGACCCCAAAACATGTAACTAAAAAATCGCAAAATGCTAAGAGCCCTCAAGGAACTTTGATACAGGGCCCACTTAGGACTAGCTACGTTGTGGCTGACACCCCTCACATAGTTGAGGATTATAGTTGGTTGAGGTCCTTGTACCAGTAGCACACACAACAAAATTTCAAAGGGGGGGGGGCAGGGACGAAAGTCCACCATTTTGGCATCATGCTCCAATACGCCGCCCAACATATTCTTTTGATTTTGTCGATTTTCAGGAACAAAAACAATACAAACTTAATTATTGAATAAATAATTAGCATTAATTAATAAAATTATTAATAACAAATGCATAATTAAATTTTACGTAATATATACATAGGATTATAACCAATCGGGAAAAAATCACCCCCCTTGTGTGCGCCACTGCCTTATACAAAAGCAAATAATGTGGAAATGAAAGATAGGAAAAATAAAAATATTGTAAAAAATGTGTTTAATAAAAAGGTTGAATTATATTTCAATAGTTCCATTTAATTAACAGTTCATTCTTTACATTAACCCTATTTTTACGAGGGCTTTTGGCGAGATTTTGAACCAGTGACGTGGACGACACCTGAGCTGGCACCACCCTCTCTAACTACCACACCACACCAACGGGAACGTTTCAGCTCTCGACAGATTTTATCGCTGACGGCGGGTCTTTTTTGGGCTCGAACCTGTGACAAAGCAAGGGGGTATAGGGGGGATATCGGATATCGGAACACGTGCCCTACTTCAAATCTGCCTCTGATGTATATTAATATATTCTTTAACGAAAGAGATTCCTAGATTACCGCTACACGTCGGCGAATTGTTTTCTTTAAAAGAAATAACAATTTGAATAACTGCTTCCACATGCGTTGCCACTCACGAAGAATAAAATGCTGATCTCACCCACACTCGAAACCAGATTGCTCAATGCATCACGCACTCTCAACACTTCATTTCCATATTGTTTTAAAAGAAGGTGTCGATTACGATGACGCCACTGCGCATCTATCAAGCGCATGTGACAGGATATCCGTGAATGCGCATATGCATAAGCCTGTTCAAAATCAAAACACATTCCCCCTTTCCCAATCAATTCCTTATTACCCCCACTTAAAAAACAAGGAAAACCCAGCACTGCGCAACCACCGATGAGTGATTTTTTGTTTTATTATCCCACTTACGAAGGAGAGCAAAGTATCAATCTTGTTGATTCTCTGCCAATGCAGCGATTTTTGTTTAATGCTTTTCTTGTTGAGTGCGAAATGATGTAGTTAAAATTTCCCCGCTTATAACAGTTCAGTTTTTATCGAATAAACACGATGACGCCATGGAATGTTTATAGATTGTTTGCAAAAATGATGGTTCGCAGAATTTTTGTTTGGTTTTCAGAAGTGCTCGTGCGTTTCATGCGTGATAACACCTGCAGTCTTAAGAAAAAAAAGAGAGGATAAACAATTTTCTGATAGGATGGAGAGAATATTTTTAACTTATGTGTTCGAAAGGTTTGCAATGTATGAGTAGGAGGAATATTAAATTCGTTGGTGAAGGGAAATTTCCCGTTGTGATGTTCAAGAGTTAAGAAATTAAATAATTGGCTTATTACGTTGTAATGTGCACCCGGTCTCTTTTCTCTAATTGCTAAGAAGGTACGCCGACAAACGTGAGAAAGATCCGTTCGTTTCCCTAATTCCTAGGAATTGCGTAAATGGGTGGTCAAAAATTCTGACCATTTTCCCACGGGCAGTCCGAGAGAAGAAAAAGGACGCCGGTACAATGTGCTTTCGGTTTCTCACGGATTTAAGACGACTGCGTGTCTGTGAAGGGAGCTCCCACTAAGGACCGAGACAGACCCCGAGCTCTAAGGAGCCGACAGACAAGAGATTAAAGGAATAGGAGGTGAGTGACCATGGGAAACCTGGAGGTTAAAAAGGAGAGAGTTCACGAGGACTTTTACTTGAGAGAACCCAAGAGGCCTCTCAGCCAGCGATACTAACTTCAGCTTCGAATTACCTAGGAGTTCGCGAATTATGAGAAGGAAGGTGGACTGTAAGAACTGAGAAGCCTAGGAGCCAGTGAGAGGTCGGTGGAAATAGAGCAAGCGAGCGAAAAACAACTTCGGCGTGGAATTACCAAGTAGCAACGTTTTTCTGAAAACGAAACGAGTGAACTGTGGACCCTTTAGCATATCAAATGTACAGGACATTTCCCGAAAGCATCATTTTAATTAATATGTTCATGCGAGCGGCATAAGACTTTACCGCGAAAGAAACTATATCTGTGGACCCTTTTTGCAGTTAAATTGTACTGAAATTTTTGTGTGTGTGTGTGCTTATCATATTTTAATAATTAGTTTGATCCAGAGCTGTTTGAAGTCATTACTACGCCCACAGCTATTAATTACAAAATGTACATATGGTTACAAGTTATTCAAACTCTTGACTATTTCCATTCTGTAGAATAGTTGTTTGTGAAGGAGGAGGCAATCACAACCGTTCTTTCCATGTTTCAAAACGGACTGTCTCTCCACTCTCTTGGGGTGGGGCGGTCGCTTCTTACACCTCGAATTGCACTCGGGGTTCCGGCTCGCAGGTGTGGAATCCAGCCGAAGTTTGGTTTCTCACGGCCATCCGTTGTCGGCGTGATGTCAGATGAAAAGACCCTGCAATATTTTAGGGGTACACGTGTGAATGTGAACTGCGTAATGTTATCTACATAGGGATCCGATCTTGCAGCTGCTTGGATGGAAAACGTTACATCGCTAAAATCTGTCTTCAAATATCTTCGGGACTAACAGAGTGTGTGTGGGGGGTGAAATTTCTAGGATCGCTAATTTTTGATGGGTTGACGTTTCAATATCAAAAGATCATGAAAAAAGCTCAAGACACATTCCCAAATTAAAAGAAATCTGAAATTGAGACTTCTTCCGTCTATAGGTCACTTTTAATTTATTAGCGTTGGTCAATTCTATGGAATTTTTAATTCTATAAAGCGTTTCAGCAGAGAGTTAATTTTTTTAAAAAATTTTTAAAATACTTTTAAAGACTATAAATCATTTGAATAAATCTCAAACAATTTTAAAAATTGAAGGAGGAAAACTTTTATTGAAACTTTCTTTTTTTTTAGCTTTTCTTGTATTATTTCCAATACACTTTATCACGTTTACTTCTTCTAATGGTTTTTAAAGATGAGAACCTGAAACCAGTATGCCAAAAAATAAGAGTAGATGAAATAAGAAATTTATTAAATATCACAAATAAAATAATTTCTGACTTAAAAATAAATAGACAAATAGTTACATTTTTAAAAAAAAATATGAATTATTATTGAACGATGAAATTAAAGAACAAATGATACAGGATTCCTATTCATTCAACTAAATAAATAAATAAGAGACATTGCAGCAATTTTTTAGCACTTAAAAAATTCCTAAAAATTTCAAAAACCACAATAATTTTTAATATCCTATTGTATATTAAAATGGCCTCTATTTATATGACGTCATTGTTACATGAAAAATACAATCACGTGTTTCTCCCGACTATCATTACAAGCATTTCACTGTAGTCAACATTTTTTTTTTACAGAAACATTCTGCAAAAAAAAATACATACTTTTGAACAATATTAAACACACACGAGGAAAAAAAAATTAAGAAATAAATTATTTTGGGGAATCTCAATATGCTACTATATCTGTAACTACTCCCTTAATTTAAAACTGCATAAAATGGAAAATATGTATCATATGGATATAAAATCCTCATAGCACAAAATAATTAAAATCTAAAACAGTTACAATACTTTAAAAATATATTTAATATATAAATCTAATTTTTCCTATAAAAAATACTAATCTTAAGCGTTCCGATAGCTATATTTACACAAAATATTTCTCACTTGCTATTTTATTACATATATTTCTACTCTTCTCTCGGAAGAAAATATTCTTTCAAAAAGAAAAATGGTGCAAGAACTTCAAGAATAAAAATTTTTGAAGCACTTCTACCAGACCAAATATTAAGTTCTAAAAAGATAATAAAAATGTACCGATGGTTAATGTTGCTTTAGAAGACATTTCTTCAGATATAGGCAATTTTATTACATTCCTTTCTTTTTCTATTGGTTGTGATACAACCGCAATTAGAAACTGAAGCGATTTTATTTCGAGGATGACTATATATTTTCGATTTCCAGGGTAGGAAAATTGCACTGTTGCTTGCTGATAAACTTGATTATTTTGTCAGTACTATTTCATCAATAGTAAATACTGTCCGTATTAAATATTATTGAGGTAATTGGTTATATTTGGTTTAGCTGCGGCAAACATGCATACATTAACAAAAAAATATATATAACTCAGCAGCACCGCACACAGGAATTTTTAAAGGGGGGAGGGGGTTGGGGATCGAAAGTTCACCATTCTTGTATCATGCTCCTCTTTTGATGTCGATTTTCTGGAACAAAACACAGTAAAAAACTTATTGAATAAATGATTAGCATTAATTAATAAAATTAATCATTAATAACAAATACTTAATTTTGCTTTACGTACTTATGTACTTAGAATTATAATCAATCGGAAAAAAATCAAACGCTTTGAGGGGGGGTCTGGACCCCCAGGACCCTCCATTGTGTGCGCCACTGTAATTCAAACATGCTTCTTAATTCAAGAAAGAGAAAAATGAAGTGAAAGGAGAAATGTTAAAAGTAAGGAAACATCGCTAAGATATCCCGGAGGCACGTCACCCATTTTTTACCTAATACAACAATAGAGCCATATTTCGTTCAGCAGTGCCAAACATTCATTTATAATCATTAAAAAAAATGATGTAAACGTAATTCCTGCACATAATTCTTATTGTAATGAACTGAAGTAATGAAAGATCCCTGGGGAAGCGCGTCGCCCATTTTTGCCAAAGGCAGCAAATCCATAAGATAAAGAAAATGGTGCTTAGTCATTTCCGGGTTGGAAATCGAATGTTTACGAAACAAAGATCCATTTCTGAGGGCTTTTTCATTGTGCTGCTTGAGTATTTATTAGCGTTGCACTATAAAGCAACACGAGGGCAATTGGTGACGGAGTTTGTCAATTTGAACCTTGGTCAAGAGACGAGGACGACACCCGAGTTTCACATTTTGCTGAATCATCACAATAGTGAACTATATTTCAGAGGAAGAGAGCTACATCCAAGCCTGACACTTCATTCTTTTCACTCCAATTCATGCTACATGAAAAATTTAAACCCTAATGAGTGCGAAAGAGTTTTTTTAACCAGTGGTGTAACAGAATATATTAGGGGGCTGCAAAAAGTCAGGTTTTGGGTCCCAAGTTGGATTTTACAAGACTACAAAATCATAACCTGTGGGCCTCGACACGATGCGGGAGATGCGGGGGTGTACGTTACACCACTGATATTAACGACACATTGTAAAACAACACAAGGGCAGGGCTATTGGGGACGGACCTTTTACTTTTAAACCTCGTTCAAGAGATGAGGAAGACACCTGGGCTGTGACCAGTGGCGTAATGGAAAACATTTAGGCCTCCCTGCAAAGTCAGGTTTTCGGCCCCTAAGTTGGATTTTACAAAATGTAGGTACTTGGCGACATATAGGCTTTGGGTCCATACAGCCCTCCCCCCGCAATGCGGGGGTGTACGTTACGCCATTGGCTGTGACTCCCCTTTACGAATTATCACACCACGCTAACTAAGCCTTAGTTAAATGTAACTAGAACAATTCTGCTAGTCGATGCTCCAGTGAAATCCTAGTTTCGAACCGACGGACCCTTCAATGACAACGCAACACCAATACCAGAAGTTATTTAATCTCATTTCTCGCCACTTGATAAACATCCCCTCCCCCCATATTATTCGAAAGCATCCCATGCCTTTTAACACCCCCTCTGCCAAAATTAAGTATGCACTTTTAAACTCCGAATTACAACCCGACCTTTCAAACGTAAATAAATATACATACTCGCTTTTAATCTTAAAATTCTATCTCACAATCCACGGGGTTGCATGATTAAGTGAATGGGGAGGGGGTGTATCACGGCGAACTGTCTGTGAGATTCTTTTAAAGAGGGTGGCTTAAAAGTATGAGGGGGGACCGAGACGGTTGCTTATTCATGGCTTTTAATTTGTCAGACGCAACGGTTTTTGACAGGTCTATGGAGTGGAGGGCTTAGAATCTTTGCGGGGAGTGTGGGTTGAGGGGTATTGTAGGACTCCGGAATGTTGTTTGAGTTAATTTGATTGTGGTTAGGGTGGAAGTTGAAATTTAAGGTTTTGAGCAATCTCAGTTAACTAGGCCTTTGTGTGCGTGTGTGAAGTGTCGCGGGTGCTTATCGAATGTTGATGGGGAACCCTAATTAAATATTCGTATCTATTGTGTTATTTGTTTAGCGTCCCTCATTCGAGGGTGTCAAGGCCATTGAAGAATGTTTGGAGATTAATCCAAGGAATCAAATTCAAGATTTAAAATGTATATATCTGCATTACTTAACACAGGTACATATGCCAACTGAAAATAAACAGTTAATCCTTTCGCACAGTAGGGTGTGCGAAATTATTTCGCACACCCTACTGTGCAAGTGAGTATTTATGAACGTCACACAATAAAGCAACACGAGGGCAATGGATAACGGACCTCGTCATTTGAACCGTGGTCCAGTGAAGAGGATGCCGCCTAAACTGGCACTCCCTCTTCCGAACTACCGCACCATCCCCCTGTTGACGTGATGTGGTCGTTTGGAGAGGAAGTACCAGCTGAAGTGCCATCCTCGTCACTGGACCATGGTTTAAATCACCAATAGCCTTTCAGTCGTTGAACAGAGTGACGTGAATACACTCACTCACTTTTAAGGACGAGAGAGGTGTGCCACACTATAAAACGAGAGGCCTATTGGCGACTCGTAATTTTGAACCTCGGTCAACTGACGACGATGACACCTCAGCTGGCACCCAATCGATCTCCAAGCATCCAGAAAATGACAATGTGATAACTTTGAGTCTCGACAGATTAAACTTGTGATGTACCCCGTCTCTTTCCCCTAATTACTAAGAAGTGACGCCGACAAACGTTGGAAAAATCCGTTCGTTTCCCTAATTGCTGAGAAAGAAGTTTCGCAAATTGGTGGTTAAACATTTCTACCATGTTTTTCCTATGGCAGTCCAAGAGATTGAAAGACGCCGGTACAATGTTCTTTCGCTTTCTCACAGACCTGCGAAGACAGCGCATCTGAGAGGATAGGACTCACTTTGCGCCCAGACAGACCCCCTCTATAAGCGGCCAACAGACAAGAGGTCAAAGGGATAGGCGGTGAGTGACCATGGGAAACGTGAGGTTTAAAAAGGGAGAGTGAGAGAGTTCACAGAAAGAGGCTTTGACTAGAGAGAACCCAAGAGACCTCGCGCTAGCGATGTACTTCAGAGTCAGCGATACCTGGGACGACGCGAATGAACGAGAACGAAAGCGGACTTCGAACCGAGGAGTTTCGAATCAGCAACCACACGGTGGGAATAGAGCCAGAGTGTTCACCCAAACTTGGTGTGAAATTACCGAAAGCGATCTGTGGACCCTTTGGCAAATCAAATGTATGGGACATCTCCCGAGTGAGTGAGTGAATATTAGCGTCGCACTGTTTAGCTACACGAGGGCTTTTGGCGACGGACCACGTCATTTTGAACCATGGTCAAGTGACATGGACGACACCTGAACTGGCACCCTCTCCTAACTACCACACCACAACAACTGGAGGACTTTTCAGCTCTCGACAGATTTAACGTGCATCGCTGCCCTACGCGGCAGGTCTTTAGTGGTACTGGGCTCGAACTCATGACATACCCGCCATGATCCGATATCTTGACCACTGGGCTACCGCAGCCCTCGGACATTTCCGAAAAGGATCACTTTAATTAATATGTTTATGCGAGAGATATAAAGACATTGCCACGAAAGAGACTCTACTTCTGCGGACTAATATCCGCAGTAGTTCGATGTACTAAATAGTTTAATGTCCGCAGAAGTAGTTCGATGTACTAAATAGTTTAACCCAAAGCTGTTTGAAGTCATACAACGTGCATCAGCCCCTCTACATTGAGTTCTTCAGAGGCACTAAGGTTCGAACTCATGAGACGCAGACAGGGAGTTCGCAGTGGCGTAACGTACAGCCCCGCAATACCCACATTGAGAGGGGGCAGGTTTCTAGGGGCCCAAATCCTAACTGACGCCAAGTATATAACCCTTTGTAACATCCTACTTGGGGCCCAAAACCTGACTTTTCAGGGGTGGGGGCTGATTATATCCGTTACGCCACTGGGAGTTCGTGACCACTCTCTGAAAGCGGAGTATTTATCTCCATATTATCTGAGGGAGGCAACAGAAAACTAATGTCATCATCGTTTGCAGTAATAGACAGTGTTTTTGGCGGAAAAAATCCTACATCGTTCATTGATCGTCATGTAGCAGTGCAAAAGTTGTAGTTAGTAATTAAATCGCTATCTTATAACCACTGTGTGACCAAATACAAAACATCCAGTGCAGTGATTCCCCAAAGTGGTCTATATCAACCCACAGTATTTAATGACGACTTACAAAGGGTCCACGTCAGCGAAAAATAATTTGGGGGGGGTCCAAGAGGTGTAAATGGGGGTCTATGATACCAGATCATACCTTTAATTTTAAAAGGAATTTTAATCAAGTGTAAACCGGATTTACCTATTTATACCTTTATTTACTAAATTTACTGGGATTAATTTGCAGTAACAAGGTGACAGCATAAACTTCATTAAAAAAGGACCATCATTCCAGTGTTTCTGACCAGAAATCAAGCTAAAGAATATAAAACTGGATATCGCGAATTTTAACAGTTTCTCAATTTGTCACAGACAATCCGTCAGAAAAATGAAGTTTCAGCCTATGTTCAACATTCAAATGCCATTTATTCAAGTTTTGAAACTGGGTTTGAAATTGGTTTGACTGTGGTAATATCACAGAAGGTAATGAATTCATGTGGTCACAAAAAAAAATGTCCGATTCCGAAAGCTGATTTTAATAGCCCTGAATATCTTAAAGTAAAGTTTAGAAACGAATATCCGCAGTTTTGGCTTTAAAAAGATAAGCCTGTTATTTATCCCGAATTATGGAACATCAAGAAAGTTTTTAATTACTTTTCCCAGAGAGGAGGAGTTTGAACGTAGTTGCCAATCTCTAAAATAAAAACAGAAAGATTGGATACTACCAACCGAGTAGATTTAGGCTTAAATCTGTAAAGATTAAAGTCAAACGTTGAAAATTTGTTATTTAAGCAACATATCCCACCCATTAAGAACATTTGTTATTTTATGTAACAATTATTCCATTTATGAATTAAATTTTAATTTAATTGAAGAAACATAAAACTTTTAAAGTAAGTGTGCTAGAACAAAGCTACATTTAAAAATTTAAGTTGATAAGTTGGCAAAAATTTAATATTAGGTAAGAGTAGGGGTCTACACAAAACTGAAAAACAGGGCAAGGGGTTTATGAGACAAAAAGTTTGGGAATCTCTGTCCTAAGGTATGTCATTTTTTTAAAAAAAAAAGTACTTAGATAAACATAGAAATCTAATTTTTTACTCATATTTTCTTGATTTTTAAAAATATCTGTTTTATATCCAGTGTATAACACGTACCCTTAAACTTTGATTGCATTTTTTTGTGTTAAAATGCGTGTTAACCCACTTAAACAATCTATATATAAAATAGAAACAAGAATAAAATAGAATAAAAAAACACAGTTCCATTACACACCATACTACATAACATTGCATCATAACAAAACAAAAAAAAATCTCCAGTAATTGTCATCTTCAATGATATTTAAATTTTTTTCACCCTTCAGTACACATTTTGTAATGCAATTAAGAAAGATTTCTCGGAATACTTTAATTCAGTTACGCACTTAATAAGGAAGAAAAATGTACAAGTATTAAATATTCCACACTCAAAAAACATAATAAAATAATTTTTTGAAAGATAGTTACTTTCCTGTCGATAGCAATTTTCCCATCGAAACTACACACACACACAAAATTAAATACCAGCAAAAGAATGAAGGAGATAATCCAATCACTTACCTGAAAAGAGAGAAAAAAATTATAATTAATGATGAGGCATTAGAAAGTATCAAAAAATAGTTTTTTTTTTAAATAAAAGTTGTGTAAAATAAAAAAACAAGTACCAAACTGCGTTGAAATTTTAATGAGTCATAAAATAAATACTATTGTCTACGATAGTGGTTCTTATTAAACCAGATGGTGATTTTAATTTTAAAAGAAAATTTAATGAAATGGAAACCGAATTTTACTATTCAGCAGATTAATTTACTTAAATTATTGAAGTTATTTAATAGCAAGGTAACAGCATACATTTTATTGAAACATGGACCATACTTTTAAGAGTTTCTTGTCAGAATTAAACTAAAGGAGTACAATATTAGACTTGCCGAATTTTCCCATTTGGCCACAGACAATCTTCCAGGGAAATGACTTTTTAACCTACGTTCAACACTTAAATAATGCCCTTTATTCATATTTTGAAACTATATTTGAGAATTCTTTGACTATGGTAATAATTGCTACAGTAAGCCATAAATTCATATGGTTACACTGAAAAAAAAAGTCATATTACAAAAGAAACTGATCGGAATAGGCAATAAAAAAGATCTTAAAGTAAAGTTTAGAAATGGATGTCAACAATTTTTGCTTTAAAAAGAAATACCTGTTATTTACCTGTTTTACAGTCAGAAATTTAAATCTTTTAAATTTAGTAGTTCTATATCAGCTGTCAGAAAGACATTTAAGTTCATAAATTTGCCAAAATTCAATATTAAGTAAACAGGGGTGTATCCAAACCTAAAAAATACCAAGGGGTCTGTCTATAAAACAAAAAGTTTGGGAACTTCTCATCCAGAACTTTTTTTTCCTCTCTTCATTCTCTCTTATGCCCAAATCTGATCGTGCAGATTAAGAACTCAATCCTCAACCCCCTAATACACCCTTGTTTCCTTTCAGCACTCCCCAAATCACAACCCCAAAACCCTTCACTTCAGACATCGATAAAAGGGGCCGACTACCGCAACAAACGAACGAACATAAAAAAAAATGATAAATGGTTCCAAGAATCCAAAATGACGCTCCAAAACGGGAAAGGGGGTAAGGGTGCAGCAATAGTTGAGAAAACAACCCCCTTTCAACTTTTCTATCCCTTTCCGAACAACTTGACTCACTTAACTCAGCGCAGGCGATCATCTTGGGGTGTTCCAAAAAGAAAGTGAATGCGCCTGAAACTTATCGTCTGCTTTTTCGTTATGAGTCAAGAGCCGGAATGGTGGACGCTAATGAAGAAGAGGGGTGGAGAACACGGGGGAGGGGGCCTTACAAGAGACCGCTTCTTAAAGAGGCAGGGAGTTAGGAACGGTTGTCATTAATTTCGAAAATCGCACGAAAGGAGGCAGGGGGGATGGTGTTAAATGGGGTTAGAATTGCGAGTGTGGTGGTATATATCGTCTGAGTTTTCGTAATGCAGGGGCATGATGAATGGTAACAAGGGATATGCTCGGTTTTCTCAGGGGTTCTGGATTGTTTACAACGTAAATTGGCCCTTGGTTAACGGAGAGAATGTAGTTAGGGTAGGTTTTGAAAGAAGGAGGTTGGAACACCAGATGCAATTTCGGTTAATCTTGCGTGAGAGGAAAAATTAAAAGATTGGGGTAGTTATTTTTCGGTCACCCCTTACACTATTTCATCTTAATGTATGTAATTTTCCCTTTTTAAAAATCCTACAAGCACAAAACTTAAAAATACTCTGATTTAAATTGATAGATCATTTTTTAATAGATATTTATTCCCATAATTACGATGAAAATGGATAAACTAGCAAAAATTCTTTCGCTGCTTTGTTTAACACATCAGTTCTTATTTACGAAATCGAACGAAATATTGCATGCTGTGTAGCAGCTACATGTATATCATTTGATTTAATTTTTAAAATTTTACACCCCTGCAAAAAATTATGCAGAATGGTTTTCAGTGCAAAAAGCAGAACACACATACACACAAAGAAATGATTATGTGTTTCGTTAAAAAAAAGATCTCACATACAGTGGAGCACACAAGGAGGGGGATCCCCGTATCCGGACCCCCGTTCCCTCAGCCCTCGATTTTGATTATAATCTTATGTATAAAGTACGTAAAATTTAATTAACTGTTTGTTGTTAATAATTAATTTTATTAATTAATGCTAATGATTTATTCAATAATTAAATTTTTACTGTTTTTTGTTCTCGAAAATCGACCAAATCAAAATAATATTTTGGGTGACGTAATGGGTATGAAACGAGAATGGTGAACTTTCGAACCTGGATCCCACCCCTAAGCCCTTGAAAAATTCCTGTGTGCGCTACCACTCCCGTATATAAACGAAACATAACGTGTAAAATCTATTTTTTTTTTCTCATCCCTCATTGCGACCCCTTCTGTTTCAACAGTAAAATCACGCTGCTCCCTTTGTGAAAACAAAATCTTCGTTATTCCGCTTGTACTTAAACATTTTAGAGTATATCTTTTTAAAATTCTATATTACCTGTCCTCGATAAAGAGTTTTGATTCCGCTTAAGACCCCATTGACGTGAATGTGGAAGTTTGGAGAGGAGAATGCCAGCCAAGGTGTCACCCTCGCCACTTGAAGGTGTTTCAAAATTATGAGGAGAGCTAGGTCTCCAATAGCTCTCAGAAGTAATACAAGAATTTGCGAAAAATCTCGCAATTGTAAACCATGGTCAAGACACCTCTGAGTTGGCATCTCTCTTCAAATTTCCAAACCACGCCAGAGACATAGGATTTTTTCCCTCTGAATATGTGCTATTTTACACTTACACCAGTGCTTTTCAAACTTTCAATAGTTGCAACCCAATTTTCAATCATGATTTTCATCGCGCAGCCCTTCCATACAATAACGATGCATTAAATTCAATAATACTATACTTTGACGCTAAAGCTGTAAAAATACGACTAAGCTATACGACTAATCTCTAAAAAGTAAGCTAAAGCAATACGACTTTATCTTCTTAATTGCCACAGTCGTATATAAACGTCTCACTTGGCCAAAGCGTTAATTGCACGGACGTAAACATACGTCTTTTCAAAGTACCATCATTTCTGTTGTGACGTCTTCGATTGGGGTGAACCCCACCCTTCGATTCACGCTAAGTTTTATGGCTCAACCAGATGTTAAGTGACAAGTGCATGTGGCCATGGGGTTATTGTTTATTGTTTGAACACGGGCAAGAGCGCCGACACCCAGACTGGCAATCATAATGGTCAAAGGAGAGCCGGCACCCCATTGACGATAGGCGAAGCCTATCTAAAAGAATCCAGTCTGCCGGTGTCGAGAGAATGAGATTATACAACAAAGGTGGTGTGATGGACAAGTGTGTCCAGATGTTGGACAAGAATCATGCGCCCTTATTTTCCAGACGGCCCGGGAGTGTATTTCTGCGTTCCACACGAATAGGATTAGGAAGGCCGAAGGCAGACTTTTGTGGCCTGCCAATGAGAAGGGATGAGGGGTGTCGATTGGACCCACCCTGGTGTTTAAAAAGGTTTTTGTAGGATAACGAGAGGAGAGCCCTGCATGGAGAGAACTCGAGGAGAGTCTTGAAAAAAAGAGACTTGGACGGTGGAGGATAGAGATTGGAGCCGCAAGAGAGAAGAGACCCTGAACGCCGGCGGCGTTGGAGGACTGGAATCCATGGTTTAGAGATTTGTCCTTTCGGACAAAGGATTGATCTCCCGTGATATAGATATCACGGGATTGGACCGGATTGGCGTATAAACTGTAATTTATTGCTTCAATAAGAATTGGTTGAGCAAATAAACAAACCTTTTATTTCCAAATTAGGCTGTGACAAATTTTTGTTTGTTATCTTCTCACGACGTTACACTGTGCACTGCTATCCATACAATTATTTCGAAGGCTTTGGAATGCAATAAAAGGACCTTGACAGTATTTGCGAATGATTTACTTATTTCAGAGGATTTCCTGATTTACTCCCCTCCCCCTTCTCCTCCAATACATCACATAGACCGGTCTATGTGGAAAACAGTGGCATTGGGGAACGAATTACGCATCTCTTCAACGGCGGTTAAAGGATTAATTATAAACCGTACAAACGATCAAGATAAGTGGGGTCAATTAGTATATATAGATAATGGTAATTAGTAAACTTCCTCTTAACTTAGTATTGCTAAATTAATTATAAAATACATTGTGCTGCTGATACATTTATAAATGTATCATATCAGTGTAAATTATGTGTATTTATTTCTTACTACGTCAGAATGTATTTTGTTAGTTTACTTTCTGAAAATTAATTATCTTTTGTTTTCGACTTTTCAATATGCCCGCGCCTCCCACGTACAATTATCCCATCCCTTTAGGGGGTGCACCCCCACAGACGCTGCCTTATACGTTATTTTTCCTGTTAGGAAAAGATCCGCAGAGTTTGTCACAGACTTACAGGGGAAAATAAAACCATTTACTCTCTCCAAAAAACCACTACTCCTTCCTATAAACACGCGTGCATGTTTCGAGCATTTTAAAAGGCGATTCAACAACATATTAGTTTTAAATCGCATGCGAATGCATTCATACCCAACCCCTGTCCTTCAGAACAGGATGCATACTTCATTTAACGAGACTCAATTAGTGCCCACCGATTTCCTTTCGACTGATTTAAAGTACAACCCCCCTCTCGAGCACAACCTTTCATCTCCACCCAAACAAAAACAGTCACGCATCTGCAGGGGGGGGGAGGTTAAAAATTAACTGACCAGAGCTTTAATGAGTGGGGAGCGAGAAGGCATAACTTCTAAAGGCAGGCCGTCGGGAGCGAGGTCACTCCATAAATTCCCAGCCGACTTTTTTGAAGGGCCGAATGCAAAGAGTTCTAGGCACGACTAACATACGAGTTGGGTTGGTTTAGTTTTACGGCTCTCTTTAGAAGAGGTATGTTTTTCTCGCTCTGTATGCTTGCAGAAAGGGCAAGATTAGTTGCTAAGATTCGCCAAGTACTGCAACACAACTCGATCAAGTTCATTTGTTTTGGGTTTAAGTTAAATTATATTAGTTAAATATATATATAATGAGCAAACAGTGGATATAAAAAACTATACATAGAGGCCTATTGAGAGCAATTTCGATATAGAACGTAACCAGGGTAGCCTAGTGGTTATTGAAGTGGCGCAAACGAGGAGGGGGAGCCACGGGTCGTTAATTATTTTAGACTAATGATAAAATACTTAAAATTTAATGAAGTATTTGTTGCGAAAAACTTATTTTATTAATTTATGATTATTATTAATTAAGAGTCCCAGTGGCGCTTCCACCCCACAGGTTCGGGTTCTATTCCCGGGCTGGGCAAGGTTAACTCAACCTTTCATCCCTTCTGCAGTGGGACGATAAATGAGCCCCAAGTTTGCTTGGGGACTTAAATACTGAGGGTCTCGCTTTAGACTGACCACCTGATCGGGACATCCGCGCATGCACCTCAGCGTCGAATGGTCACGTATACTGGGATGAGCACAGTAGGCCCTGGCCCTCAAGGGCTGTTGCGCCACTGAGTTTGAATTATTAATTCAATAATTTAGTTTCGTTTTTTTTAATAACCAAAATAGACAAAATCAAAATACGCTTGGCGACGTATTGAGGTATGACACGAGAATGGCGGACTTTCGAACCTTAACTCATCCCCCCCAAGAAAATTTTTTGTGTGCCCCACTGGGTAATGGTAATGAATTCGTGGCTAGGGGGTCATGGGTTCGAGCCCTAGTGCAGCTGAAGACACTGCGTGTAGAGGGACCGATACACGTAAAATTTGAGATACAGTTAAATTGCCCCGCACTACCCCACCATGGTGTGGCGTGGTTAACTTCGAGAGGGGTGGGTTCCAGTTCCAGTGTCCTCCTCGTAACCTGACCAAAGCTCACAATCGCAGTAGCATTCCTGACGCGGTTTATGAAGCGACGTTAATAAACACCATTCTAGATATAGGATAGAAACGATTTGATTAGCGGATTTATTATTTATTAACGTCACTCCCAGAAGTCAGGCTTTTGTGAATGGACGAATAATTTTTGAACAAGGAGTAAGTGACAAGGATGACACCTAAGCTGGCAGGTCACTCTCAGACTTCCAAACCACGCCAATGGGAGGACTTTGAGCCAAGACAAATCTAAAGTGCCTCAGTTCATCCCCTTCGGGTTTTTAGTGGCACAAGGGATCGAACACGTGAGACATGAATTTGTGACCCTAACCACTGGGCTAGAAATTCAGAAATAAAACTACCACAGAAATCTGGAACGGACGAAATTCTTTTTAAGTAATGTATGCCAATGGCACGGAGAACTTTAAAAAGCGTTCATAAATCCAGCATTTTAGCAGTTTATACCGTCCCCCCGTTAAAAGTTATAATTTCAAAACTCAAGATTTCTAGGTAGAAGTCTAACACTTAGTTTTTGAATTTTATATCCTTAACGAAAATTTACGTTTAAGATTATTTATTATTTTTTTTTAAGGAAAACGTCGACTTTTTTTCGTAAGCTGGGAAAGATTTAAAAGTCACGTTCAGCTTGGGTTAGTTTCCCATTTAAAATTCCAAGCACGGGAAAAGCTTCATTCCCCAAAAGAAACATTTAGTAATGAAAATAGTTTAAGGATAAAGTTAGTGCAGGATGGTCTAACGAAAGCCATATAGAGGAACGAATGATAAGTTGCTAAAAACACTGGTTAAGTGTAAATTTGAATGCATTGCAGGGATAATCGAGGGGGGGAAAGACGAAATAAAATACAATATTTAAAAACCAGTCTCTTAAGTGAGTGAGTGGATATTAACGTCACACTGTTCAGCTACACGAGGGCTTTTGGCGACGGACCACGTAATTATGAAATATGGTCAAGTGACGTGGACGACACCTGAGCTGGAACCCCCTCTCCTAACTACCACACCACACCAACGGGTGGACGTTTGAGCTCTCGACAGATTTAACGTGCATCTCTCCCCGACACGGCGGTCTTTAGTGGTAATGGGCTCAAACTCGTGACAAGGCCAGCCACGATCCGATACCTTGACCACTCGGCTACCGTGACCACCCCAATCTCTTAAGACTTTTCCTATTCTTAATTCATTTAAGTTTCTTCTGGAGGCAAACTATGTTTATTTAGACAATCGGGGGAAACTTAGGAATGTAGTGAAGAAAAAAAAAAGATCAACCAAATGCTTACAAACATTTTCAATTTCGCATCAAATCATTAAAAAAGTAAAAATAAAATAATTAATATTTAATAAAACTTAATAAATAATCTTTTTTTTTCACATCAAGAGCAGAATTCGGCCATGGGAGAACGAAGGCTGTGACCCTCATGATTCCTTCCTTAGCATAATTCCCATTTTATGGACCCCCTGCAAATGAATAATATTCAAGAGATAAGTATAAAAAGCATCCATTGTGGCATAGTGTGGAAGTTTGGAGAAAGGGAAACCAGACATCGTGTTACTTCGACATCAACGAATAATCCATCAAATATCCGGCCATGGAATTTTGGGCACAAAAAATGAAAACTGATCACTGCATGCTTGTAAATCTAAAGCGCATGCGTGTATTGTCTCCAACCAACAGAAGCTGTAAGTCACCGACTAACCTCCAATGAGTAAAGAAGTGCAAGAGAATGTTGTATTTTCGTTCCAGAAAAGCGCTTGCAACAGTGCTATTGTTTTAAATTTTGCGAAAAGTTTGGTGACCTACAGGGAGAATAAAAAAGTAAAGATAATAAATTTAAGTCCCGAAAAGACATATCGCAGAATGCAAAAAAACCAGCTGCATGCCATCGCAAAATGACGTTCCAAGCTGCCTCTGATAGTGGCAGATTCGTTGGGACAAGCTGAGGGATCTCTTTGAAAGGTCAGAGAATATTTTTACTAACATCGCGCGTACTAAGAAACACGAGGGTTATTGGCTACATATAATTTCGAGCCACGGTCAAGTAATGAGGGCGGCATCCTATCTTCCCATTTACCACAACACGCCAATGGAAAGATTTTGAGCATGTTCATAAGCATGTCCATGTCAATGGAAGGATTTTGAGCATCCTTCTATACGGCGGGCCCTCAGTAGCAGAGTCAACAACAAAAGCCACAAGTTACTGACATTGACCACAGGCTACCTTGGTCACACGATGAAGAGAACAATATAACAAACTTGTTACAATTTCGACGTTTTCCTTTTTCCTTGAGGAAAACTGAGGCACGCTGTTATTTCTGAACAGGATTCCATAATATACAATGCTTCTACAAAAGTATGCCACAATCCAATTCCTTAACGCTAAACCACCCACAGAGCCAGTTCTCAACATACAGATATCGCTACAGCATCAATAGTACCGATTTCCTGGCATTGTGAAGTCATCAATGCCAGACCACCAAAAGTACACTCAAACGTCAAACCGAATAATCTGTAACACGAACAACTCCTCCCCCAGAATAACAACAAAACAGAAATAAACAGCCGTTTTCCTTTTGTTCCAAAAGCAGACGATATTCGGTACATCAAACTTGACAAGTTCCTCCACCCTCGCAGACTTTCCGAACCCGCATTCTTCTTCAAGCCAGCCGGGCTGTCACCCTTTCCGCTTCGCTTCACTTCACCTGACGAGAGAGAGAGGTGTTGCCAGGTGGTCAGACGGTAATTATAATTCCCGACTGGCAGCGGGGTCGCCGTGGGTGTTCGAATTGTTTGAAGAGAACAGACGATTTTGACGTTGTGGCCTCTTGATTGATTCATGTAACATGAGAAAGAGACAAGTACAACGGTACGAAGATCATAGGGTTTGGGAAAGGGTGTAGGAGAGGGTGGAGATACCTGATTCCATCCTTCCCCTCTGCTACGTTCTGTCAAGCTAATGAGTCAGACCATAATTTGGTCTATGGTTGGTTGCCACAAACATTGCGCTACTGTTAGAGTAATTGGATAATGAAGTACGGGTGGAAGGCAGAAGTTGCTGGGGCTTAGGTCAGTTAAAATAATTGAGAGGTACCAGAAAAATAAACAGAAATGGTTAAACGTTTGAGGTTTTTGAAATCGATTTATTAAATTTAATTTGTATTCAATGTTAAACGTATATATGCCGATTATCGTAGGATAAAAAAAATTGTAACATAAAAATGCTTATACAAATAATACTTTGGGGGTTTCCTAAGATGAAAAGAGGTAACGAGTTCATAAATTTGCTGGACACATGGAGAAAAATGTTTGGTTGAAATAATTTATTACAAACAAAGAGAACCAAAAAAAACAAACAAACAGGAAACAGTATACTTCCGTGTATAAGCCGATAAATTTAGAAAAAACGTTTCAAGTTTTTAAAGAACAACGGGCAGCTTTTTCTTGAGATACGTTAATCTCGGGAAAAACATAAATAAATAAAAAAAAAAAATGGTTATTGAAACATTTTCTCTGTAGGCTATGTGCAAGCGATTTTGCTCTCTTCACTTTTTGAGGGTGGTTTTTGAATGGTAAATATCTTCTCAGCGGCACCAGGACTCGTACTCATGACACTCCGGCCACGACTTCGTGACCATGACCACTCGGCTACCGCGGCCACATCACAAATGTCAAGAAACGCCAGTTACAAAACACAAATACTTATAGATTCTGTCAGCACTTATTTAAAACAATCATATGACTGCTTCACAAATTTTATAGCAACTGAAAAATAAAAACCTAATAAAGGAATTAATAAAATTGCAACATTTAAGGAATCCGACTACGTTCGGAACCGTGATTTTAAAAAAGCGCAGAAATGGATAATTTTCATGATATTTTAGTGTCACTTAGATTAGAATACATGCATAAAATTGTTTTAAGGACATTTTGACAAAAAAAAAAAAAAATTAAATACAATATTTCGGCAAAAAAAATTAACTTAGAATAACCTTTTTTCAAAATGTTCTCTTGTGAAAAATGCTTCTATTATAATAATATTTTGCCTGTGTATAGCTCAAACCTCTGTACAGAGGCTCAACTATGAGTTTTTGAAAAATTCACATTATTTAAAGAATTACAACCCATTGAAATAATTATCGGCGTTTTTTTCTTAACATTTCTCCCCTCTGTTGTCGTAAAAACATGGATAAACCCACTTATAAGTAATATATTTCAAAAATGCTAGTTGGGCCTCTGTACAGAGGTCTGAGCTATAGACAGGCACAAACTATTCTTATAATAGAAGCATTTTTCACAATTGGAGAATATTTTGAAAATGGGTCCTTCTATGTTCATTTTTTGTCAAAATATTGCACTTAAATAATTTTTTATTGTAATACTATTCTTAAAACAATTTTATATACATTTTCTAATCTAAGTGACACTAAATATCATAAATATTATCCATTTATAAGCTTTTTCAAAATCACGGTTCCGAATCTAGTCGAATACCTTAAGCAATTCTCGTTTCGATCTTGCAACAATTCTAATTGTCTTGGTAGAAAACTCTTCCCTAAATCACACCCCAACGAGCACCTGCGACGGGGAGCAGTTTAAATTCCAAATTAAACTAACCAACAGGGCCATAAAAAGGGCGGAAAAACACCAAAAAGGCCAGCCAGCGCAGAGGGCAGCAACAGGAACTACTTGCTGTGAGGGAGGGCCTAACACCTATTCACTCCCTCTAATAGACCGTTTTAAAAACCGCAATTTTTCACTTCCGTTCCACTTGGGGGTAGACGACTTTTATGCCTTCCTTTCGCCACCTTTCGGCGTCGCGAATTTACGAGCTCGACTCGGAAATTGTGTTTGTGGATGGAGAGAGGGTATAAAGTTGGGATTTATAAACAGGGTTGTGTTTCGGAGGGGGTTTTCTTGCTCCAGGTGAGCAGCCATTTTGTACCACTGCTTCTGAAAATTATCTTCGATATTTATACAGCATTTTTTTTCCCCTAAGAAAAGAAAGGGAGTTAAGAGGATAATTTGAGTCGATAATTACAGATGATGATTCTATGTATAATGTTGATAAATATACAAAATCTGGATTCTCTTCATTGACGAAATGAGCGAGTGAGAATGTCGTAATAACGTCGCACTAAAGCAACACGAATTCTATTGGCAACGAATCTCTTAATTTTGAGCTTCGGTCACCTCAGCTTCCCCCTCTCCTAATTACCACATCACACCACAGGAAGGGGAGCTAAAATACAGCTCCATCGGGGGAAAAAAGGAAGGACATTGCTTGTTGTGATAAATTTAATACACAACAGCACCTCTACACGGCTACCAGGTGGCAGCTTATGGAATAGTCCTCGTAACCACACCTCGGCGAAGCAAACATGTACCAAATCAAACGTCAGGATTCCAGGCAAACAGAAATTATCTTTTGTCCATTTTTCTATGAATGGTGCCATACTCCAGTGGCGGCTGTAGGGCCGCACGCCTGCCGGGATGGCAAATTTTAAAGGGGGGATTTGAAAAATATATTTTTGGTTACAAAAAATTTGATATATTTTCTGAAATATTATTGGATGTGAATTTGGTATTTCATTTAACGTATCTTATTATTATTTTTTTTTTACTTTATACTCTATATATTTAATGACAGTTTTCTTTTATGTTGAAACTTGAAGGGTTCGAGGCATATGTTAAAGGATGAAATTTAATATGTTTACACACCATTCTCTAGTAATTTTCTCCCCATCCCGGAGTGAGGTCACAATGGACATTCATTCACCCTTACAATGTGCGGTTTCAGCTATCCAAAAGGGACAAGGGTAATAAGAAGCTTTGGTAGATAGAGAGCCACAGGAGATGTTTTATTTTAGTCTTGAGTGTAGTTACTATACATTAAAACAAAAGCTTGTGATCTCCACCATTAGTAGACTATTTTCTGAAGAAATTGTCCTGCTTAAATAGACCATTCCTTATCTTTCATTTCACTCGTTTGAAATAATAACAAGTAATTATGTCCTTAATTTCGACATTTTTAAGATTTAAATTAATATATATAAAGAGAGAGTGGCATTTTCCATTTTTGTCCAGAGTGGCAAAAGTGCTAGAGCCGGGCCTGCATGCACCTTCAATCACCCAAGGTTAACCCTCTGGCCGGAGCATCAATTTTTATGCCGCACTGAGGAGCATCCGTCTGACAGAAATTAGCTCATGAAATTGAGCACGACTCAAATAAGATGCGTGGGGTTAAATCAAGCACACAAAAAATATTTTTATCACTAGAATTGTGACTAGTATTTTTATTAAAACTTATCAAAAATGATGTACGTTATTTTAAAAGTAATAATACCACAAACACGAAACATCTATTCTAATATCCGTGTGATAGATAAGAAAAATCGTACATATCGCGAGTTGAAAATAATCGTCATGCACCACGACGTGATTTTCTCACTGGGTAGAGTCCAACTGAAGATGTCAACGCAGCCCACCCCAAAAATCAAACCACAGAGTTATCAACAGGCATCAAAGCAAATCATTCCCGTCTCAGAGACTGATGTTCCGGTCAGTTAAAATAATACTACAGTCCTTATATAGATTTTTAAATTTGGGATAGTGTTAATCCCATTAAAAGATACATTTTTTTTTAAATTTTAAAAAGAGGTTTATCAAACTGATCAAAGCATATTCATACAGAAAGTGCCACAGTACAGAGTGTTGCAAAGATAACAATCATTTTCCATAAAAAGAATAATGTATTCATTTCTTTCACAGGTCTTTAAAGAAATGATCTCTTTAGAAGAAGGAATAGCGATCGTTTCCTAGAAACTAGAGCAGCGATATTCAACCTGCGGCCCGCATGTGGCCCACCAGCCTTTTTTGATTGGCCCAGTCATGGCCCATTGCACTAGAAAATTCAATTATTGGAGAACAATATACAAAAATTTGGCAGGAAATTCTGTCAATCAAGCAATCAAATGTATAAATTTTGCTATCAATTTGTTTTTTAATAGTAGAATGAAAGCAAAAGGCTTGGTCAAAGATGAAAGAAAATAAAAATTATCCCTTAACTCAGGAAAAATTCATAAAAATAAATATTTTAGTGTGTGCATGATAGAAAAGTTAATAGTTTTTTTTAAAAAAATAAAAGCTAAAAATGAGTATTAATATTTTTTATCAATTTTGTTTGTCAATATTACTGTGGTCTTTTAATGTGTTTTTTCCACTATCCGCATGTTGCGGCCCGCATTAAATAATTGTCATGTGTATGCGGCCCACGTGAAATACCTACCATTAGTCTGCGGCGCGGCGGGAAAAAAGGATGAGTACCCCTGCGCTAGAGGGTAAAACATATGAAGAGGTGCAGCTGTACCAGCGAAAATACGCAGTCACCAACAAGTACCAATATCAGGTTGTTTGTGAACAATTCAGACAGACTGGTAGCGTGGTGGTTGAAAAATGTCCCGACAGACCATCAACGATACGGTCAAGTGACTTTACCTGAATTTGTTCACCAGTAGCCTGATATTGGCCCTTCTTGGCGAATGTTTTCCGACTGACAGCTTTTCACATGTTTAACACCCAATTTCCAGGATACGATGGCAATTATTTCTTCTAAGGAGAGCATTTTTTCAAATACCCCTGTGAAAGAAATCAAAATACATTAGTGCAGTGGCTCTTAAACTCTGCTTAAAGCTGAAGTATCGCTGGCTGAGAGGCCTCCTCGGATTCCCTCAAGTCAAAGTCGTCGTAAACACTCCCGCACTCCCTTTTTAACCTCCAGGTTTCCCATGGGCACTCGGCACCTATTCATTTTATCTCTTGTCTGTCGGCCCCTTAGAGCGCGGGGTCTGTCTCGGCGCATAGTGGGAGCTGTCTGGTCCAGACACGCTGTTCTCTTAAATCCGTGAGAAAACGAAAAATACATTGTACCGGCGTCCTTCTTCATCCGTCGGACTGCCCCGGGGAAAAGAGAATTTTTGACCACCCATTCACGCAACTTTTCCCTCATCAATTAGGGAAACGGGACGAATTTTTTCCACGTTTGTCGGCGTACTTCCTCAGCAATTAGAGAAAAGAAACCGGGGACATCACAAGGAAAATATCAACGTTACATGACAGACAGCGCGAACTCCCCAGAGAGGTGCTGAAGACCCCCAGGATCCACAGATTACAGTTTAAAAACCACTGCATTAGTATTTTCATGAACATGGATCGTTATTTTTGGAGCATCCTGAATACGAAAGTCATTGGCGACGGATCCAGACACGTTATTTGTTATGACCTAGCTATACCTGGGCCTAGAGCCTCAGCCTCGCTAGGGGCCTCATCTTGTTCTCGACTGTGCCTCAGTAAGTTTCGGATTCGAATGATTGTAATCGTCAGACTTTTATTCTTGAACATATTCACCGAAAAACTAGGAATTTCGAACTATATACCAACTGGTAACAGTGGAAAGACTGAATTATTATCCCACGTCCATATCCGTAAAAAGGATAAGCCAAACACAGTATAAGTCAGTATACAGTATAACGAGTATAAGCCATTACATAATTTAGTCAAATGGTGGTAGTCGGTCGAGTCGGTTTGTGACCAGGTCTTGTGAGATTGTGGGCTATGCACATTTATTTTTTACGGATTGCCTTTTGACAGCGCATGCTATCAGTGGTGCACACAAGGAAGGGTCCTAGGGGTCCGGACACTCCTCAAAGCCCTTGATTTTGTTTCCAATTGATTATAATTTTATGTATATAATACGTAAAAGTTAATTAAGTATTTGTTATTAATAATTAAGTTAATTAATTAATGTTAATTATTTATTGAATAATTAGTGTTTTACTGTCCCCCGAAAATCGACAAATCAAAAGTAGCATGATAGAAAAATGGTAGACTTTCGACCCTGGACCTCCCCTTTGAAAAATTCCTGTGTGCGCTACTGCTGTCTATATAAAAGGGTCGCAGATTAGGTTTACTTTTGAAAAGGGGCCCATGGCCTCAAGAAATCTTAAGATTTTGAGCCCCAATTAAAAGCCTCGACTGCCTCAAGTGTCCTTATCACTTGACCATAGTTCACAATAACGAAGTTCGGCTCCAATAGTCCTTGTGTAATTTTGCAATGCCAAATGAATAAAAATCCATCAAACAATCTTGTGCCGCGACAGATTTAACGCGCGCGCGAACACACACACACATCAACCCTTCTATATTTTTGAAGTAAAACTTCTTTACGCACGCTTGACTTGGGGAGTAAGCTGGTGAATGCGTGACGAGAGCGTTACGAAAAGTGTGATCGGGTGAGGCGAACGAAAGTTGAGAGGCAATCATAAGTTAGTGAAGATAGAAATTTCAGTCAGTAATTCGTTTCCGAGTTTGCTAGCGTTACGTGAACGGTGATTTCTAAATTATTTCGTAATTTCACTTCGTTCTTGAACATTTTATAAATTAATATTTTGTTTAATACATTAAATATTCTACGTTTAAAGTAAATAAAATTGTAAATTCATTTTAAAGTTCATATTTTGTGAATTAGTAACTTCGAACATGGACACTATATCGATACGATATATTCGTGAAATCGATAATGGTCAATCATCAATTGGTAATATATGTGCTGTTTGTTCACTGTGGTTTGGACGATGGAACAAATATCATAATGGTAGTTGTTTACATTTCGCCTAATAATACAGTTAGTAACAGTATTATAAAGTTTTTATATAAAAGACATATGATTTACGGTCGAGTAGGATCTGAAGAATTAGGAGAAAACTATTATACGTTGTCACTCATTTTAGCAGGAGATTTCAATGTTAATTTCGTGTCCGAAGATGGACAATTGGTAAACTTTCTACAAGATAAATCAGAACTACAAATGAATAAAGTGAATATAACCGAAATGATCCTACCACAAGACATGGAACAACAATCGATGCGGTTTTCTCTAGATATCTTTCTAATTTTCATTTGAAAATATATGTATCTTATTTCTCATACCATAAGCCTTTTGTCTCGGTCTTACAATCCACCACAGTAATTACTGATGTATTCTATAATGAAAATAATGAATAAAAATAAAAAATCTGTTCAAAAATATTAATTTATCGATGAAAACCTATAATAAATTTAAATATTTGTAGAAAATTAATATATGTATGTGAATATACATGTATATATTAAACATATGTAAACAAATATATATACACACATATAGATGGAGCTAAAGAAGTTTTACTGCAGTCGTGTGGTCTAAAGCACACTCGTTTTTTTAATGGTATCAGGATTCAAAACTCGACAGAATTCCTGCCATGAACTCGAGAAAATGGCAACTGACACTTCTAGGTGTCAATTGTTACCCTTAATGACAGACTTTATCCGTGACCAAAGATGGAAGACTCCCCACCATCTCAACATTCAACCTCCAAGAAACCCCATTCAATCCGACGCGAGAAACCGTGAAGGCGAGGAGGATTGAACGCGACATAAAACTTCCTAAAATCTCGATCAGAAACTATCGAGGGGGCGTAAGACATTGTGGACATAATTCATGTCCACCCCCGGAATCTATGGATCGTAAAGCCCGGGAAACGCACCAAAGGTCCGGCGTTAAAAGTCAGCAGTGTCCCTGACGTATGGGGCAGTTTGCTGTGATGCCCGCCGGTATAAAGCTTAATTAACTTCTGGGGTCACAATCCTCTTCGGACAATAGAGTGGTACGTAGTAAAATGGTGAAGTATGGGATATATAGAAAAGAGGATTCTCTATTAAAATATTTCTGCTTATAATTAAAATACATTATTCATGCCGTCTTTTAATTAATGAGGTGATGTTAATTTCATTCATGCCGTTTGTTTAATCTCTGGATGTTGTTTAACTTAAAGTAGATGGATTGTATACGTTATTGAATTTTTATTTTAAAAATTGTATTGTGTTGCAATATTAACTATAATAAGCTCCTCTGCCACTTTGTAAAAAATTAACTTGAATTTTCTCCTCAGTATACAAATCATAGGTCGGCTATTAAAAGAAGTGTTTTAGATTTACTGAAGTGAAGGCAAAAACGAAGCTAAAGAGGGGGGGATTTCATTATCAATATAAATGTAAGGGGGAGACCCCAAAATAACTGGAATTTATTTTTCTTTTTACTTTGCATTTTTATCACACTCTACGTTAATCCTCTTCAAAGTATCGTCCATGTTCATTGATGTGTTTGGCCCAATGTTTTTACCACTGCTCCTAAGAGTTCTGGAACACTTGAGGCAGCATACTATTGAAAGCCGTTGGGGTGTTTTCTTTAACACCATCCATATCACTGAATAGCTTTCCTTTGAGACCTCTTCATTTGCGGGGGGGAGTCAGATGGAGCCAAATCGGGTGAGTAGGATGTATGAGATACAAGCACAATGTTGCTGTTGGTCAAAAACTGCCGTGTGCTGGTGCAATGTCCTGAATGTGCTTCTCAGTCAATGATCTTTCGACGATCTTCGTCAATTGCATATTTGATTAGGCAATGTTTTCTTCATTTCTTCCTGTCGAAAGACGCACGTGAAGACGTGGCATGTCTTCAGTTGACATGATGCCAGATTCGAAATGAAAAAGCATTTGTTTTCCGAAAGCCTCGCCAGTAAAGGTTTATCAAAGCATCCCAACGGTTTGGGCTGTAGTTTTGTCAACATAAGGCAAAATTTTACACTTAATCTTTGTTCTTTGTGGTCGATCACCTCACTAATATCTAAAGGGTTGAAACAGGAACGCACACAACCGAGCACCACAAGCCATTCACTTAACTCAGACTGACGCTACTCATAAGTTCTTTGGACAAAAAAAAAATGGTTCCAGACGAAATGAGATTGAATAAAGTTGGTAGCCATATTCCAATTTTCGGATATACAAACAGTCGATGTCCTTTGTGCTTCATTAAGGCATATAAAAAGAGAATACGACATGTCTGCGCAGCCTGCGATGTACTGTGACGCGTACCTCCGTGTTTTCCAAGTTTGCATGGAAAATAATATTGTAATTTGTCATCTGAATAAGAAAATCTATAACGTACAATTATTTTATCAGTTTGTAGTATTTACTAAATATATTTAATAATTATAAAACAAAAAATACGGAATGAAGATCAGAAACTTTTAAGTACACAAAAACATAAGAAAAAAACATACGGTGGTTAGTGCACAAAAAAAGTGGTTTTAAAATCAAATTAATTAAATCTAAAAAAAGCCAAATGAATTTATTTTCTTATAAATCAACCTCAATTCCAAAAATATTTTAATATACCTTTACTAGAAATATAAAGACCCGTTCAAGGGTTAAGAACCAATCAGATAAGATACGGTAAAAACACAAAGAGAACAATAATGGGAAAAAAAACATCCTAAAAATGGGATTTTATAAATAAATCAATAAACAATTCTTCGGAAAACAAATAGTTTCATTTGATGCACGTAATGGATTAAAAATTATAATCAGACAAAAAAAAACTTGCACTTTTGATTTCCACTAAAAGTAATTTACAATGCACAAATTAAACAACTTAGTAACACGAAAAAAAGTTATATAACATCATTTCAAAATTTTCGCAGATCAACGTAATGTTTATTTCTTGATTGTCAGAACAAGATTCACCTCTCCCAACCTTGGGGAAGTTTTTTTCTCCCAAATACAAATTCAGAAAGATGCGAATTAAAAAAGAACGACTCTAATTCGATTAATTATATTTTCAAAGAGCACTTCTAAAAATAACTTAAGATATCCGGGTCACCACAGCTTCAACCCTAACCGTTCAACACAACACAACTGTCAACAAACGCGTAAGGGAAACTTTATCAGACCCCCCAAATCACTAATTAAAAACAGTTCACACAATGACACTGATATTGGTAACTGATAAAAACAATAAACCAACAAAAAATTTTTAAAAAATTACATCTCTCGTGAGTGATTTATGCGTTTTCACTCTTCAACCCAATAACTCGTGAGTGAAAAGAGGGGAAAAAATTATATTTTCCAATTTAACTTTTATCATATTTTATTTTATTTCAAAAAATTCTGGGAGCAAGACCTTATTTTAAAAACCCGTCGTCAAAATGGAAGTGGACAGGAGCAGCCCCCTTTCCTGAGTGATAAATTACGCCATCTCTCCGGGTACTTTTGATTAATATCGTTTTAGGCCCAGCGCTGGGCTCCGGGATCAATAATTTTGATTGATGATTGGTCCACGACTCAAGGCGGGAAATGCAGATTAATGTTAACAAGAAATGCCCGTTTTACTTAAACATTAGTGGTAAAAGCAGGTCCGATAGAGATGTACAAATGAGATTAAAAAAAAAAAAAGAAATTTTTTTTTCAGTGTTGGGTTTTTGTTTAAAGGGGAAAACGTAATAAATTGAACATTATTTACTTTTTTATCCCCTTTAAATTTGTTTATTGGGTTTGTTTCGGATGGGAAGAGATTATTGAAAATTACATTTCCGATAAAATGTTTGTGTATTTCGCATCAGGATAATTGATTTTGACTGAGAGGGAGAACAACGGGAAGGAATCACATGGAATGATGTGTCATTCTGTTTCTCGCCTCAAAAAATCGTTTTACAGACGGGGAAGAGTAATTAACGCGTATGTTCCATATTTTTAAGTTCCTTTTTTTTCACCCCCTAATTGGAATCTCGTAATATGTTTCTATATATATTGAATCTTACGCAGATCCTATACCTAACCCTATTCTTAACTATAAGTTTCACACAAACAGTCAGTTCTAGAGGTTCAGCTAGTCGGAGAAATTACGGTTAAGCACAAAAACAAAAATAAAATTAGAACTACCCATACAAGTTACAATGGATTTTTATAATCAGTCAGTTTTTAAAACGTTCCGTTAAATGAGGCCTTATTTGCGAAAGTACACTAAAAATTCGGGAAAAATACCCATTTACTTCTTTAAAAAAAACTTTGATCAGTGAAATGGAGAGTGATTTAGTGTTTATTAACATAATACTATAAATACAAAACAAATTGAGGACTACTGGCATCGGTTTTCGCAATTTTAAACCTCGATCAAAACGACATCTAAGCTGGGACCCATTGGCGTAGCTAGCTCTGAGGAGGCCCTGTATCAAAATTCCTTCGGGGCCCTTTTTTAGATATGGGAGCTCTATTAGTGGGACTGTAGTTATGCATGTTGGGGCCCCTGAAGATTGGAAACTCCGTATCATTTGTACGGAAACCCCGTATCATTTATTGATACACACCAGGCCGGACATTGAGCCTCTACCGATGTACGCTTCCCGGCGGGTCTTAAATGGTACTAAGGTTCGAACTCAATATAAATCGGCCACGAGTTCGTGATCGTAACACCACCGTGGCCAATCTTCCAGGGTGTGACATCGTCATTGAGCCTCTACCGATGTAACCTGCATCAGCTCTTCTGCACGGCGGGTCTTAAATGGTACTAAGGTTCGAACTCAATATAAATCGGCTAAGGAACACGAGAACAAAATTCAGATGTGAAATCGTAATCAGACGAGGCAGAGAGTGTGTTACTAATGAGGTTGTGGGAGAATTTTGTGACGCCACAAGAAGGGACGAGGGCGTGGTCACACATCAGGAGAAAGGGAGACGGAAAAAGAGAAGAAAAGAGTCGGGGAGAGAGAGAAAAAGGAGCCCGCCAGAAAAGGGCTTGTCAGGCTGAAAATAACTGACTGCAGCATTAACAAAATTGTTTAGCAAATAAACAATGCTTTTATTTCCATATTAGGCTGTAAAAAAATTTGTGTACGACGTTACAATTGCCAATCAAAAATTTGTGTAAGTAATTGTCACACATCAAACACGAGGGGTTGACTAATTGTTTGTTAAAGTCCAAATGCGATATCCATTGTTGACGGATTTCATAATTGTAGGCCACGATGAAGAGAAAAAGACGACATCTGAACTGCCACCTCACTCTTCAAACTGCTGTGTGAGAACTCGAACTCGTGAAACACCGACCACAAGTTCGTGACCATATCCACTAGGATGTCGCATCCAACCGGGTATAATAGCTACAGCTTTAATGAAACATTTACCCCTTGCGCACCACGTAACCACTAATGGATACATGCTATGTATAAGGCAAAATCCCATTGTAACCTCATGTGGTTACATTCCCGCCACGCAGCTGTGAATCAACATTTTTGTGAATTCACCACACGTGTATTTGCACCTGCACCTTAAAATTATTGCATGGTCCCATCTTGGATCACCCCCCCAAGTTTTGACATCACAAGGAACCCTTTTTACCGCCGACTAGCAGGATGTAACTTGAAGGCTGGACCCTGATACCTGAAGAGAGAGAGAGGGAGGGAGAACCAGAGATGCTTTGAACCTTCGAAGTGAGTGGACGCCGAAAGGGAACTCTCCACTCACAAACCATTGTTTTGAACTCTAATAATCTTTTAATAAGTTTAATAACTTCAATGTATAATCGGTAAATAACAGCTGTGACGTAAATAAACTAAATGATTGCATTAAGCAATATCACGCTACCACAATGATCTCAAAATCTCAAACGTCACAATGGCTTATCTAGGTGTACAACCAATGTAACCAGCACAGGAAATATGTGATAGATTTTCTTTTGTTGTGATTGTATAAAATTACAAAAATTAAGTTACAAAATGTCTGAGCAACAAAAATCGGAAAAAAATAGGAGAATTAGAATTAAAATTACAAATCTTCGTGATATTGCTCGCAAAAAAAAAGTTTTCCCGCAAGCGTTACATAAGCGTATCGTCATTTATGTTCCATTTCTTCATCAGCTTCAGCACAATAGATAATTCCGTATCAGTCGTATTTATCAGTTTCCGGCAAATATTCTCATTCAGTATCACTTTCTTTAAAATCCAACTATGATGCCATAACGGCAAGAAAAAGTAAAAATAAGCAACAAAAATAGTCATACAAACTTAAACGTGTGCTTTATTCAGCGCCGAAAGGAAAAATGAAATGTACGTCGTAACGTCAAGGTCAGTATCTCCAGATATCCCAGATTTCTGGTAATACGAGAAAGTGCAGTCTGGTACAGGGATTAAAGTTGCGGTCAAAGTTATTAGACGTAATCCAGCACCTCTGGACGCGATGAATTTCGTGGACCTTAATCTGATGTTCCTGCAATTTAAGCAATACTAAGTAAGTAACAAATATTTTTCGCTGGAGTCAATTACACCAAGGAAATCTATAGTAGGCAATAAAATATGCAATGTAGATAAATTGCTTTGGCGGTTCCAGCACCTTTAACCCTCTCCATAAATATTTAGCCATCTGGAATTCAAATCTCGGTGGTATTTTCCCAACTAGTTCTATCTGTAAATAGATAATGCAACATGTCCAAGATATATGGATGCGAGACTTTCCTCTCTGATGTGCATAAGATTATACTTGCGGAATTCCAAAGCTTATTATAAGATATGCAATGCATTCTAATTACAAAGAGTTTGAGAATTATCAATCCCATAGGGTGATAAAATCTGTTTTCGAGTATAAAGTAGGGATTATGTATACTTGATAAAATGTTTGCACGAACATCCTGGCGGCACCATTAAATGATATTCTGATTAAACTTAATAAATTGAGATTAATAAATAAAATTGTCCGTAGCGTTAACTAACTTGGTCCAAATAAACAAGGTTTAACTTTAAGTGGGCCGCATAAAAAAATCAATATTCATAGAATCGTATTTTTATTTCGAAAACACATTATAATAAACATAAATAAAAGAACAAGACAAATTTAATGTCTACGTCCTGAAAACCTTTCTGTGCAGTTAACTTAAAAACAGTATCTAGTCATACAAAGGGACGTCTTAATGTATGAGCAAGCCGGGCCGGGGAAAAGGCCCTCAGCCATAATGGAGGCCTTGTCACGTTCTCGATTCAGCCTTAATAAGATCACGGTGAAAAAAATTTCAAGGATCAATTGTATTAACCGAAAAATTGTCAAAAACTCCGACAATATATTAACTGGCAACATGTGATGTCCGTCGTCCATGTGTAGACCTAGGTCAGTGGAAGGGTCCATCATCAACTGCTAATGGGGATGGTCAGTTTCCAGCTGAAAAAGAGAGTGAATAGCCTCTTCCCCCTTTGAAGGTTAGAAAAGAATGCCTTCTGTCTTTGGGAACGAAGGAGTGAAGTCATGTACAGAGTGTTACTAATTGAATTGAGTGTCTTTCTTTAAAGTAAATTTTAATATTTAAAATTTAGACCTCATTGTTTTAATTTGTTTTTGTGCCTTTGATTAGAATCAAACTTTAATTGCACACATAAGAATTTTTAAAGGGTGACGTGGGGTCCAGGTTCGAAAGCCCAACATTCTCGTATCATGCTCCAATACGCCACATAATATATACTTTTGGTTTTTCAATTTTAGGGAACACAAAAGAGTAAAATATTGTTAAGCTAATCGGGGTCCGAGGATTTTATGCCAGTCAGTGGCAAAGAACAAAACAGTTCTTTAAGAGCGATGAGAATTTATTGACGAAAATCCAATCCTTGAAATACAGGATTCAGCAGCAATATTCGCAGAATAAATTTCAGAAGGTCTTCACACCTTCAACAGCAATCAGATACAATTATCGGTGTCTAAAATACACGTATATAAAAGATTATTCGCAAGCAATCGCTCGTTCAACAGCCGAAGTAATCACTAATCGCTTCAACAATCCGAGCAATACTAACTGATAGCTAGTCAAAACCAGACTGACTTTCGGCGACTATATCTCTATTTATTTCCGTCGCGGATAATTCGAGAAAAGACCCGCTTGCGTCATAGGTCTTGAAATAAGTTGATTTCTCTACTAATTTCTAGAAGAATACCGAGGGTTCTGAACTTGCCAAAAGTGGTCGCACACATGATCGCCAAGTCACTAAAAATGGTCACCAAAGTCACCAAATTGGTCGCCAAAATGACGCCAACTTGGCTCTATCGCCAAGATTCCATTGAATCACCATTATAACGTAAGGGGGACGACATTGCTTGTGAATATTACAATTTTAACGTAAATTAAATCTAAATTAGAGCAAGATGAAGGCATTATACATCCAAATACAAATTATTTACACAATTTTACACAAAAATCGTAATATTAATTATTGAATTAATAATTAACGTTAATTTTTTAAAACAAAAATTAATTAAATTTTACGTACTATATACATAGGATTATAAGCAATTTAAAAAATTCAAGGGTTATGGGGGGAGTCCAACCCGGAGACGCCCCCTTTGCATGCGCCACTGGCCTAGGCCTATCACCATACATCTTCATTACTCATGCAGTCAAAATGCGGCAGTGGGTGCAGCGGGTTTGTGCGATTGTAAGTCATGCACATTAAATAGTTGCGGGTCATTGTTTGTGCGAGTATTTGAACATGTATATGCCAGGTACTGTCTACTTCTAAAGGTCATTTGTGTAGGGGCCTCAAGAAGTCCTAAGAGCGTCACCGGTCATACAGATATAATGAAATATACCAAGGGAAACAGGTAGGTGACACACAGCTAGTTTTTAATAATGAGATGACCAACCGTCCAGGTTCTGTCCTTCCTTGAAAAGTGTCCTCCTTTTCAATACTTCGAAACTGATCTGTTAATTTTTATTCAGAGATGAACAAACTGGTTTCCAATGTGTCGAAGAAGGGTCTGAAGCAAATATCACAGGAAATAACAGTCTTCAATGGTGTTTTTTGAATTCATCGCAAGTAAATTGGGAAGATATGGAAAATTATGTTGAGTTTTAATCGAAAGAAATGCCTGATATTAAAATTTGATGGCAATTGTCTGTTTGAAGAAATAATGTTTGAAGTTTGTTTGAATGTTTGTCGGTTTGAAGACTAAATGTATATTTAAATTCTAATAAATTGGAACAATATAAAATCAGCATGCTAGAATTGATAAAATATGGAAGGAAGTTCTTAACGATTTCAAAAACGAACAATTCCCATACGATAATTTATTTATTCTTGTTGAATTTTCATTGTGCTGTCCAGGAAGTAATGCAGCAGTTGAGAAAGAGTTTTTTCAGTTGGTAATGATTTTTGGCCAAGAGAGAAATCAAGATTGAATGTTGATATTTTAAACTGCAGTACTTACCGTAAAATTCAGTATGAAGGATATTTTTTGCTCCGAAATTTCCGATGTAATAGAAAATGATATATTGACAAAAAAAAAAAAAAAAAAATTCAAACGGGAAATAAATACTTGTTTAAGCAAATAATTAAAAGGAACGCAAGCGTAAATAGCGTATTTTTGTTTGAGTTAATAAAATGTTACATATATATATATACATTGTAACTTTTAAAATTTTCCTCCTTTTCATTGTAAAAAACTGGTCACCTTATTAATAATCAAATTCACCTTTCACGGGCCAGGGTTACAAGTCAGATTTCAGCCTTGAAACGAGTCCAACTCCACTAACAATCTACCAAGCAGGAATTTGCACATTTAAATTTAAACTGAGTGGTAAACAACGACTAACTAACAATGCTCCTAAGAATGCGCCGACTGCAGACAGTTAAAAAGTAACAACCGGCGCAACAAATACCGTGCCGGCAAAAGAAGGTGATTACGTAATCCCAACAACTCAAGAAGGAGAGAAGTAAAAAAAGCTAATTTTTGGCGTTTGGCAGATAAAAACAGGTTGTTGGCGCTGTCGACTGTTTAAGATAGCTCGTGGCCTCCCACGGTTAGCAAAACCGAGGTTCAGACTTCCTACTGGTTTCCTCGCACCACGGTAGCTCTAGCATTTCCGTTTCTGCAACAGCGAGTTAATTGAAGGAAATTTAGTTGTTTAATAGACAGAATCGTTTTTCTAATGCATATGTAAGCCAGATGTTGCAAGAAATGGAGCCAAATCGAAGCTTCTTTTTTTTAAAAAAAAAAATACCACTTATAAGAATTTTAAAGGCTCATATCTATGGGACACACGGTTTATATACAAAATACGCGATAAAAAAATATATTTGAAAAACAAACAAACCCGGGAATGGTATTTTTAGAATATTCGGGATTGTAAGAAGTGCGGATAATTTCATCCTTAATGACAAATATTTCAAATATTTGCTATGGCATGCTAAAAAAACACCTCTCATGCAAAACCAGGGACGTCTTAATGCATGAGTCAACTGTGCCCGGGCCCCGCTCTCAGTGAGGGCCTTGTTTCATTTAATATCATGATACGAATAATTGTAATTAGTCAAATATTCCCGTATATATTCTCCGAAAAACAGGGAATTTCAAACTGCATGTCAACTGGCAAAAGTGGTAAGACTGTACGTGATGAGCGTTGTCCATGTCTAGGCCTATTACCATAAAAAATCACTCAACTCATTTACTCGAAATGCGGCCATCGGTCGAGCCGTCTTGCGATTAGGTTTTTGAGATTGTGAGTCACACACATTTATTTGCTTCAAATTATCATTTGAACGAGTACTTGTGACAACGTATGCTATATTCTATCTACTTTCAAAGATCTCAGGTAGGGCCCATCTTTGTATAGAGGCTCAGGGCTTCCAAAAATCTTAAGATTGCTTTGGCGTCACATATGTAGAGTCACGATCACTTACGAGTGTTTTACTACTCAACATGCGAGTGTAAGGTAGGGCTGCGGTACCCCAGTGGTCAAGGTATCG
>BMAU01015434.1:0-14312 GCA_019973935.1 Trichonephila clavipes
CCCATGTGTGTTTTCAATGAGAGCACAATGATTACATCCCTTACAAGTGAAAATTTAAAATATTAAGTTAATATTTAATTGTTTATAAGTTAACCATTAAGAAAAATTTTACTTTATATATTTGAAAATAGGTTAATAAAAAAAAGAGCCTTGGAAATAAATCTTATATACTTAAGGGAGGAACAGTCCACTAGTTCTTTTTGACAATCAAAAGAAAAATAGATTCTTGTAATACCAATTCTCACAATAAAGAAAGACAGTAATAAAGTTCAATAATTTTATTTTTAATTTACAAAAGCAAAGGCTCTACTTAAAGGAGTCGAGTAGGAGGTCCCATAGTACTCTTGACGGTAAGAGACCTGACATTTTGCCAATTCTTTTTCAAAAGTGACACCAAAAAGTTAATAGACAAATTCAAATTCTGAGCCAACTCATCTGGAGTCATGTCGACATTACCAACAGCAACAGCCAAGCACAAAACCTGAGGAATAAAAATTTATTCAAATTTCTGTATTTTATAAAAATATAAACATTAAAATTTAAAGGTACATAAATGTCTGCCATCTGTGATGCCTCTCATCCATTGATGAATGAGAGATTCGTTTAACAGCAAACTTTTTATACCTCCAAAAATAACCAGAATTGCAACATTGCTAATTCCAAGTTGATAAGGAGGAATCGGTTGGATCTCTCATTGCAATGTGCTCATTTGAACAGAATCATGGAATAAAGTTAGACGTCGAAACTTTGTTCTTGTGAAAAAGTCTTAATAACATTTTTAATGATCTATTCTAAACTATTTATTCCTGTTCTTAAATTCACTAGATTAATTTCTTTAATCTTAATATAAAACAGTTCCATAATTACCATAAAATCCAGCTAAAACATGCACAGAAACTTTCAAGCTGCAATTAGGTATACTCACCGTACAACACCACCCTTTTTATGAAGAAACCTGCTATGCGTGTACGAAATGCATGTTTGTAGTCTTTATTTGAGGCATTATTTCTAAAACTACAACATTTTTTAAAAATAAGTAGTATTTTGAAGTAGAAGTTTTAATTTCTTCTATGCTCATCCTTCTTATTTTTAAAAAGCTCTAACTTCACCCATAAATTTTAATACTTTTTTGTGTTAAAAGTGTGATCATATGCCAGATTTTATGGTATTTAATTTAGAATCTGTACAATCTCATTATCATGAAGCTTGGTGATAGTCCACTGCGGCACTGGGGAATATAAGAGCATAGCTAAAAAAAAACCCTAGTACATGTATACATCACACTCGAGACACTTAAAAAAAAACAGTAGTGGAAACAGGTTACCTTTTTCATTTGGAACTTGATAGTGGCTTTAACTTCATCAATTTTGGCCATCATGGATTCATTATGGGTGAGAAGGGAAGGGAATTTGCCTGCCTTGTTCAACCCTGGACCCAATAGCCTGGGAATCTGTTTGATGAGAGATTCTGAGGCGAGGAAGGCATCGTACTTCTTTGCTATAAGATATCGATATTTACATCAGATATCCATGTAAACTTACTAATTTCTGTACAATAATTCATGTTGATATACAAAAAGTAAATTGCATATCATATTTAAACATGATTAACTTAATGATCTAGCACACAATGGAATCAGGGACGTTATAAAACGAGCTGAGGGGAAAGGTGCATTGAAATGTTCAGTATTTTTTACTATTAATATAAATATTAGCAAAAAGATTATCCATTTGAGCTTATGAAGAAATTCACATTCGAGTGATTACTTGCTATTTTACTCAAATATTTAAAGTTCAGTGTGTATTTTAATGCAAGATTGCCATTAGCACTCAAAATCTTGGGGTTAGGTTTAACCACCATTAATAAATGTACTGGCATTTAGTAACTTTGTTGTATTTTAGCATTTTTAAGTACCTACTTTTTACATTTAATATAAAATATTAACTAATTTATTTAACTGTTTATTTGAGCATATGAAGGAATCCACACATGCACAAGGGATTTCTTATAATTTACATTACTCAAATATTTGATTTTACACATATTGAGGAACCTGCAAGTCTATGACAGCACAGGCAGGAGGGTTCAATGTGTATTTCAACAACTTATTCATCCTTTAAGACTAAACAGTGTAACATTTTTTTGCCAGCACAAACCTCCCACATGTAATTATTTCATTCTACAATTGTATTATGGTTCATATCAAGTTGCAATTCACAAAATTCAATCACTCTTTCAAGAAACAAAAATAAAATTCATAACTGTAAATAGAAACTTTAAGAACCTTCAAATCAATTTACCTTTCCTTTAATCACACAACTTTGTCTGCAACACCATTTTACATCGTTTTGTTCGAAACCCATAACCCTTTTACGTCTTTTCAAGCAAAACTGTACATTTAAAACTAAACCTCTTTAAAATAATTTAACAGCAGATTGTTCGCGATTCATACCATTCTCTGCCTTTGATGGATTTCACCAAATTGTGAAATCATTCGCAAGTGGGGAGAACCACCTCAATAACATTCCAACTAAGAAAGATTGCTTATCCTCCAAATGTTTCGACATGGATGCACCAGAACTCTTAAATTGTGGGGCAAGTTTACAACTATTAATAAATTTTTACTGGCATTTGGCAGTGTTTTTACATTTCAGCCTCTTTAAAATAAAGTACTTATTTTATACATTTAATATTAATATTTTATCATTGTCTATTTGAGCATATGAAGGAATCCAAATGCACAAGTGATTCCTTGCAATTTATTTTACTCAAATATTTGATTTTACACATACTTAGGAACCTGCAAGTCTATGGCAGCACAGGCAGGAGGGTTCAATGTGTATTTCAACAACTTATTCATCCTTTAAGACTAAACAGTATAAATTTTTTTTTGCCAGCACAAACCTCCCACACATGTAATTATTTCATTCTACAATTGTACTATGGTTCATATCAAGTTGCAATTCACAAAATTCAATCACTTTCAAGAAACAAAAATAAAATTCATAACTGTAAATAGAAACTTTAGAACCTTCAAATCAATTTACCTTTCCTTTAATCACACAACTTTGTCTGCAACACCATTTTACATCGTTTTGTTCGAAACCCATAACCCTTTTACGTCTTTTCAAGCAAAACTGTACATTTAAAACTAAACCTCTTTAAAATAATTTAACAGCAGATTGTTCGCGATTCACACCATTATCTGCCTTTGATGGATTTCACCAAATTGTGAAATCATTCGCAAGTGGGGAGAACCACCTCAATAACATTCCAACTAAGAAAGATTGCTTATCCTCCAAATGTTTCGACATGGATGCACCAGAACTCTTAAATTGTGGGGCAAGTTTACAACTATTAATAAATTTTTACTGGCATTTGGCAGCGTTGTTACATTTCAGCCTCTTTAAAATAAAGTACTTATTTTATACATTTAATATTAATATTTTATCATTGTCTATTTGAGCATATGAAGGAATCCAAATGCACAAGTGATTCCTTGCAATTTATTTTACTCAAATATTTGATTTTACACATACTTGGGAACCTGCAATTCTATGACAGCACAGGCAGGAGGGTTCGACGTGTACTTTGATAACCAAAAAGATATAATACTACATAAGAGACCATAGTATACAGATGTTTAAATGAAACTGGAATAACTGTATCCAGAAGCAAAGCAAAAAATAACATCAAAAGAATAATTGAAATAAAGGTTTCCATGTAACTGAAAACTCCAGAATATTTACATAGAATGCAAGGACAAAAGCAGATGGGAAAAATCAGCCCAAAGAAATCTGATTAGTACCTTTCTGCTAATGCATTACTGAAAAGTACTTCAGTGTCTTTATTTCAAACAGTAATAAAGAGACCATTATTATTACTACTACGTTTTCATCTGCACATTTAAAAGTCAAGCATTTGTTGTAACTCTCCTACGTATAAGTTTCCCAGTTGGATTGTAGAACTGGTCGCCTTTCCTGTCCAGTGTTTTCTTGCCAAATCTGGTAAGTCTCCAGAATTTGTTTTCCCATTGAAAAAATGCTGTGGGTCAAATTTCGTGCATGTGCAATATGTTTCTTTACTTTTAACTGTTCTCCACGATAATGCAGCAATTAGTGCACGGGCAGAATGGTTTTAAACTTAAAAAAATTTACTGTCTGTTCATGCGCAGTTTTTTTACAACAGCCTCTTATTTAGGCAGAAACGACGTAAGGCGTGGGCCACTGCCCAAGGCCTTGGGGCGCATGATAAAAGGAACCTGGTGTAGCAAAAAGAGTGGAAGAGTTGCATCCAACCAGATTTAAAATTCAGTTATGATGAAATTTCTCAGACTGAATCTGGCAGAACAGAATCAAATTAGTCGGTTCCTTTGACTTCTCAATAACATTTATTCGTATCCACGTCTCTGTTGAATTTGAAAGACTGTTGATATTGAACGACCAAAATCGGAAAACGAGATAGAATCAAAAGCTTGCAAACCATAATCTCAAGGCCCAGATTTCTGGGTTCACGTTGAGTAACATAAGTCACAACCAAGAAGTAAAGATTGAGTTTAGTTCTTTAGCCTGTGAATAGATGCCATTGAGGTAGTGAAACCAGCATTTTCCAGTTTTGATCTGGAATTGCGTAAATCTCCCACGACAGTTGCTCATGATAAAGTTCAAAGCAATCCCCACACAGCAGTTAAATAACAGCGATGAATATCATCCCAAAGATGATGATCAGACACTTTTTTCCAATCTTCATTTCTCCCAAAAATTATATAATGGTGAAACTCAACATCTTTGCTGGTTAGTTTATACAAGGTTCAAAAATAAAGTTCTGTTTTCCAAGCAGACTCCACAAGTTCACTTTTTTTTAAGACTAAGACTTGTATTTTAAATATAAATGCAATTCAAATTTGGAGCGTTGATTTGTCCAATCGGGCGCTTATCGTGCAAGTGTTTTCTCGCCAAATCTGGTAACCCTTCTAAATTTGTTTTCCAGTCAAGGAAAAGTAGTTTTTTTTTGGCGAAATTTTGCGCAGTAGATTTCTTTTATTCTAACAGTTTTAACGAAAGCGCCGCAAGTTAGCACATTTGTAATTCGTGTTTTTTAAATATTTTAACAGTTTAATTCTTCAACGGTCTTTCTTGCGCATTTACATTAAAAATTCCGTTAATGAGGAAACTTATTTCTTTTGCTCCGGTTGGGTCAGCTGTTCGGCTACGTTTTTGGAATTACTTTTAGCAGGTAATATTTTTATTTCAAAAGATTGCCATGATGCTGTTAGGATTAATTTGAATGAATGCATCAAAAATTACGATTACTATTGTTAACCCTCTGGCTGCTCATTCCACGATTTCTACAGGCAACTCAAATGTAGAAAAATCTGCTCATCCCGCGGGCATGTGTCTGTCTTCCTTTATCGAGGAGCGCATCCCGTTTCCCCCCGTTTAATCATTGAAATAAATTAGGTACAGTGTTTGACGTTTAATTTAACTTTTGGCCAACAGATGTCGTTAGTTGTCCACTAAATTGCAGCATTTGAAGGCACGTGGTATACCCGCCTAAACTTGACTTTTTGGCGCTTTTTTTCTAACCAGAGATGGCTGCTAGAAAACGTTCGGGGATTGACAGTGTGTATATTCCTGATGACATCAGATTCTGAAAGCGATTTTAGTTTTGAAAGTGATAGTGATATAAATTTTTCGGACTGCTCCTTTTCTAGCGATGAATCTGATCATGATTCAATAAACTTGCAAAGTGTTAGGCAGTGGTGCAAAATCGATTTGAAGAATATTCCTCCTTCTCCAGTTCCTTTTCATGGAAATTTGGGAATAACTGTAAATATAGCTAACAACGCAAGTATATTGAATTATTTTGAACTTTTTTTTGATGATCAAATATTACGAATGATAGTCCAAGAAACCATTGGATACGTTGAACAGTATATCCATCAAACAGTTTGTAAAGAGATATCACTCTGGAAAAAATGGACAGAAACAAATGTTGAAGAACTAAGACTATTTTTTGCAGTTTTGTTACTTCAAGGAGTCATAAAGAAGCCAGAACAGGAACATTATTGGTCTAAGCATCAAACATTATCCACACCAATTTTTGCAAAAGTAATTGGAAGAAATAGGTTTTTATTTATCATGAAGTTTCTTCATTTTATTAATAATGAGGAATTTGATAAAGACCGACATCCATGGCCGAAATTGAATAAAATTTATGAACTAAAATGGAACATCTTCAACGCAAATTTCGAAAAGTCTATATACCCGTGAAAAATATTAGTTTAGATGAAAGTTTGATGAAGTTCAAAGGCAGGCTCAAGTGGAAAATGTATATTGCAAAAAAAAAAAAGAGCAAGATTTGGCTTGATGTTTTTCGTTCTTTGTGAAGCAGAAAGTGGGTACATTTCAGATTTCCTCATATATACAGGTGAAGGAACAGTGTATAATCCGAAATACAGCCAATATCCAGTTTCCACCAAAATTGTTTTACACTTGATGGATCGATTCCTGGGAAAAGGCTATTGTGTCACTATTGATAATTTTTATATGTCTCCACAGCTTGCAGACATCTTAGTTACAGAAAAGACGGACACTTATGGGACAGTGAATAAAACCAGAAAAGACCTCCCTGTCAATTTTTCAAAAGAGAAAGTCCCCAAAGGGGGAAATTGTTGCTTATCAAAGAGGTAAAGTCATGTCCCTGTAGTGGCAGGACAAGAAGAGTGTCTGCCTTATGAGTACTATTCACGATGCAAGCTCCTATTTGGTGACATGCAAATCTAAAAAGATTGCTATGAAACCAGTTTTCGTTTGTGACTATAATAATACAATGGGAGGCGTCGACTTATGCGACCAAGAAATGTCCTACTACCCTACGCTCCGAAAACAAGGGAAGTATTATATCAAAATTTTCAGGCAGTTTTTAGATCAATTGTTGTGGAATGCCTATGTACTTTACAAAAAGCAAAACTCAACACATAATATAAAGCTTTTGGAATTTCGGTTGCGAATGGTTGAAGAAAGTATCCAAAAGTATTCTGATAGAGATAACTGCAGTGGTCCAGGAAGACAGAGTTCTACTCCGAACCCTTTGCGATTAACAGCTCGTCCTTTTGCAAGCCACATACCACCTAACCCCATAAAAAGACAGCCTCGAAGACAATGTACTGTTTGCTGTTCAAGAAAAGATGCAAATGGGGAAAAAAAAAAAAATTCGCAAAGAAACACGAATCTGGTGCAAAGACTGAAGTTGGACTTTGTCTTGAACCCTGTTTGGAACTATCATACTAAACTGAATTTTTAAGGTATCCTTCTATATCTGAGCTTTATACTTTCTGGAATTTTATACATCTCACTTTTTTTACTATGCAATAAATAGAAACTAATTATAATTTTATTGAAATTTACTAAAAAAAAAAACTTTCTTTGGTGATAACATTTGAAACTGGTCTTTCTGGTAACTTAGTATCTCATGATAAAATTCTGCATAAAAAAATCGGTAAATTCCTACTTTCGCCCACCCCTTGGCGACGAATTTTCTGATCCGCGCCAAAATGGCGCCATTACCAAACTCGTACCGACAACGTTCAAAGAACGGAAAATGTCGATAACCATAAAAAATAAAAACAACTGAAACTGAACAGTTCAGCGAAGCAAACTAAAATTGAAAAAACCTACGTGTTTACGAAGGAACGTCTTTCTCCATGGGAGGGTACAATGTGGTGATCGAACGGAGAAATTCTCGAAAAACATCATCCAACGAATGCCCTCTCCGGCCTCACCACATGTATTTGGCTAAATAGTGGTCGAATTCGCCCCCTACATGCGACGCATGGTTCTGTAACGATCTTTTAATCGCCGGCCACGTGCCTTCGATTGAATTGGTGTGAGCACTGGTTTCAGGGTAATTAAAAGTCAGACTGTGGTTGACTCGCAAATTGCTGATAACCTTAATGCGAAAGGCAATTGTAGGCCTTCCAACAGTCCGAAATTATAACGGACCCTGGTACCACCCACTCCTTTATAGCACTCAAAAGTTCCTCTTTCGTTCGATTTGGCACCACTCTAAAAGAACATTTATTCGAGTTCCTTTCAACTTCTCCAAACACACATTGACCATTCACAGGCTTCCCCTTTCCATACTTCATTTTACCAAATATGCTCTCATCAATTTCAACAATTTTTCCTTCACCACCGAGTGGTTCACTTTCTTTCAAAACCGCAGCCATGCAGACCTCTCGGCAAAACATGTACCAATCAACCACTGTATTTTTATTCACTCTCACATCTTTCACAACAAACTCATTCATTGAATTTCCAAAAAAAAATGACGCGTTCAAATTAAAATGTCACACACACTTAAATGACTCTTAGACAACCACGTACCTTTTCTCATACTCTTGCATACATCATGCGGATTCTCTCCTCCTTTCGTACGGCATCTCCATTCATACCCATCAATTGTTTTCTTCCTTTCTCTCATAACCATGTTTATTCCACATTTAGGACATTCACACCTGCTAGAAATTAAATTTCCACGCATACACCATTGAAGCAAATTCATTTGTCCCCTTTCTTCCATAACAGCAAAAAAAGAAATAGTTAAATGTTCCATTCGGCTACTCATTCTGAAAAACCGGTACTCAAACGAATTCTAAAAAGATCGTTCAACCGTGAAAAAGAAGGAAAAACTTTTCTGTATTTATTGGTTTTAGGGTTGCCATATTTAACGTAACTAACGTTAATTTTGAACCTATTGGTCAACAGAATTTTAATGAAAAGGAAGGGTAGATAGCTTGGCGACAAAAAAAAGTTCAAAAACCAGGGGTGGGTTAAAATAGGAGCCAACCAGTAACATGGATTTGTGCACCGCTTTGTTAGTGATGCAAAAAAAAAAAGTTTTGGAAGGTGCTTTTAGAAATATGCAGTAGCACACTGGTATAATTTCAGGAGGCAACTCATCGTTGTCATAAATGATGGGAAAAGCAGCATTTTTTAAAGGTAAGTGAAATTTCCATTTATCAAATGCATGATTTCCGCAGCGATTTTCAGTTTCTGAACTTTAAAATGTCATTCTTAAATGATTTCCTTTCTGTCAGCTTGAATATTGCGCCCCTGCATTGTGGTAGGGTTGCAACTCAGAAACACAACACGCAAAAACGCGCCAAATTGGCAATTTTTCAAAATTTGGCAGAAAAGCACCCGATTCGACAATTTCACCCTTTAGATATACATAAAACTTACCTAATCTCTTGACAAGTTTCTTATTCTTGTTAAACTTTTTCAAAGCTTCTACATCCATGCACTCTACATTATTAGCCTTTGCTTCATCACAGTGCTGTTGATCTCCAAGAACACACACTTTAAACTTTGGGCGGGGAATATTCTTTAGTCTGAGAAAAATTACTTTAATTAGTATTCATAGCAGTTATAACAAAATCTTAATTTCTTACAATACAAATAAATAAATATAATATACATATAGTAGTATAGATGTAACAAAATACCCCAAAGTAAACAAAACAAAATCACTTTGAGTTTCTTGGAATAACTTATGCAGCTTTACACAGTAAGTTTTTACCACCACCCCAACTAGAATTATTAACCTTCACCTTTTGTCATCATTTCTAACAATTCAAATTACCAGAATTTGACGCCTAAGTCTAGAGTAACATTTTTATAATTAGGCTGCATTAGACATACATTCAGAAAGTTACTTAAATGATAAATGAAGAACATCGACAAATGATTCGAATCTTTGCAAGAGGTACAATAAGAATTTAACTGCGTAGAAACGACCGAGACAAGGATTGCAACAAAAGAACTTTGATTATTGTGGTCATTACATGGAAATTTCTTGCATATTAAGATAAATTTTAATAATTGATTTTTTTATACCTTATGGCACCAGGGCTTCAAACTGATATTGTTGAAATAGCTTCGGTTAGAGTCTAGCATTACCCTTCCGATTTGGCAACTACACCCGAGAGTTAATAATTTAAGATGATTATCAATGAAAAAAACTAAGGCAATCTGTTTACTATTAAAAGGCTCGCGTCCCACATCTGATTTACACGATCAACATCTCAGCAACATTTAAGAATACAAAAATTTAAAACTGAGCTATACTCACCAACCGTTGAGAATATAAAATTGCGGTAATGGAAGATATAACTTCCAATTACCTCCCCAGTTACATTTAAGACCCTGGGTAAAAGGTCCACCAACGTATTGGTTCCCTGATGAAATAGCTCATGCTGAGGAAAGATATGTTCACGGTCTTGCTTTTATTAAATTGTTCTTGACTAAATCAAGAAATAAAAAGATTTTAAATTTCACTGATTTAACTATTCAGCAGGAACTATTTCAATCAGGTAGTTACAAAAATTCTTCATACTTGATCGTTCCAGAGAAACGTTTATCCTTTTGAGGATCATAGTTCTTTAATCCAATTTGTAGCTCAACAGTCTCCAGAAACTTCCTCTTTTTAACTTTAGAGTTATCAAGTACAGAGTTGACGGCATCATAAAGAGCATCTCTGCTAATCTTGGAACTGAAAGCAAAGTTGGTAAGACACGTGAAAATTTGATTTTTAAGAATAAAATATTAATCGAAAATGACAGGGTAAACATTAACGAAGTCATCAGATTAGTAGAAATCTTGAAATGTCCACTACATTTTAAGATTAAAATCGATTGCTTACCTCATCTTTATTTCGTCAAATTCCTCTCAAACTCACGACTCACTTCAACGCTGAAATTTACCTTATGACTAGACCAAATTTTGCAGGCTTAAGATTACAGTTAGAGATTTACAGTTAGGTTAAATATTATAGAATTTTAATATGTTTTAAAATTTATTTGAGTGAATATTAAAAATGCTTCAATTTGCTTTTCCAAAATAAGTTTTAGGAACCAAGAAAATTATTAAATCTGAATTTAAAAATTTCTATGAACTGTGACGAGTTTAAACTGAAATAGCTTAACAAAAACTTATTTAGTGAAGGGAAAATTTAAGGATTTGAAAAAGTTGTATTTTTTAGATACATGTAGATGAGATATTCAATTATTTACTTAAGATCTAATACAACTTCTTTTTAAAAAATCAAATTTTATTTCTTGTAAATTTTTTTAATAAAGTGGCAACGGCGAATTTTCTGGAGGATTTGTTGACTAAAATTCGATAGATTATTGGTCGATTAAACAGCAAATTTGATTGCGGTAAGAACGTTCTTCGCTGTGCGTACTTTCTCATCAGACATTATTGTTAAAATATATGCTGATTTACTCAAAGAAAAATGGGTGAACAAGATAAATTTGACCGTATTTTACTGGCTTTGGCTCAGCAACATGAAGGTGGTGTACCAGAAGTAAGAATGGGTTTGCATTTTTTTCCATCTTAAGTAAAATTTTACAATTGAGACCGTCGCTCTGCTGTTGAATTACAAATTCGGAAGAATAATAATACTTTCTATACTATATTTTAATATTCTATATGTGTTATCCTTTATTCTGATCAAGCACTGAATGTTTATTAATTTGCAACTCTTTCACTTCAAATTCATTTGTCACCCTTCAAAACCAATATCACCTAACAATCAAAATTTCTAACGTAAAGTACTTTTACAAAACCATGGGCCTTTCCTTATACTCTGAGAGACATGATGTAGATTTTCTCCCATTTTTTAGCTGCATCCCCATTCATAACCATTAATCTTTTGCAGATGCATACTATCCAGCATTTCAGGCATTCTTAGTAGCAAACAAACACTTAAAGAATAAAAAAAATCTGTTAAGCCTTACGCTCAATTCATCCTAAACAGCAACCAGTACTCGTACGTTTTCAATCAACAATCTAGCTTAGAAGAGATGCAAATGGTTCAACTACTGCTGTTGGGTTGTCAGAACTAATTATCACTTGGTAAAAATGAATGGTAATTACCAGTTGCAGCTAACTCTATGTCACAATAATAATTAAAATTATAAAAGAAGTGTAGCTACATAGGTAAACTTGTCACTCAGCTTGGCAACAAAAAAAAGTTCAAAAACTCTGGGTGGGCTAAAATAGAATTCTGCTGCACACTGGTATCAAATGGATTACTTGTTTTTTAAAAATTCAATTGTGTGATTATGTAAAAAACTAATAAAATTGACTAAAGAAAGAACAATATATATATTCTCCAGATTTATTTCCTTACCTTCACTGGTATGATCCTTTTTTAGCCCTCCCCTTGTTTTTGAACTTTTTTGTTGCCAAGGTGGGTAATAAGTTTACCGAGCTAGTTACCTTATTTTAGCTGTTAAACTAGAGATTGTTAATAGTGACTGCTAGGTTAACTATCTGCAATCAGTAATTTTCATTATTTGCATATGCTTCTGCAATCCTAATAATGGAAATTTAGCCTTTTGTAATTTTTCATGCTTGACTGCTTATTAGTAACTATGGGTAAATTCCTAGGAGAGCCCCCACCCTTGGCGCCAAACCGGAAAAAGCGCCAAGCGAAAGCGAAATGGCGCCAAGCAAACCCGACAACGGTGACAAGTAAATATAGGAGTATAAGATGGATGCGCAATGAAAATATATGTAAACAATACAGAAATTTAACATTTAAGATAAAAAATATAAAAACAGCACTTACTTTCTTATTGTTGATCCTTCCCAAGTGGAGGGTAAAGTGTAACAACTGCTTTTAAAAAATTCTGGAAAGTCTCGTCGCTGAGTGAGTGATCGCGAGAGCGCCGCCATAAATACTCAGCGAGGTAATGGTCGAACATGCCTTCTACGTGGCTGGTGTGATTACGGAGAAAACGTTTTATTGCCGATTAACTTACTATTGGAAAACCACGAATTATTTCTTATACTTCTGCAAACATGATGCGTATTCACACCTTTTTTTCTACATCTCCATTCAAATCCATCCAAAACAACACTCTTCGTCTTTTCATTTAATCCCATTTGCTCATTACATTTAGGACATTCATAACTTGAAGCAATTAATCCTTCTTTTCATACACCATTCAATCAATTCTTTTTGCCTCTAGCATTCAATAACGCAAAAAATTTAACGTGTATTCACTTAAAAGCGCAGCCATACTTTCAACCCGGTGCCCAACAACAAAAATGAAATTTGAAATGCGCGCCCCACAAATGACGAAAATTCTAGAAAAAGTTAGGTTGCCATATGTTGTATTTAAAAGCAAGGTTACCATGACGGCGCAATTATCGCCAACCAAAGTACTCCGCGCCTGCGGGTGGGGGCTCTCCCTAGGTGTGAACTGTAACTATGTGCTAATACTGATTCACTGTTCAGAATGAGTCCAAAAAGCAAGCATTAACAGTTCCTTCTTTTAATATTTTGGAAGCAAGGGTCTTGAATGGAGATTATTTAGCAGTGCATAAATTGGTTGCTGTGTAAAAGTATGAATTTCCAAAAGGTGGGAAAAAGCATGCACTTGCAAAAAAGGAAGCATGTAGTTTGGAAGTTACCGCTTGAATGGGAGAATCCACATGATATGTGCAAGAGCCGCATAGCAGTACATCGTTTTTTTAACAAGATTCAACTTGGGTTGTTAAGCTGTGTGAAATTTTGATCGGGTGCACAATTATTTTTTTTTTTCTGAAAAATCACTGTTAATGTGTGGCGATAAATTTTATTTTGAATCTTTTAATTCTTTTTTAGAAGCCATATTGTACACAAATTCTTTCTTAAAGTCATGCTACAATTTTTCCATTATTTGGTCCCTCATACATAATGCCATTTTCCCCTTGTCTCTGACTTTGAAAAACACAATTTTAGTGCTATGCTTGAAAAATCTTCATCAAGGTGTGGACGCTGCAACAAGATTTTATCCATTTAGTATAGATATCCATATGTGTTATTAAAGGATGTATGGAATTTTCTTTATAATCTGCGGAGTAATGCCTATTAAATCCTATTCCTTGCGCCTCTGCATGGCAACAAATTTTGAAGCTGAACCAAAAAAGCATCAATAGTTTAATTTTCAAACTTTAAAGCCACATATGAATAGGAAACTAGATATGCAGATTGATCTAAGGAGGACAATATTAATGGACAGCCTCATGATTCAATGAACAACATAATGGAAAATATAAAATCTAAAAAAGTACATGAAAAATGTATTTCGATCTTTCCAAATATACATGCACAATAGTCAGCAAGCTTATATATCTTTAAATACTTCATCATAACCGAACCTGGCCCCAATAATCTCTCGGCAATTACACCTTTTTTCACCAGCTGTTGGCGCTTTTCATTCATAATTTCATTATTTTCATTTATGACAGTAAAAC
>BMAU01015435.1:0-140366 GCA_019973935.1 Trichonephila clavipes
TATTTCATTTGCAGTCTGATAATAGTTTTGAAAGTCGAATGCTCAATATAAGTACATCCATTATTAGACGTTTTGCAGTTATATTTACCCTAATTTTCACATATATACAGAGATAAGCCATCTACAACATGTACCTTTACAGCGCATTTTTGCTCCTATGTGGTTGGAAAACATGGAAATTTTCTTACTATGCATTTTAGAAATGTGTGGATTACAGTCAGATTTCTCGCAATAGATTCTACAGATATTGTCACTGAATTTTAGAAACAATTTTAATACTTTAAAAATTATCGACTCTACCCAATAAAAGGAATTCACTAATCAACTCTAAAATCTTTTGGAAAGCTTTATGAATGCAAATTGTCAGTCAGAAAAATGTTAACCAATTCAGCACGAATAAAAAGCATAGTAAGTGCACCCAAAATAGAAGGCAATGGATTCATTGAAATGACTGTTGGGGATATTCTAGAATTGGTTACGAAAGGAAATAAAGCAGATTTATTGTACGACATGAATCAGATAAAAACTAAAGGAGTATTAAGACGCAGCCAAAAAATTAAGTCCTAGTGTAGAAAGGGAATATAGCGATGCGAACAAGAGACGGGTTATTTCAAAATTTGCAAATAAATCCACAAAAAAAGCTGTGTATGGGTAGAACAATTAAAAAAAGACACGCTTGTAGTTGCTTTAGATAAGCTAATCCTTGATTTAAATAGAAGAAGTCAAGTATATGCAGAATATAGTAAGAAATTTAAATTTTTGATGGATTTGCAAGATCACAAAGTAAGGAGAACATCGACCTGGAATGTACGCTCTATTATTAATTACTATTCAGATGACGTAGACCAACATTTAGTAAAAGAAGGTATTCGATGCAAAACTTATCTAAAAGAAACTGAGCTAGAGTCCTATGCTTGTAGAGATATATTCAATTTAATTTTTGAAAAGAAACTTGTTGGTATTTTTCCAAACTTTAACTAACGCTCCCTATTGAAGCAGAGCGTGCTTTGTCTAAATGTTCTATATAGAAAACAAATATAGGACATCAATGACAAATACTAGGCTTAATTATTTATCCTTCCAGGGCCGGACCGTGTCTTTTGGGGGCCATGGGCTAGCAATATCTGAGGGGCCCCCTAAACAATTAAAGTTTTTGTCATTTTCCTAAAAAAAATTGGGGGGGATTTAAAATATATACGAAATTTAAGGTTTTCTTCTTATTTCAAACAACTTAAATACGTTATAAACAATAACATAATTTACAAAAAAACTTTTTTACACTTTTGTGCTGCAAATTCTTTTATTCGCCCATCCAATTTTAAGTCTTTGGTGAGATCAGTATTAATACAAAGAAGTAATAAATAATTAAGTCTAGTATTTGTCATTGTTCTATATTTGTTTTCTATATAGGACATTTTAGAGAACGCACGCTCCGCTTCACAACTAGTAATAAGGAGCGTTAGAAAAATCTTTAAAATGGTACACAAATTTGGAAAAGCGCCAACAAGTTTCTTTTCAAAAATCACATTGAACATATCACTACAAGTATAGGACTCTAGCTGAGTTTGTTTTAGATAAGTTTTGAATTGAACACACACACCTTCATTACTAAATGTTGGTCTACGTCATCTGATTAGTAAACAATAATAACGCGTACATTCTCCAGGTCGACGTTCTTCTTACTTTGGGTGTGTGTGATCTTGCAAATCCATCAAAAATTTTAATTCCTTACTATATTCTTCCATTTAAGTGAAGGATTAGCTTGCCTAACGCAACACACGCACAAGAAGCGTGTCTCTTAAATTTTTCTGTCCCATACACAGCTTTTTCTGTGGAGTTATGTGTAAATTTTGAAACAACCCGTCTTGTTCACATCGCTATGTTCTGTTTCTATACTAGGACTTAAATTTTGGCTGCGTCTTGATACTCCTTTAATTTTTTATATGATTCATATCGTACTTAGCTCATAAACACGTGTTTTAAATAACATAATTAAGTTATTTCCTTCACAGATGTCCAAACCAGGAGCCTGTAATTTTTTGTTAACTGAATTAAATCTTTGTAAAATTTCTTCCCAAAGTATAATTTTAAAAAGGCGGTTTCAAGTTTTGTTAATTTATTAAACAAATTTACTGCCACTTTTCTAAAATCAATTTTGTTATTTTGTTGTCACTAAATGTCTTAAGAATATTAATGATATTACCATAATTATCTTTTAAGGCTTCAACAGCGTCGTAAGCACAAGACCATCTGGTCTGACTTAAAGTTTTTAAGGTAAATTTCAAATTAATTTCACGATTTAGAAGCTCCCACCTATGGGTCGAAGCAGAAAAGAAAACATATATTTATTACAATAAACCAGAAGTTCTCAAACTTTTCATCTCATAGACCCCTTGCCATGTTTTTCGGTTTTGAGGTCACCCCAGCTTACCTAATATAGAATTTTTGTAAATTATCAACTTAAATGTCTTTTTGACTGCTGTTATAGAACTACTTACTTTTTAAGGTACTTAACTAAAAGATTTAAATGTCTAACTATATAGCGAAGTTTAAAACTTAAGAAACACATGCTAAGTAAATTAAAATTTAATTGATACGAGTTGAACAAATTTTTATTAAGGGAAGGATAAACCTGGTACTTCAATGACTAATGTTCTACTTTTGGCATCACTCTTGTCAGGTATAACCCGAAATCTCCTCGGTTAGTAGTGTCCAGTCCTTTTCTTTCTTTTATTTTCCAGCTTAGTAACACCTTTTCACTAGGAAAAGCAATTAAATATTCCATAATTCGGGATAAATAGAAGGCATGTCTTTTTAAAGCCAAAATTGCTGACATCCGTTTTTAAACTTGACTTTAAGATCTCAATTACTGCCCATTTCGATCAGTTCCTCTTGTAATATGACTTTTTTTTATCAATAGGACCCTATGTGTTTATTGCCTACTTTAATAATTATCATAGTCAAAGCATTCTCAAACCCAGTTTCAGAATCTGAATAGAGGGCGTTTAAATGTTGAACGTAAATTAAAACGCAATTTTCCTGGCAGATTATCCGTGGCCAATTGAGAAACTGAGAAAACTTAAGAAGTAAAATATTATACTCTTTAGGCTTAACTCTGGCACATGAAACGCAGAAATGATGGTCTTTGTTTTAATACAATTTATACTGTCACCTTGTAACTGCAAATTAACCTCATTAAATCTTGTAAATAAATCTGTTTAATATGTAAATTCTGGTTTCCATTTAATAAAATTTTCTTTTGATGTTTATAAGTCCCGATCTGGTTTAATGAGAGCAACTATAGTAGACCCCCATTTACATCTCATGGACCCCAAAATTATTTTTTCGCTGACGTGAACCCTTTGTATGTCGTCATAGACCCCTGGGGGTCGATACAGACTACTTTGGGGATCACTGCACTAAACCAAAGTAGTTCAAGATTTCAATTGCAACCTTAACTGATTCTGCACCAACCAGATTAAGAGAATGTGAAGCACACGGTACATAATTGTAGCAAATTTATTTTTTCTTTTAGAATAGGTTGCACACCATTATATCGACCGGAAATATTGGCAGCGTTGTCAAATAACTGTCCCCTACAATTACCCAATAACAATTCATTTGTTTCTAACAATTCTTGCAGAGAATTAAATAAGTATAAGTCAGCGTGACTATTAATCTTAATTAATGAGACACATCTTTCATACACTTTTTCTCAAAACAATATCGTAGTACAATAGCAAGTTGGTCATTCTGGACCATATCTGTTGTTGAATCCATCACAATTGAATAGTACTTTATATGTCATCATTATTTATTTGAGTTGTAATTGCTTTAAGGGGACTTGGCACACTTTGAGCAAACTTCTTTATTTACGTATTTAAAAATTATATTTTAACATTTTATACAATGTTTCTATTCAAGAAAATGTTACCAGATGAAAATTTTCATATATTATTCACACAATTTTAAAAATTTAAATTTTTTGAAGAAAATTGGGAAAATTTTAAAATCCTACTCCTTTTGTAAAAATTAATTTTTTGACCTGAAATTTTTTTATAATATTCTTATGGATGTTCTTAACAACTTTAGGGATCGATTTTAGAATAACTTCATTCGTTTTCGAGAAAAAAAATAAAATGTTGATATACAGGCTAAAAATCAATGAAAAAGCCAACATGTCTTACATTTTTTTTTTTAAAAAGTATTCAGTTTATAGCAAAACGGATCCCTAATTTTATTACATGCTTTATTTTTAACACGCAGGAAAAAAAAATTGAAGTGATTGGTAAATAATTGTCGAAGGAGTAGCATTTTGAATGCACTAAGGTTTCGAAAAACACAAACTGAGAAAAACCACTTTAAAGTTTATAATTCTGAAAAAATAATTATTATAAGCTTAAAAAATACCACTTTAAGATATTACTTATACGTTTTTCTTTAAAATAATTGCATTTTCATATGTTTTCAACCCACACATTTTTATAAATGATCAACTTTTAGAGAGTACTAAAATTGCACAAGAAAACTCAAGAAAAACTTAAAAATTTTTTTTTTTCTGTCACGACAGAAATTTTAGCTCTATTTTCTTCTTATAATATTAAAGTATTACATTTGTATGAAAAATATATCAGGAATAAGAACTGAAATTATAAAATTATTAATATAAAATGCCTTAATTTAAAAATTTTACATGCACACATTTCACAAGAAAGAAAAATTACATTATTGTATTGCCTCGGAAATATTCTGCTTTTAATACTACACATTCTTTTTATAGTTATTATTTCTATTTATAAAATAGATTTTTTATCATAACGCATTTTTTTAGCTTTTTTTTCTAAAAAGGGAGTGTGGCTGAATTGCCTAATTTGTTTTCAAATGAAGTTTTATTCAACTTCTAACTTTCCGACATGCACAAGTGATATATCAATCGAAAGATAATAATGCAAAGAATAAGATTAAATGAAAATAAAAAAAACGATAGGTTTGTGATTTTTAGGGTACCAAGTCCTCTTAATGATTTGCTTGCCAATAATCTCAATTATTTGTTCATATATTTTGATAAGTCCGATATTAATGATTTTGGTTGTAATTCTCGCCATTCAATGTGTTCACGAATGAATGGGCCAAACTCTGCTACTAGTTCCAGGACACTCATAAAATTACCATTATGAGGAGAACCAAAAACTTCTTAAATGCTAAACCTCTTATATATAGCCAAATACTTTACTACCACGATAACACGTTTGATGACATTGTGGTAACATTCTGTATCTTTTTTTCTAAAACAGACTTATTTTCTTTTCGTGTCAACCAAACTAACATTAAATTTTTATGCGCAATAGAATTTTCATGATTTTTTAAGCAACTTGTTACTTGTTTCCAATCAGATAAGCCGGTTGTGTATTGAGAAATTTGTTTTAGGAAAAATTTTGCACGTTAAACAAAAATCACTACCAATACTAATTGAATAACATAACTAAGATCTTTCCAGCACTTGATCATTTTTAAGTTTTTTAATGAAATGATTATTTGAAAATGATCTCCTTGGTTCTTTGTATTCTCTTACCGAAACAGAATATATATTTTGTTTGGATCTTTATTTTGAAAATAACTCATTACATGTGAAAGGATATAATCAGTAAAATTATTACTTATTGATTTTGGCCCCAAACCCACGTCAACGTATTTCTCAAACTCAAACCCAATTTTTTTTTTTTTTTTACACTTTTAAATCGGGGCATTACTGATGTCCTCTGGTTGAACAATATTTTTTTCGGAAGGCTACTGGTCATCTTGATCTTGCATATTTTCATCATTAATATTTGCTTGTGTTTCTCAGTTTCCTTTCCCTTACACTTGCTAATGCATCGGCGTTTGTTATATTCTTGTTACTTTCTTCCATTGAAAAAAAGTCAAAATTTTGACACATTTAATTTTTTTTTCTCGATTTAACAGTAATTTGTGTTTTTCTGCTCCACTTTTATACTTTTTTTCAGGCATATTTAAATTGTAAACTAAGAACTTCATTTTCTTGAAAATAAATTTAAATTTTTAGGTCATATATAAAATTATGATAACACACACAACCGACAGTTCTTAATAAAATAAAAATATTATAAGTACATTTTACAGAAAAATATTGTATATTTTTGAGATAATTAAAAAAAAACCTAGTTTATTTTAGAAAATAAAAAAATCTCTTTGTTTATACTCACTAAAACCTAAAACGCTGATTATTATTATTTATTGGCCCATCTATTTAAAGGGTTTTTTATAAAAATAAATTTAGGAATTATTTGCCCCACTTTAAACAAATATTATTTTTCCGTTGTCAACCATTATTTGCTGTGTTGCTACACCTATACTTAAAAAACCTGATTTATTACGAAAACCAAGACCACTTTACTTTTTTATCCATAATATTCGCAGAAAATCCCTATAATCCACATAAAATAATTATTTTTTCCATCCTATAGAAGTAATTAAGTTACTCACCCCAAATTTTAAAATAAAATACATACTTATGGAAAATCCTGATGGTTTCAATCTTTGAAAAATTGAAAATACAGAAAATACTTATTCATATAACTTCAATATCTTCCTACTTAAAGAATTTAGAAATGTGTATTGGGGTACTTACTTTTTACTTGACTAAACAGGTACCTTTTAATTTCAAGTACTATGCACAGGTCACAGCAAAACAAATCACTATATTATTGTAACTTAGAATTATTATTGCACAAAAATAAATGGCTGCAGAGAAATAGTGCTACTACGTTTGTATAAATGCTCGATGTTCGTCGGCGCCGCTCAATGATAATGCCTGTATCTATTAGTTATTAATTTCCACGTATTCGGTGGTAGAGCGAAAGGAAAAAAGTAAATTGTTCTTGCACTGGAAAATAAAAATAAATTTCGTATTGTATTTCGGGTATTTTATTTTTGATTTGTGTTTTTTACTGGTTTATTATTTTATTACTATTTTGAATGTAAGCATCTTTTTCTGTTTAATATTTTCGACGGGGAATGGGGGCCCCTAGAACTCGGGGGACCTGGGCTGCAGCACATTTAGTCCATACGTAGATCCGGCCTAGTTCACTTCTTTCTATTAATACTGATCTCACCCAAGACTTAAAATGTGATGAGCAAATAAAAGAATTTTCTGCACAAAAATGTAGAAAAGTTTTTTTGTAAATTATGTTATTGTTTATAATGTATTTAAACTGTTTGAAAGAAAAATTTTAAAAAAAAAAAACCCTTAAATTTTGTATATTTTAAATGTACCCGCACAAAATTTTTTTTTAGGAAAATGGAAAAAATTTAATTATTTAGTGGGGGAGATATTGTTAGCCCAGGGCCCCCAAAGGTTACGGTCCGGCCCTGGATCCCTATATGCCTGTTAGGCTTGGGTGCTCTAGGCAAAATTGAAATCCTGTGTACGATTTCCCATCGCAAAAACTCAGGTGCCTCCCTCTGGGGAGGAAATTGGGAGTCAAAATTACCTGCGTCTATTGGTATCCGCCTTTTTGTTATATAGTGCCACATTAAAAAGAGATACCATCTCCCGGGGAATGTACTGGGGCTGCGGTAGCCCAGTGGTTAAGGTATCCAACCATGGCAGGCATGTCATGAGTTCGATCCAAGTACCACTAAAGACCCGCCGTGTAGGTCAGCGATGCACGTTAAATCTGTCGAGAGCTGAAACGTCCTCCCGTTGGTGTGGTGTGGTAGTTAGGAGAGGGGGGTGCCAGCTCAGGTGTCGTCCACGTCACTTGACCATGGTTCAAAATTACGTGGTCCGTCGCCAAAAGCCCTCGTGTAGCTGAACAGTGCGACGTTAATATTAACTCAACTCAACTCAACTCAACCCGGGGAATGTACTAGGTCTGCAATGGTAAAACACTAATCGACAGCCAAATTAGAAATAAAATAAAAAATTGAACACACACATAAAACATATCTAGGAGTTGGGTAATAGTATTTTGAGAAGACACCAAAGCATTTTCAATACTTCAAATGTATAAATACGCTTAAAATCTTCTGATATAAAACTCTGTTAAGGTTTTCATATGCAAACAAGTTTTATTAAATATCTAATGTTAGACATTTAAAAAGTCGGATCCAAATTTTTATGATCTCCTTGTGTTGTTTTTCCAATCCCGTTCCATGATCTCAATGAAAGTAAGCACACCGATTCGAACCCGATCTTTTTGAGTTTCGTGATTTGTGGTTGGCAGCAACTACCATGCAAATCGAGCGAGTATTTAAACTCGGCTCATGTTAGTTTTTCAAAGAAAAGGAAGGAGAAACGGAAATATAAGAAGTATGTGAGTGGTTTAACTCTTAGAGGGAGAGAACAACTGGGTTGGCAATGCAACTGCAGGTTGCATCACCATTTTAGATTAGAAATTAATTTTACAATATTAGAAGACGGTTCGAATCGGATGTCTCTGGTAATGTTGATTTTTGAACTTATTTTTTTTTTTTTTTTTTGCTCCAGTAACGAGCAAAGTGACTTTATGATTGATTATTAAAGGCCAATTTTAAGAAACTGTTTTTCGTCTTCATGCCTCCTCGACACATAAATTTCACTGCTAGCTTTGCAAAATTTAAATTAGTTTACCAATAAGTGTAACAAATTTGGTTATGGGCCCAGTCCATGTACTGTGTCGAGACAGGCTAAACAGTTGAACCAGGCCATGAACTTTGTCTATTTAAATACTGTTCCAGTCTAGAACTATTTGTTATGAACTCTGTTGCTAGTACGCTAAATCGAGTAACAGATATGGAGTTTAACAACCAGATATCAGTGTTGACTCCAAATAACTGGAACACGTGGAAGCATGATATGCAAGTACTCTTAATGCATTATGGTTGCTGGCAGTTTATAATACAGACCAAGCCAGAGCAACCTGATGAAGAGGCAACATACAAGGAAAAATTAGATCTACAACTTCGTAAGGATAGATGTTATACGTTGATCTATACTAACATCAGTTCAGATTTGAAAAATCTGATAACGGAAACAACTGACGGAGTAGCGGCATGGAAGATATTAAAAGATCACTTCGAACCAGTCACAAGAGCAAGAGTAATTAAACTATTAGATCAATTTTTTGGAACAAAATACCAACCAGGGGAAGATGTTGGAATCTTCATATCTCGTGTAAAGACAGCGGCAACCAGACTACAGGAAGCGGGTCATAAATTGGACGACCTGTACAAAGGCTTTCAATTAATAAGGTGGCTTCCTCAGGAATTCCAGTCTACCGTGCAACAAATCTACAGATGGAAAGAAGAGGACTTCAGAGTTGTCAAAATTGAAACAGAGCTGATATTAGAAGCCAATCGTCTTCAGTTGATGAAACAAGATTTGGAGAAAGCGGAGAATGCTTACTTGAGCAGTTTCACTTCGAAGAAGTCGAAGACGTTACCTGGTGCTACGGCTGCAGCTCATGGAGATCCAAATGGCAAGAATGATTACCAAAAGAAAGGTGGTAAGGTATTTAACTGTAAAACTATTAAAAATGTTAAACAATCTATTAAGACTATAGGTCCGTGTTATGTATGTAATAAGTACGGGCATCTTAAAGTAAACTGTAAAGAGAAAAAGTCTCTAGAAAAAATCTCCAACTGTAAATGAAACTTTTAACACAGAGTTTGATAAAGGTGTTTGGGTAATAGATACTGCTGCCACGAGTCATTTTTGTAATGACAAGAGTTTATTTTTAGATCTTAAACCGATAACTAACATGAAAATGTCGTTAGCAACGGAGGATAAAAGTTGTCCCGTAGAAGGAATCGGTACACTTAGATTTCGGGTAAAATATAAGGGGAGTTTTCATGAAATAACTTTGACTGATGTTTTATTTAATCCTAAGTTGAGGAGAAATTTATTATCCGGTTCCAGATTAGAAAGTAAAGGTGCGCATTTTGTGGGAACTAAAGGTAAAATTAATGTTTTTAATAAAGACTGGATAAAATTGTTCTCGGCAACACGCCATGAAAATTTGTATTTTTTTAAGCCGGATCATTATGTTATACCAAAGAGTAAAGAAATTAGTTTTTTTAGTGATGTAACCGCTAAAACAAAAAACGGATCAATAGAAATATGGCATCAACGCTTTTGTCATGTTAATAACGATTACTTGGTAAAAACTAGTAAAAATGATAGTGTAAAAGGTCTCCCACGCTTAACTGATAATGGTAAGACTCATTGTATACCGTGTAAATTAGCAAAGTCAAAGAGAGTGTCATTCAAAAAGACGGGGGCCGTAAGATCAAAACGTCCATTGGAATTGTTGCATATGGACCTCTGTGGTCCAATGCCAACTGAAAGCCAAGGCGGTAATAAATATTTCTTGAGTATAATTGACGATTATTCAAGAAACGTGACTGTATTTCCCATCCGAAATAAATCTGACGTATTTCATACGTTTATAAGATTTCAGAAACGAGCAGAACGTTTTCTAAGTAAAAAGGTAATAGCAGTTAGAACTGATGGCGGACTAGAATTTTGTAATAAGGATATGGATAATTTCTTGACAGAACTGGGTATAAAGCATGAGGTAACAAATTCATATACGCCAGAAATGAATAGGGTCGCGGAGAGATTCAATTTAACCGCTCTAGATGGCATCAAAACATTGCTTAAGTCTAGTGAAGTTCCCCATAAGTTTTGGGGAGAACATTGCTTTGTTTCACTTATGCGTGGAATCGAATTTGTCACAAAGACAGTAACAAAACGCCTTTCGAAAAATATTCAGGTAGAAAACCATCGGTATTGCATCTAAAACCTTTTGGATGTTTGGCATATGCTGGTGTGCCAAAACAAATTAGAAAAAAATTCGATATGCGTGCGAAAATGGGAATTATGATGGGATACGCACAACGTACTAAGGGTTATAGAATATGGTTGATAGATGAAAATAAATTAGTCGAGACTACTAATGTAAGATTCGATGAAAATAAGAGGGGAATTAATTTTAGACAAAAAGTTAATAGTAACCTTGGATATAATTTAAACCTTCCTGATTATTATTATGATGAGGATGATTTTGATAGAGTAAAAGATTCATTAACGAGTCGTTTAGTTTCAAAGACAAGTACGGAAACGCCCTCAACATCTGAAAAACCAGATGTATCTTCCGATAATCATAGCTTGATCCCATGTACAGAGGTTAAGTGGATTCGAAATATAGGTAGGAAAGTAACTGGATCTAACGTATATTATAGTATAGAAGGGGAAGCAACCCGATTAAAATCTTTTAACGAAATAGATACTGTAAGAGGCTTAATATTGAGTATGATCCTAGTTTATTTAATTTTAGAAAAGATAATACCGAATCCCAGGGATTTTCAGATTTGTCAAAGCAACAAGAAGCTCTTATGGTTGAAGTAACTATTCCTAACGGTTACAAACAGGCAATAAGATCCAGAGACGCATCTAAATGGCATGATGCAATGGATAAAGAAATTAACGTAATGATGGAACGTAAAGTTTGGGATTTAGTTGATCATCCGGATAATATAAAAATTTTAGAAAACCGTTGGGTTTATACCATTAAATATGATGAAAATAATAAAATTGTTAGATACAAGGCCCGCTTAGTTGCGCGAGGTAACACACAATTACGAGGCGAGTCATTTGACGAGGTATTTCAAGAATACAAATTAGATTTTTTAAAAGTTAAATCATTAAAACTAAGATGTTATTCAGACTCGGATTTTGCTACAAATAGGGATGATCGAGTGTCGATGGGAGGGTTCATAACTTTTATAGACGAAACTCCAATTTCATGGCGAACTTTCAAGCAAAAATCCGTTAGTCTGTCGACCATGGAAGCTGAGTATGTTAGTTTAACAGAAGCAGCTAAGGAATTCATTTGGCTAAAGAATGTAATTGATAATAAAAGTTTAAATTTGGAATTAAGTGAAAATGTAATGTTTTGTGATAATCAAGCTGCTATAAGTTTTTCAAAGTCACCGGTAGAAAATTATAGAACAAAACATATCGATGTTCGTTATCATTTTCTAAGGAATTTGATATACGACAAGGTTTTCCAAATTAAATATATAGGTACCAAAAATAATTTGGCGGACATTTTTACCAAACCCATGGTAAAGGAAAAATTGTTAGAATTTTGTAGAAAATTATTTCTTTTTACAGAATGAGAGAGAGAGACTTTGTTTCTTTAAGATTAAAATATTAGTTTGTTTATTACAATAAAGATTGTGAATAAAATGTATTTTTTTGTGTTAAATTGTATAACATGTGATTATAGATTAAAATTTACTGATTTGTAAGAGATAATGGTGCGAGATTGGAAAAAGGGGGCCGATTGTTAGACATTTAAAAAGTCGGATCCAAATTTTTATGATCTCCTTGTGTTGTTTTTCCAATCCCGTTCCATGATCTCAATGAAAGTAAGCACACCGATTCGAACCCGATCTTTTTGAGTTTCGTGATTTGTGGTTGGCAGCAGCTGCCATGCAAATCGAGCGAGTATTTAAACTCGGCTCATGTTAGTTTTTCAAAGAAAAGGAAGGAGAAACGGAAATATAAGAAGTATGTGAGTGGTTTAACTCTTAGAGGGAGAGAACAACTGGTTGGCAATGCAACTGCAGGTTGCATCACCATTTTAGATTAGAAATTAATTTTACAATATTAGAAGACGGTTCGAATCGGATGTCTCTGGTAATGTTGATTTTTGAACTTATTTTTTTTTTTGCTCCAGTAACGAGCAAAGTGACTTTATGATTGATTATTAAAGGCCAATTTTAAGAAACTGTTTTTCGTCTTCATGCCTCCTCGACACATAAATTTCACTGCTAGCTTTGCAAAATTTAAATTAGCTTACCAATAAGTGTAACATCTAAAATAAACTTTTTTTGAATAATATTCTTCTGCTTTTTTCAAATTCTGCCTCTTAATATGCAAGCACACCCAGAAAAGAATGGAAAGTACTGGCTTTAATCATGATATAACGTTCTTCTCTCTAGTAATTTAAGACGAAAAAAATATTCGAATTTTGCATAATTTAAAGATTTTATCATAGTAAATTTGATTATTCAACATATTAATAATTATTAAATTAAGAATAAGGATATATTTTCACAAAATTACGGGTGGCCGCGATAACCTAGTGGTCAATGTATCATATCGTGTTTGGCGTGTCATGAGTTCGATCCCAATACCACTAAAGACCTGTCGTGTAGGGAAGAGATGCACGTTAAATCTGTCGAGAGCTCAAACGTCTTCCCGTTGGTGTGGTAGTTAGGAGAGGAGGGTGCCAGCTCAAGTGTCGTCCTCGTCACTTGACCATAGTTCAAAATTACGAGGTCCGTCACCAAAAGCCCTCATGTAGCTGAACAGCGCGACATTAATATTCACTCGCTCACAATATTATGGTACTAATTATACATGTGCATTTTACTATATAAATTTTGTGTCTTATGAAGACTTATAAAATCAAAATTACATATTTATTTGGTGCTAATTTGATATACAAGTGCTGCGCGCCAAGTTATTGTTTATCTTCACTAGATAATCGATTAACTTGATTAACTTGATTAACTTATGATTAACTTGATATTTTACCGTAAGGCACTGTGGTTGCCATGGGGATAACGTATATTAGAGTTAATTTTCCCCCCTCTCTCGGTAACCCTATTAATTTCAAACGATTTTAATTCGGTCTATTTAAAAATTGAACCATTTTCGTTGCAATCTCATTCTTCAAGCGAATTGCTTGAGTCTTCCTTTGTTTGGGGGCTATTTTCGAATATGGATATTTATTATACCATTGGTGAGTACCAGGATATTTTTTTAAGACCATGAAGCCTGTGATTTTAATTATCGCTGTAAATAGTGCTTTTCCACTTTATTTTACTTTGTACTAATGCATTTTTAAACGTTCCTTGTTCGATGAAATTCATTACAGGAATTCGCAGTTTTTTGAATATTGCAAGTTATCAGCACTTATTAATTCATATTCGTTATTTATTTTAATATATATTATGTAATTATTTTATTTATAATATAATATAAAAATACATTTATTATTATATATAATAGAAATTTTTATATTATATTATTTATTTATAATGATAATTTTAGTATGTTTATTTATAAATATTACTATTACTTATTATGTGTTATTCGTAATTATTGTTATTATATTATGAGTATTTTTATAGATAATAATTATTAATATAATAAAGTGCGATTATTATTATATATACTTAATATTAAATTATACTATAATTATTATTATATATTACATAATGTAATTTGTGAAGGGGCTTTACAGAATTTTCTATTAATCCTCTTGGGGAATCTTTGGGGCCAACAATTGTTATTTCACAGCCATCCCTCTCAAGAAGAAACCTTGATGTTTAGTAATCGAACAAGAAGGAGGAAAGGAAGCAGAGTTGCTGAACGCAGTGCTGTACGGTAAGGATAGGAATTTAGACGCGTGATTACAGGACGGGCTTTAGTTATAGAAATAAATTTAGGAAGTTAGGATTCTTAGGATATATAACTTAGAGTAAAGTTAAGCGATTAGGATTTCAGGCGCTTATTCACATAAGCGTTTGAGCTACGTTAAATCACTCTAGATTTTCCCTCTATAGTTGGATTGTCTTTGATTATTATATTTGGTAATAATAAATTGAATTTCTCATGGCTAGCTTGGGTTATCAATCTTTACCTCCTACAGATTTAGATCGAGTAGATGAAGAGATGGCTTCCCCTGGCGGGAGGTCATTACAAACTATTAGCACATATAATTTTTATTATATTATATTGATGTTCATTTTTGACTGATATATTGGTTATTTTCAATCCATTCTTATATATATATATATATATATATATATATATATATATATATATAGGCCTGCTGGTAAAAGAGGAGGGCATCATCTTCACAATATTCCTTTATTACGCTTTCATCATCATATATAATCTAACATGGCGGACCTTTTGCCGCGCAACCGGGCGTTACCAAATACAACATCGCAGCGAGGAGACACCAGCCAAGTCCTTTCTTAGTATGCGTTCGCCTTCGTCAGCGCTCGTTGCTCCTTTTAACAGGCTTGTTTACTCATAAATCCTTACGCGATGGTAAAGAGTTCGCTCTATTTTCATTTAATTACATATATATATTCTTCCTTTGAAATATATTTCAAAACAGTTCCTTACAATTATTTTCCTGACGATTTGTTACCGCTAGGCCACCATCTTGGATTCCATATCACTCGACAACTAGACAACAAGCGCTGCTTGACACGATTAAGGAAAGGCGCCAAACCGTGCTTGGCACGTATCACTCGTATATCAAATTGCTTCCGAAAATTTCTTGAAAAATTAATTGAAATGAAGTAAAACTTAAAATTAGGAAACTTCCTCTATTATAATAGTTTTGTACTTAATAATACTTGTTAAAGGTATTAATAGCAATCCTAGCAAATCTAGATGGTTAATAAAACACTTGTCAATTTTTTTTTCTGCTCACTATCCTTAATAAAAGTATTAGGCTTATTTATTCCCTCATTTCTGCAAAAATATCGAGCTTCGAAATTTACAAATCATTTAATATATTTATAAATAGTACCTCTCACACAATGTAATTGTGGTCTAATTCCACATTACAGCTTTACATTTATATATATATATATATATATATATGAATACATATTCTTTAAACCACAAATGAACTTTTTTGATTTGATTCCAGTTATATATTGATGTTATTTAATTGTATTAATAATTTAAAAGCTATACTATTACTAATTACTGTGTAAAATATTCTATCATAATTCTTATCCAGAAAAATTAAAAATTAACAGATTAAAATTACTTTACTAAAGGAGTTTAGTTTTAAATTTTTAATCTATAACACCTGCTAAATGTATTGAAATATATCCTAAAAACATCAAAAAAAATTTTGATGATCAATTGTGTTCTTATTCATCAGTTATGGAGCACTAAGAATAGGTATCAGACAGGGCCGATTTAAGTTCATATCGGGCTCTGAGCTCAGAAGATCTACAGACCCCCTTGGTACTAGCGGATCGAAATTTATAACCAAAAATCTAGTGAAGTCCAGCTTATCTGGGCCCTCCGGGTGCCTGAACCCTATACGCTATGCGTTTAATAAAGGACAATGAAATTTGTGTCGTATTTTAATGAATTTCAAGAATCATTACGATAAATGTAAAAAAGAAAATATAGAGAAAAAACTGAGATTTTTTACATGTATTTGTGATGAAATGATTTAAATGACAAGAGTGACCAATATCATAATAGATTATATTTTTTATAGTTAAAAAGCTGAGTGGACTCAAATTTCTAATAATTTCTTTTCTGCTCTCCGCAATCTTTGTGATTTTGGACGAGAATTACGATATGGATGTATTTTTAGGTCTCGTGATGAATGAGCTTTCAAATATAAATACATGTTTCAAATTCTCATTTGTTCGGAATATACTAGGTTGAACGATCATAGGGGCACATGATCTCTGATGAGGTCTTTTATCCCCTATCTTTAGATTATGTTGGGCTTTATTGATAGACCTAGCCACGATTAAGTGGGTATTGAAAATTTAAAAATAAAAGTTGAGAATTAAAATTAAAATTGCGACCTTAGAAAAATTTAAAAATTGCTGGAGCCATGAGTGTTGGATTATTCGGATTAGGATCCCGAAGCCTTACCGAGGAAAAGAAGAAACTAATTTTGAGTGCCAAATCTATTTGCTCTATCCCCCCCTGATTCGGGGTTTGGCTACACATTCTTTTACTACTGTGTCTACACCCCTGTTCGGTGGTGGTCGAAAATCGCCGGATCATCACATGCATTCAGACATCTCAATGAGTGAATGTGAATTTTTTACACATTTGGAAACAAGGATTCTGGCACTGATTTTGATGGATTTAAATGAATTTTTTTTTATTTACTATTTGAATGAAGACTGGATTGAAAACATTCAAAAAGTATAAAAATTAAAATTGCTTAAACATAGAAAATCTAAAAAAAAAGAAAAAAAAAATTTTTTTCTTTCTTAAACTCTTTTCGTCTGCCCCCCCCCCCCTACACACAAGATTACTAGATTCATATATAAGTTAACCCCCGTACATTAGTTTTAAAAATGTTCCATAAACTCTCAGCTTATACATGGAAATACATACTATAAATATCTAATACTTAATAGAAGGTAGTGAAATTTTTGTCGTATTTTCATGAGTACCAGAAATAATAGCATTAATTTGTAAAATAAGAATTGGAATGTATTTACAAAAGATTATAACAATTTATGAAAACGTGCTCTAATGACCATTTTCATAGGAAAATGACGTTTTCTTTTTAAAGACTCGTATCGAAACTTATTATGTTCTTGATGAGTGTTCTTATAAGGCAATTCAGAAATTCAAATTTAAGTACAATTTGTTTCTACCATCTACATTTTCTTAAACAGGATACCATAAGGACTGCTCATGATACATATATACAGTGACTCCCAAAATTGAGAGTACACTTAATTCCGAATTCACCATCGGATCACCAGGTGTAGAAATTAATACGCTATGTTAACGCACTTTTGTACATTCAAAATGCATACATTACTCTTCCAAATAACATTAAATGTAAGACATGGAAATTGGTTGACACAAAAATATGAAGGTTTGAAAGAAAAACTACACCATTTTAATGTCACAAAATTGAGGGTACACTTCTTTAATCACTATGCAAAACTACCAGTAATTTTTTAAATAGAAATTTGATAATAGATCTATGATAAAGAAAGGATTTCAAAGGCTATCTGATAACAAATTTATGTTTGTGATTTGATGTCTTGATTAAAATGGAGAATCGGAAGGAAACGACGATCGAAGAGAGAAAACTTGTTATTAAACTGTCAAATGAAGGTAAATCCCAGCGGAATATTGCTAAAGTAGTTGGACGAAGTGTTAACTGCATCCAAAAAATCCTGCAAAAATTTAAAGACTGGTATGCTGGCAAATAACGAAGGAAGAGGGAGAAACAAAATTATGAACTCTATAACCGAGTGAAGAGTTATACATCAAGTGAAGATTGATCCTAAAATTAGTGCTCCTAAAATTGCAGCCAGTACCTCTAATACTTTAGGTCGATCGGTTTCTGCAGAAACGGTACGAAGAGTCCTAAGAAAGGCTGGCTATAATGGTAGAGTAGCTCGAAAAAAGCCCTTAATTGGTAAGAGGAATAGAGTCAAGCGATTGAAATTCGCTAAAGAACACATTTTAAAGCCTCAACAGTTTTGGAACGAAGTCATTTTCAGTGATGAGAGTAAGTTCAACATCTTCGGCAGTGACGGTCGTCGTATGGTGTGGCGGAAACCAAATACCTCACACCACCCAAAACACACAATTCCTACTGTGAAGCACGGAGGTGGGTCGGTGATGGTTTGGGGGTGTATGGCTGCGTCGGGGGTGGGAAAGCTAGTATTCATTGATGGAATCATGCATAAGATGGCTTATCTTAATATACTGCAAAATAATTTGAAAGAAAGTGCTGATAAATTGGGACACTGGGGTCGAATTTCATATTCCAGCAAGACAATGACCCCAAGCACACTGCGTTTGTTGTAAAAGAATGGCTGCTATACAATTGTCGGAATCAACTTAATACACCTCCACAGTCTCCCGACTTAAATGTTATCGAGAATCCGCGCGCGTGGTCCCATCTTGAGAGAGCTGTGCAAAAACATCAAATTATAAGCAAGGAACAATTGAAATCGGTATTGCAAGAAGAATGGCTGAATATTGCTCCCGAGACCACTAGACATCTTGTGGAATCGATGCCTTGGCGATTGGAATCTGTCATATCAGCAAAAGGTTATGCTACTAAATATTAACTTTTTATTATTCATGATTTATGCAGGAAAATAGATGCATGTACTCTCAATTTTGTGGCTATTAATTTCTGTTAATTTTCTTTATAAGTTATTATATGTATGTTTAAACTATCAAATATTTTGTTTTATCATTCAAAATAATAAATTATGATCTAATAAACGCATCTATGCTTAAAGGTTTTAATTATTTCCCTCATTTAATATATTTTTTTCATTCTAAACATTGATTCTCGGTTTAAAAGTAGGTGTACCCTCAATTTTGGGAGTAACTGTATATATGTATGAGATGTAGCTTATTTTCTGGGTTACTACATTAAATGAAGCTGTTATTCGGTTATCACAAACATGCGTAAAAATTAAACAATATTAGTTTGAAATGAATACGTTAGGAAAGGAGCCTATAATTTTCTATGAGACAAATATCGTTTTAACCTACAATTATATTATATAGAAGCTAATCTCTTATTGTTATCTAATGACATTATTGTTACTAAAATCAATAACGCGGTATGTGACTTAAAACTTGGATTTTCATTTACATGTACAACACAGAATATGTCACGTCTATTATTATACGACACTTTTATCAACGATGTAATTCAGGATTCGAGGAATGAATATTTATTCAAATATCGGCATACAGAGGAACAACGAAATAATCCGTTTTGTTATATTTAATTTATTTGCACTTTTTTCATTTAAAAAATTACCACCTTGAATATTTTTATGTGCATATGATAATGCAGTTCATGGTTAACTGTAATGTAATAAAAATGTTTAATATTTTTGAAAAATATATAATTGTCTTTTTATGAATAATGATTTGTCTAAAAAGAAATTATTTCAATTGATTATACATTTCAGCTTTCGTTTTTAAAATAAGCACTTAAAATAAAATAATGTAGTGAATGTATATATTCATTAAAAGTATATTAATCACTTGATTTAATGTAACAACATACTGATGAACATAACAGTAATTTGCAGTAAAAAGATTTCAGTTTTGTTAGAGTTCAAGCCAAGATCCGCTGAAGACCCGCCGTGTAGAGAGGGACAAAGCAAATTGAATCTGTCGAATTTCAAACATCCTCCAGTTGGTGTGGTATGGAAGTTAGTAGAGGGAGAGGGGGGCTAGCTCAGGTATCGTCCTCGTCCCTTGATTATGGTTCATAATTAGGAGATCGGTTGCCAAAAGTCCTCGATTAACGAAAAAGTGCGACGTTAATATTCCCTCACTCAACCCTTATTAAAAGTTGTATTTTTATGTCATTAATAATTGTACAAAATTTGTAATAATTGTGTGGTCTTTGAAAAACCATATTTAATTAACATCGTAACTCTTATATGAATCAATTCATGTGATTGGAATCAAAAAATATATGAAGTGACCAAAACTGATTGTTTGGGATTACAAAAAATAAATAAATAAATAAAATTTCTTTGCTCCCATAAAAATAATTTTTCTAACAGGCCTCAGTAGTAAAAGTATGAGTTTTTCGCCATTTCCTTAAAAGAGATATTTGTGAGAATAATCGGTTCTTTTTATAAAAACAAAGGTTTTCGTGATGATGTAATAAATTTACTTCTACTTAACGTGAAGTTAATAAAAGAAAAAAACTACATCTTCTCTCTCACAACTATATGACTAGTAGTGAAAGTCAAAGGAATAAAAAAAGAGAATTTACCTAAAGTTGGATCGAACTTATCTATAATACTGAAAATACCGGTCTTCAGTCACAAAAATAAACGAAAATTAGGTATAACAAACTGAGATGTGATCTGAGATTACAAGTATTTGCGATTAAATGCTTTAAATAACCATTTTCAATAGGCAAAAATATTCTGGAAAATATTTTTAATTATAGAAATTATATTCTTGCAATTCTACTTCGTCTAAATACATGTTAATTTTCTTTCCTAAGTTTTTGGTCAAATATCGAGAACAGATGTTTTTGCTTGCAATAGTTCATTGATAGTTTCAAATTTTGGACAATATTGCTAACCATATTATTAAACAAAATGATTGACATTTCTTGTATTGAATCCAATACATTTTTATAGTTTCAGATACCGTTGTATAATCATTTACATTAATGAATTCTTCTAGGTCAGGGATGGCGAACCAATGGCACGCGTGCCAATGATGGCACGTGACAGAATATTTTGGGCACGCCATCGATCAAAAACGATTTGCATTTTAGCTTAAAATAATTAAGTTTACTATGAAGTATTATGAACAAACGCGAGTGATTCGTCACGACGCCGACAAGTCGGGGAGCAGACTCGTTTGTTATGTCTTGCGTAAATACTTCGTATATTATAAATTGCTAATGATGCAAAGTTTATCTACGCATAGTGTGTGTATGTAACTATTTCTAAATATATTCAAGTTGTTTAAAAAACATATTCTAACGTTTACAGATTAATAGTTCAGCTTGTATACATCTAATTTATTAATGTGATCTAATTCTTGTCTTGTAAGTCTAATCGGTAAAATAACTCTCACTGCTTTATTTTTAAAAATTTTAATGACCTGAGACAAAAGCGAAAGAGCAGACACTACAGAAATCTCGTACAAGCACTCAATTTCCTAAAAACAAATAAATCTGCCCATGAGTCCGCAGTCGCGCGCAGTCAGTAAAAAGGGGTTTTTGGCGGGGAAAGCACATAGAATAGTCAATTTCATCGACACAACTGTACATTTAAAGTTTTGTGTTAAATTTACGATTTTTAACTGCTATTTAACATGGCTAGTTCAACAACAACAACAAAATTGCAAGATAGTAAGTGTAGCAGAGAATTTCAAACTTGGTGGGCTGAGAAATATGGCATGATCAATAAAGGCGACAAAGCGGAGTGTGTTTTATGTTCTGGAACAGTAATATGCAGAACATCGTCTGTAAAACGGCATTTTGAAACAAATCACAAATCCTTTTGTGAAAAAAGCGAACCAGAGCAAAAAGAATTAATTGCAAGTGCAATAAAAGACAGAAATAAACAGTCGACGTCTATGTTTAAATATGTAAGCAAAAATTGTCACACAAGTGCGGCAAGTTACTCGGCTGCAAATGCCATTGCTCGGCATGGTAAACCTTTTCAAGAGGGAGAGTTTTTGAAGGAAGCTTGGTTGGCACATGTGCGCCCTCACTTTTTGGATGATTTTGATAATAAAGATAAGATAAAATTCAGCGCATCAAAGATGTTCCTCTATCTAGAAACACAATGAAAGATAGAATCTTGAAATTGGCAGAAAATGTTACTGATCATCAAAAAAATGACATTAACTCCGCTTCTTTTATATCGCTATGTCTTGACGAAAGTATTGACATTACTAAATCGGCACGTTTAGCTGTCTTTGCTCGATATTGTGTAGGAAACATCATTAAGGAAGAATTAATTGCGATAACATCGTTGTTAACAACTACAAAGGGCACAGATATTTGTACGGCAGTAAGAAATTCGCTTGCTGAGAAAGAAATTGATTTGAAAAAATTGTTTCAGTAGCCACTGATGGTGCTCCAAATATGGTAGGCAAAAAAAAAAAAAAAAAATGGTTTCATTTCTTTATTTAAAACAGACGTAAGACATTCGATTCTTGAATGCTACTGCATTATTCACCAACAAGCCTTGTATGCAAAGAGTGGTTTAACATCTCTTTATAATGTAATAACTTTAGTCACAAAAATAGTCAACCTCATATCGTCGCAGGCTTTAAATAAACGAAAGTTTGATGCTTTGTTGGATGAAGTCAATTCGGTGTATAATGGCTTAATAATGTATAACAATGTTCGCTGGTTGAGCCGTGGGAACGTACTTCAAAGATTTGTTGATTGCTTGGAAGAAATCAGACTGTTTCTACAAAATGAGAGCAAAATTGAACAATACCCACAGTTGATGGATATTATATGGCTTTTAAAATTGATGTTTTTTACAGACATTGCCAACATTTCAATGAATTGAACATAAAGCTTCAAGGCCCGAATAAAACAGTTATCGTCATGATGGATCTCATTCGTGCTTTTGACGCTAAACTATATGTTTTCAGAAACGATATTATTACAAAAAACTACAAGTACTTCCCAAACTTGAAAAAAAATTTTCAAAGATTTAGATGCCCAAGAGAAAAGAAATGAAGAAAACGTTATTGATGACTTTATTTCCATAATGGATTCTTTAATCAAAGAATTTTCAGCGAGATTTTTTCAGTTCAAGGAATTATCGGAAACATTCAAATTTGTTATGTACCCTGATGTGATTTCGTTTGATAAACTGAACTTGTCTCAATTCGATTGGTTGGAAATTGAAGAACTTGAAATGCAACTGATTGATTTCCAGTCTAGTTCAATATGGATTCAAAAGTTTATTGAAACGAGGAAAAAGTTGGAATTGATTGAAGCAGAAAGATTGACAAGCAATATAAGTAAAAATACCAGTAACGAAATTTTGGAAACATGGAATTCGATTCCAGACGCATTTAACTGTTTGAAGAAGTTGGCGTATGCTATTTTAACCATATTTTCATCTACCTATGCCTGCGAGTCATTATTTTCAGAGATAAATAACATCAAATACTCGCTTAGAAACCGTTTAACATACGACTCTAATTCAGCATGCATTCTACTAAAAAAGTAACATCTTATAATCCTGATATAAGTTATTTGTCATCTAATCTACAACAGCAGAAATCACACTAATGTTATTTTCATTTAAATTACTAGTGTAACTAAAACATTTACTACTATACAGTGCAAAATGTATTTTTTTGTATTAAATAAGGAATTTTGATTTGTTCGTAGTTGGTTTTATTAGTTCTTTAATAATAACAAGTCACAAAATTATTTGATGGCACGCCTATAACTCAATAAACGTTTTTTTTAGAAAAAATGGCACGTTGACCCAAAAAGGTTCGCCACCCCTGTTCTAGGTTATTACGAGTTTGTTCAAGCTGTGCATACACTGCTTTAACCGAATCTATTTTAGTTTCCCAACGGGTATCACAAGATTGTCTTAGAGTAATGCTTAAATGCTTTTGTAGAATTTTCCATGTTTGTAGATGCAGAAAATAAGCATAGAAATATCTACTCTCAATTTTTATGGTACATATTACTGGAAGTGACATCACAAACAAAAAAATTAAAAGATGATAGGCGAGGTCATAGGTTTAGAGCAATTATTCTAGATCTTACACCTTTATATTTCCGTTTCATATTGCTACCCTTTTGTCACATGCCGACAATTCATATCTAATTCTAACTCCCTTAACCTTTTCACTAGAGTTTCTGCTATGTCTGGTGGCTGCGGTAGCTTAGTGGCTATGGTCAGGAGCTCGTTTTTTATAGTACATTTTACTGGAAGTGAGATCACAAACTATAAAAAATTAAGAGATGATAGGCAAAGTGATTTTGTTACTAGGTTAATTTGTAGTTACAAGGTGACAGTATAAATCTTATTAAAAACAAAGATCATGTCTACAATCTTGGCTTTCCTCGTGTAGCTGAACAGTGCGACGTTAATATTCAATCAATCAATCAATCAATCAATCTTGGCTTTAAAAAGACATACCTGTCATTTATCACCAATTATGGAATATCGTAAGCAAATTTTTAATTACTTTTTCAGCATGGTTGCCAACCTTAAAAACAAAAAAGAAAGAGGGGAAATAAGTTCTGGATACCACCGATGAGATTCTGGGTTAAACCTGACACAATTGATTTTAAATGTCGAAAAATTATTATTGAAGCACCAGCTTTATTCCTCTTTAAAAGCATTTGTTTGTTGCTCATTTATTATATGCATTAATTAAATTTTAATTCAATTAACGTGTTTTTCTTAAGTTTTAAACACCATACTTCACTTCAGTTAGAAATTTAAATATAGTTTAAAGTAAGTAGATCTATTCCACCTGTCATTAAATTGGTAAATCTGCAAAAATTCAATATTAGGTAAGCAAGGGTCAACCCCCAAACCGAAAAACATGGCAAGGGGTCTATGAAACAGAAAAGTTTGGGAACATCTGTTGTATAGGATTTGCGTTTTCTTTTCTTACTCAATGTTTGTCATTTTGAGTATTTCCGACCGGACACTTGCTAAGGACTGTCACAGTCGTAAAACTGGTAAAAGTAATGCTAGTTTTTTTTTCTTTTTTAGGGTGGTGGGGGTTAAAACTGCAGTAAATTTTGACCATGGGAGAGTTCTTATTTCTGGACAAAGATCAGTGGTGAAATGTTTTTGACTCTCGGAACGCTTAGAACTGTAAGATGTTTTGGGGAATCCCATTCCATACTTAGAAGAATATATCTTAAAATAATATTTAAAGTATATAGAGATAAACACACACACACACACATATTTTTGATATTATATGTAAGGACAATTTTAAAAAAGTATTTTATTTTTTTATTAAAAAATTTCATGATGTAAATTTAATGTTATTTACTCATTGATAATATTAATTTTTGATCCAATTGTCACCAACGCATGTATTACATTTAGTAACTGATATGTGTTCACAATTTTTTACACAAACTGTTGGCGTATATGAAAAATTATGAAATTATCTGCAGTAGCATTTCATATTCCGGGTTTAATTCGTTGTTATATTTTGTTTTTGTAACCACTCGCGTCGAGAAATATTTTTCTCTTACTAAATACACTTTTGTGAAATGTTCATAGCTGTGTGAGAAACTCTGTGTATTTTGCACATGATTTAGCAATCTAAAGTTTAAAAGTTACAGCTTAAATTTAAATTTTAGCATCGAATCTGTTATGTGGATAAATTCTTCCATTTTCTTCATTATATGTGTTTTCCCCCACAAATGTAAAAGGTTTCAAAACATTGTACTAACTAGTATGAAATTACTTCGTGGAACTCGGGATAGCTAACAATAGCATATACACAGCGTACTAGATAAAGAAGAAAAATTTTGAAAAATTCATTTATTATATTACAATAAAAGTTTAAAAAGTTTTTCAAAACAAAGTTAAATTATGTAGAAATAAAATTTTTAATTTTAATGTATATCATTTTTAGATAATTGTGGTTATATGAATTTCATGAGAACGTGAATCCATTTTGCATACACATTTGTAATATTTCTTTCCGAATTTTTTTTTTTTTATTGTGACTCGTGGAACCCCAAGGTTCTGTGAAACATAGTATGAAGATCAATTCTCTAAATAAATGATGAAGAGAAAGAAACTGTTTATTTTATCCTGAATAAATTATTTTTAAAGGAAGAATAGGAGGATTTAAAGCAATGGAAAATTAAATTTCACGTTTTAATCTGCTGTATTAAATGAACAAACTGTATGAGAGAGAGAGATAAATTTTACTTTTATACGACAAAATAGGGATTGGGAACCTACAATCAAGAGCCAAAACATTATGACCACCCTTACATTTTGCAATTAACTCTCCTGGATGACGTGGAAGGCACGTGATCAGGTGGAAGTGGTATTTAACTGCTGCTGGAGAGTCTGAAGAATCATTATTTCCCTTACTTCTGTGTGTGATGGGAAAGGCTGTGGATCTAAGCGACTTTGATAGAGGGCATATTGTAATGGCTCGAAGGCCATTAGTCCGAAAACTGCCGAAACTTTCCGAAACTGCACGTGGGTTATTCGCTATCTACAGTTGTTAGTACTTATGCAAAGTGGATGAATGACGGTGAAACCAGCAGTAGACGACACGGTGTTGGGCGTCCAGACGCTATCAAAGAAAAAGGTCGTCAGAGACTGTCTTGCATGGCGGAGCAAAACCGGAGCCAGACAGTGGCTCAGCTGACAGCCCAATACAATGCAGGGCCAAGTAGAATAGTATCGGAGCACACTGTTCAGAGGACACTGTTGGATACGGGGCTACGCAGCAAACGTCCCACTCGTGTGCCTTTGCTGACCAAGCGTCATCGCCAACTGCGCTTGGCCAGCAAACGTCCCACTCGTGTGCCTTTGCTGACCAAGCGTCATCGCGACTGGTCCATGGATTAGTGGGAGAGAGTTGCCTGGTCAGATGAATCACGGTTTGTCATTCCTCACGCCGATGGCCGTGTCAGGATACGCCGTCATCTAGGAGAACAGTTGCTCCCTCAATGTACAGTAAGTCATACACAGGCCGGTAGTGGCGGTATTATGCTTTGGGGGATGTTCTCTTGGGCGACTCTGGGACCCGTGGCTGTGGTAGAGTAGACAATGAATGCTACAGGGTATCTGAAAATGATTGCGGACCAGTTGCACCCTTACATGGCCTATGTTTTCCAGCTGGAAATGGAATGTTCCAACTGGACAACGCCCCGTGTCAAAAGTCTAAAATTGTGTTGGAGTGGTTCGGATATCAAGATAGAACATGATGCTGAATTCAAGTTGAGTTGAGTTAATGTCCTTTTGGCCGGACCTAACTCATCGGATATCAATACCACACCACACCAACCGTTTCAGCTCGACAGATTTAGCATACATTTGGATCGGATGTCATGGGGACTGGGCAACTCCGAGTTCAAAGACCACCAATTCGCAATATCTCGGATTTGTGTGACCGTTGCTTAAACATCTGGTACAATCTATCTCCGGCCAACTACCAAGGACTTGTGGCATCCATGCCAAGGCGGGTTGAAGCTGTGCTGTATGCCAAAGGTGAGGCAACTCGTTATTGACAGGTGGTCATAATGTTTTGGCTCTTGAGTGTATTTCACGCGTGCCACAATTCTCAGTGTGGCACTCTGCACTACTTAAAAATGTGTCAATTTTTGAGAGGATGGAAGTTGATAAATTTGTAATGGACCTTATATATTTGACAAAGATCTCCAGAATTATGGACAATTACGAAATTTCGAAAAAATCGGAAAGATAACTCCAAAGATAGTAAATGTACAGCTGTTTTGTAAACTATTGAATGTCATTGCTGAAGAGATTTAATTGTTTAAACAGAGAAAATTGCATGCACTCTGCTCTCCGCTTTTGGTTCTACTTATCTAAGAAGTAAAAAAGTAAAGTAAGTAAAAAACTTTCCTCATAAGAAAAATATTTCGAGCCCAGATAGAAAATCAACAAAAAATTGTCTCAATTTTCTTCTTAGACAAATTCTTCTCTGTGAAATATAATTAAATATTTTTCTCTAACACAAATACGCAAATAATAATTTCATTACATATTACTTTTAATTATGAACAGCAGTATCAATAGTATCACGTTTATTTCAAAAATATTCAGACAAATTTTAAATGAAGAAAGTACAAACAAAAGAATAAATATTACAAATTTTCCTCCCGTTGTTTTCTCGTGGCTTGCCTTGTCACGAGTTCGAGCCCAGTACCACTAAAGACCCGCCGTGTAGGGCAGCGATGCACGTTAAATCTGTCGAGAGCTGAAACGTCCTCCCGTTGGTGTGGTGTGGTAGTTAGGAGAGGGGATTGCCAGCTCCGGTGTCGTCCACGTCACTTGACCATGGTTCAAAATTACGTGGTCCGTCGCCAAAAGCCCTCGTGTAGCTGAACAGTGCGACGCTAATATTCAATCAATCAATCAAAAAACCCGTCGTTTTCTCAGTACAAATTCTGAAATATATCAACGTTGTTAAAAGCGTTGTATAATAATAGACGTGATATATTTTATGCTGCATGTACATATAGATTAAAAAACAAGTTTTAAATCTCATATAATTATTGATTTTAGTGTAACAATAACATAAATTTAATATTTATACCGTTAGATAACCGTAAGAATATTTAATTTTTACGTGTATTTGGTAACAAAATAAGTTTCATTATTATGTATAATGTATTGTGCATAATGCATGGCTCGACTGGACTACAATTCTCGACTATTACATCACCTCTGCTGGTTACAGAATTTCGACTTAAACTTACACTTTTTAAAAAAAGATTTATTTGTGCTGGGTATATACAGTTATTTTTTTCGGAATCTAAGCCGCCATCGATTTTAAGCTACATACCAAATTCTCAACAAGTTTGTGTGAAAAATGAAAAATAGTGTAAAAGGGTTTATCTATATCAAATTTTACGAAATTAAAATAAATTTAAAATGAGAACTAATAAGAAGTGAATAATTATTTATGTTATCAGTATTATAAACTTTAAATTACATACATGCCCCCGTACTTGCTCTAAATACCCCAACTAACAAATTTCTCTCCCTTCGACTCTAAGTCGCGCCCGACTTTCAGTAACATTAACATTGGAAAAAAAGTGCAGCTGAGATTCGAGTCAATACGGTAATTCCTCCGCTTTAATTAAGCATTCACTAATAAAATCTTCTTTAGTAAATTTTTACGATCTGTGTTTGCGATTAAAAGTGATATTATATAACTAGTTTTTACTGCAGTTGTATTGTTTTCAACAAATTTAGGTGGCTGCGGTAGCCTGGCGGTCATGGTATCGAACTCGAGCCATGAGCTTCAGCCTTGCACCACAAAGCCGATGCACATTAAACATGTCGAGGCTCAAACGTTCTCCAAATGGTGTCGTTTGGAAGCTAGGACGGGGTGCCAGCTCAGGTGTCGACCTCGTCACTTGACCATGGTCTATCGCCAAACGCCCTCGAGTAGCTGAACAATGCGACGTTAATATTCACTCTCACTCCCTCACTCAACAAATTTAGTGAATATATTTTTTTCATTTTTTAACAGTTGATTTCAATTCCGACAGCTCGTCTTCACAAAGTTTTGCAACACATTAGTAATAGTTTGTTTTTGCTTTTGTGTCATAATGCCTTTGAAATCATATTCCTTAGCAACTTAATTACGGTTTTTACATGTCAGGTACAATATTTTATTCTTGCTTTGGGCATAAAAATATAATATTGCAATTCCCATTTTTTATGAAAATTACGATGTTCATCCTTAGTTCATCTTTTCTTACTTTGTTCTTGAAGTTTAATTATGTTTTTATTAAATTACTTTTTAGTTTAATATGAATAAAAACCAAAACCTACTTTCATTCACAAACTATTGAGTAAAGACTACACTTTGTCCTGGTCATCTTATGGTTTTTAAATTTAAAAAAATAAAACTTCAACTGCTTCTTTGACGTCACGCTTTTTGTGGCCGCGGTAGCCGAGTGGTATAGGTATCGGATCGTGGCTTGCTTTGTCACGGGTTCGAGCCCAGTACCACTAAAGACCCGCCGTGTAGGGCAGCGATGCACGTTAAATCTGTCGAGAGCTGAAACGTCCTCCCGTTGGTGTGGTGTGGTAGTTAGGAGAGGGAGGTGCCAGCTCAGGTGTCGTCCACGTCACTTGACCATGGTTCAAAATTACGTGGTCCGTCGCCAAAAGCCCTCTTGTAGCTGAACAGTGCGACGTTAATATCCAATCAATCTTGACGTCACGCTTTTCGTCTCTCATTGATTGGAGATTCAAAGAGTAGAGGGTGGGGGGTGCTACCTCAGGTGTCGTCCTCGTCGCTTGACCATGGCTCATAATTACGAGGTCGATCGCCAAAAGCCCTTGATTAATGAAAAAGTGCGACAAAAATATTCACTCACTCAGCCCTTATTTAAAGTTGTATTTTTATGTTATTAATAATTGTGCAAAATTTATAATAATTGTTCGCTCATTTAAAGAGATATTTAAGTAACATCGTAACTCTTATATGAATCAATTCAAGTGATTGGAATTAAAAAAATATATATATATATATATATATATATATATAATGTAGTGACCGAAGCTGAATGTTTGGGATAATAATAAATAAATAAAATTGGTTTGCTCCCAAAACAGTAGTTTTTCTAACAGGTAAAAGAAACCTTTGGATAAGCTAGAAAGCACCAGTTTCTTTGCATAACTTCAACCAGTGTTTGTTAAAATAAGGGTCGCTAGAAATGTTAGGATTTTTGATACACTTTTTGCATAAAATAACTTGTTCGCAGTGACGCACACAAAGGACCTCGGGTCCGGTTTATGTAGCCTAAATGGGATGTGCATAGTGGGGCCAATTTCTTCTTTCTTGACTGCTGTCAGATTACACTTATTAAGAGATGGGATAAAATTAGAGCAAAGCACAACATTTTAATTAGTGTCAATTTTGAAATCGAGAGGAATGACATTTTTTTTAAAAAGTAAGTATTTTCTCTTTATGAAGGAACACAAAAAAGTTCGAAAGAAAAGATTATATTGTGAGGTTTTCAGCTAGTAATTTCTTTAATCATTAAAAATAAGCATTAAGAGACCACTTTAAAAATAGCAATTAGACGTATGTATAACACTCTAAAATAAGGATATAAAATTGGATAATAAAGACGGATGCAACATTATCTAAAAACGTAGCGAATTGAGAACTGCTACTTGGGGTTAGAATCACTTTAGTGTCTCGTAAACCTTCTCCTTTTGCGTATTGTACTGAAACGAGAGAGAGAGAGAGAGAGAGAATCACACACACACACACACACAATTACGGCATAGCATAATTAAAGAACATCAAAATCATTGTGAAATAAACAAATCAAGAAAATTTATTCCTTTATGAGAATTCTTCGCAGAGAGAAAAAGCTAATCCAAATAGAACCGAACATAACATTAATTAACTTATAATTGACATATTTTCACTTCATGGGTATCAATGTTTGGTTTTAATATCTGTATAATATTTTGTTACAGCTATATATATATATATATATATAATCTACAAGCTATTAGAGCATGTAAGGATAAAAATATTATTTAATGTAGATAAAATTCTCAATTTCGTATTTAAAGCAATAACTTGAATAACAATTAACTGAATAATTTAGGTATACAAAATTTTAATCTGAAAGGGTAAAAAAACCTTTTTCCCGTAAGGTTTCAGGTATATTATTATAGAAAAACAATTTTATGAACAAGTTAGAAAAATAATGATGGGAAAAAAGTAATCATCAGCTCTGTCATTAATAAAAAATTTTTTTATTATTTTTTTGAAGTTCAGAATATAATATTAAATAAAACAATTTTTTATTTTTGGTGTTACTAAAATTTATATATATATAGTAATATCATGGAGTGTATAAATCCATTGCACGTTATTATTTTTTATTATTGAAATACTATGAAGAGCCAATTTCATAAGAAATCAAGAAAAAATTCTTCCTTGTACTATAGATATCACTTTTCATATTAAAAATTATTTTTATTACAAATATAAAAAATTTTTCTTACAACTATCATGAAACAACCCGCATACTTTTTGAAATACGAAATATTAAGCAATCTTTAATCATAACCTGTAGCACACACAAGGGGAGGGTCCGGACCCCCCTAAGCCCTCGATTTTTTCCGATTGATTATAATTCTAAGTATATAGTACGAAAAATTTAATTAAATATTTGTTATTAATGATTATTTTTATTAATTAATGCTAATTATTTATTCAATAATTAGTTTTTAACTGTGCTTTGTTCCCGAAAATCGACAAAATCAAAAGGAGCATGATACAAAAATTGTGAACTTTCGACCCCCCTCCCCTTGAAAAATTCCTGTGTGCGCTACTGATCATAATACATTCCAGTAATTCAAAAACCTAGGTCAAAGCTCGAAAGAGCTATCCAATCTGGTCATCTTCCCCCTCCCGCCCCCAAAGACTATTTTTAGAAAGTAACGGGGAGTAAAACAGAACCCGTATCCAATGACGAAGTCTCAAGACATAATCCTGAGGTTCTTTTTACTTTGCGACCCCCCCCATTTTTTCATGGGGAAAAAAGCAGAATAAATGTTTCTGAAGTGATTAAAGTCATTATTTGTGTAGAAAATATTCTTTTTCATAAAATATGGTATTATTAATGTGTATTTAAGCAGCTTATGCCGTAATTTTCTTCTAAAACAGTTATTTTAACTTTGTGTTTAGAATGCATACACGTAGCGCCATCTGCAGCCATTATATTAAAGCTTGCCAAACATGGCGTCAGAAAATTCTAGAAGCAAGGATATATGTATTTTTTGCAATTTTAAAATTTTCTAGACAACAAATGACATTTCTACATTTCATTGTGAATTTATATGAGCAATTTACGTTCCCAGCAAAAGTTTTACATCTATATAATGTGATTTCATTGTGCTAAAATGTTATTACATTTTCAGTACATGTGGAAGTCCCCCTTAAGTAATATTTTAAAACTTTTGTACGAAGATTGCATATACGGGGCGCCATCTGCAGAGATTATAATAAAGCTTGCTAATTGATTGATTGAATATTAACGTCGCACTGTTCAGCTACACTAAAGCTTGCTAAACATGGCGTCAGAAAATTCTGGAGGCAAGGTAATAAATACTTTTTATAATTTTAAAGTTTTCTAGACTGTTTCTGACATTTCTATATTTCGTGGCGGATTTATATGAGTAATTTACGTTCTCAGCAAAAGTTTTACACCTGAATAATGTGTTTTCATTGTGCTAAAGTACCTTAACCATTTCAGTACGTCTGGTAGTCCCCCTTAAGAAATAACCATTCATAGGTAAAAAAATGAGTATGGTACTCAAAAAATATTTCACACACACACAAACACAACTCTTAAAATTTTAAATATTGTCTCTATATTTGAGAAATAATTGAAAATGAAGTAACTGAAAATATATATATTCGCATTTCACGGTGGTTGATTGATTGATTGAATATTGACGGCGCACTGTTCAGCTACACGAGGGCTTTTGGCGACGGACCACGTAATTTTGAACCATGGTCAAGTGACGTGGACACCTGAGCTGGCACCTCCCTCTCCTAACTACCACACCACACCAACGGGAGGACGTTTCAGCTCTCGACAGATTTAACGTGCATCGCTGCCCTACACGGCGGGTCTTTAGTGGTACCGGGCTCGAACCCGTGATAAAGCAAGCCACGGTCCGATACCTATACCACTTCGCTACCGCGGCCACGTATTTCACGGTGGAAATATCGTCAGAAACAAAGTCCTGTTCCTGCACTGTTGAAGATACTTCTCTGCAAGACTCTTTGGGTAGATGAGGGCTTGGAAAATTTGAATTTTATAAAAACTGAATTTGGTTTAAATTTCTATCGGTCGGAAAACGGTTAATAAATGAATCATATATCTCTTCAAAATGACTGGATCATACGAGTGAAGAGATAGATGGCTTATACATTTTGCACGGTGTACGTTCTGCAACCAAATATTTAGAATGAAAAAAACTTTTCAATGGAAGCCTCCGTTCTTAAAGTTTGAATCTTATTTTGCTTTGCGATATCCATAAACTCTGCTGTATTCCACTATTTTGTATGATATTTGCAGATACCCTGGTGCAACTAGTCCTATGTGGGCCCTGTATCAAAATTCCTTGAGGACCCATTAATATCTTACGAAATTTTGCTAACACTTGTTGAAACCCTGTATTGTAGATACGGCTGTAATTATGCCCCTGTGCTGATGCATACAGTTGAACTGTACTCAAATGTAGCACGTTCGAATCGAGTTCAGCACTGTGTTGCCTGTGCAGCCACTTCTTTTCTTTCTAGGATATTTTAAAATACTGTGGCAATGTTTGATGCACATGTGTTTGGTGTTGAAAACAATTTGTTGTGCTCTTGAAAAGTAGACCTTACATATAAAGTGATTTCAGATGTTTTTTCTGATTTTATAATAGCTGAGAAAAATGGTATGGTGCTTGATTTTCGTACAGTTTTGTTTTTATTTGATTTTTGTCTCTTCTGTTCATTTCTTCAAATTAAGATCTTCAGCAATATCTTAAGTTATGTAAAAGGAAATTACACTGAACTTTTCAAATCGAACACTCATTTATTTATTAATTGATTAGTTATGTGCTTTAATTTTATTTGGTTATTTTGATGTACAATTTTAATGTCGAATGCTAAGTTTCATCAGTTTTGGTATAAACACCTTTCAAAGTTCCTCAATCGTCGCCAAGGATAAACGGGTTGCAAAATATTGTCGACTTTCAAACCCCCGATAACCAGAATTTCCCTTTTTTTTTGTAATTAGAGTGGAAATGAAAGACGAAAATATCCCTTCCTACTCACGGTTTGCAATTACATGTTACAAATTTTTGATATTGTCAATTATATTTTCTAAATTTTACGTAATTGTATATAAAAAATGAGACAAATGTATATAAAAAAAAGATAAATACAGATTAGATAAGTGAAATATAAACTTAAGTAAATATTGAGACTAATATAACTCACTTAAAATCACAGGAATTATAAAAATTTTAAGATGACATGGTTAACAAGTTGCTGCCAATAAGCTTCAAAGTATTGGAGTTATGATACAAGAATTTTGATTTGATTAACCTGGTTTCAGATGAGAAATGATTTGATTTGAGTATGGTTTAAATTTAAGTAAAAAGATATTAATAACTCCATTTGTACTGAAGATTTCTTTCAATTTCATAAACTGAAACCCATCTATTCTGCCTGAATGTTGAGAAAAGGATTAAAAAAAAGAAAAAATGTTAGGTAACAAAATAAATGTTCCAGATTATTTTTTGAATGATTGGTAGTAGGATGAGTACTTTTAATTGTAATTTGATTTGGTTAAAATTGTCCAAATATCTCGCTAAAAGTGTCACCAAATCAAAAAGTCTTTATACTATAGCTTTAGATGAATTTTTTTTTTATTACATTTCTTTGAATCACTTACATTACTTTTTTAACAGGCAAAATTTGTAGCACAAGTTATAGTTTTAGGAGCACAGGTTGTATCACGCGCATTTGCACGGGCGCTTCGTCAAGAATATGCAGGTAACTTTCTTTATTTAATGTTACATAAATCTTATTAAAAAATCATTTAAATAATAATATAATGCTTGTGTTTTGTTGATACAGAATTTCTCTTTTTGTTAGAATATTATAAATCCTTACACTGTTTAAAGTTTAAACTTAGTATAATAAGAATAATTACTGTGTAATTTGTTCATTCATCAGTTTTAGTGACTGTTATTGACTATTATTATTTGATGTATTACAAATTTGTTTTTCCTCTTTGATTCAATATAAACCAAAAAGACCAAGAAATGGTAGTTCTGTTTGACCCAAAACACATTTTTGAATGCTTAAAATAATTTGCTATTGATCACAACATTGTAAAATCTGCATAAGTCATCTTTATTTGTAGAAAGATTTTCAGAGGTGACAAAGATAAACATAACAATTTAAATTGTGTATTACTTTGTTTATAAATCATTGAAAGATTTGACTTTTATTCTTAAAACTGAAAGCCATGCAAGTGTATTCAAGCAGTCCAATAAGTGGTACTGCTGTTTTTTTAATTATCATTAACTGGTATCTGCTTATCAGTTTTGACCAAATTCAGCTTAGAAAAAAATGATTTTGCCTTACAATGATATTAAAAAAATCATTGATATGAGAAAAGAGATATTTATCTGGAGTCACCTATGGAAGTCACCATATACATATTAGCTAAGTACATCTTTATTTTTTTAATGAATCAGGTTAGCCCCCATGCACAGGCTTTCAGGTGGTTGAATTATGCCTTGTTCTAATGAAAAGTTAAATTCAGATTTCGGTAAAATCCTAGGAGAAACCACTGCTGTTTTTGGCGCCAAAAATTTTTCGCCAAAAAGCGCCAAATTGAAGGTTTTCAAAAAGGCGTCAATGACGAAAAACTCTTGGGAAGCGCATGCGTCAGCGGGGGGGAGAAGGGGGATGAAATGGGCGTTTCGCAAAGATGAATTCGAATAAATACATTAAATTATCATATAAAGAAAAAAACGGAGAAAGCAATGAAATATTCATTTTAAAAAAGCATTCTAAAACCAGTGTGTACAGCATGATTTACATTTTTTAAAAACGACGAAAGGGGCGTTTCGCAAAGATAAAATCGAAGAAATACATGAAATCAATCATTTAAAAAAATGTTAAAAAGCACTTACCTTACGCTTGCATTTCGTCATGATCTGTTGGTGGATACACCCTTGCGATGGATGCAAGGAATTTATGAAAATTCTCATTCACCAACTTGTGATCGTTAGATCGCCGCCACATGTCTTATTAACTTTGTCATATTCTTATTAACTTTCAAGTCATTCACCACGAACGCATTCATGCTCTTGCCAAACCAATATCTCGTCAAACGCAAGATAATTATTATAGCAAGCTTGCTTTCGCTAAACCAAGTGCCCTTTCTCACACTCCGAACGACATCGTGGCGATTATCTTTCGACTGGTTCACTTTCAAGTAATTTCCTTTCACACGCCATTCTTAACAACAACCGGTGGAGAGCGAACCTTCTCCAGCGATGTCAAAATGACGTTTTTTTTTCGGAAAAGGTGAAAAATGTTGCACTTTATTTAGGGTTGCCATTTTTTCGGTGATTTGAAAATCCAAATTTTTTTGATGAAATGGAAGGGTTACCATATTGTAACCTTTATCGCTCAAAATTTGGCGACCAAAAGTGGGTCCTCCTAGGATTCAACCCAGATTTCAAAGCTTTTAATTTTTCGAGTGGTATAGCCTTCTGGGTTTATGAGAAATCAGAGTTAAGTATGCAATGACTAGCCAAGTGTTTCTCTGGCATTAAATTTAAAGCAGGTCTTAGGTAAAATCCTAGGAGAGCCCACACCCTTGGCGACAAACCGAAAAAGTGCCAAGCCAGAACAAGATGGCGCCAAGCGGACCCGACAATGGCGGCAAGGGAATATAGCGGGATAAGGTGATATATATGTAAATGTGATATATATGCGTAATGAAAATATATGTAAACAATACAGAAATTAAACATTTAAGATAAAAAATATAAAAACAGCACTTACTTTCTTACTGCTGATCTTTTCCGAGTGGAGGGTACAGCGTAACAAGATTTTAAAAAAGCCTTAAAGGTCTCATCGCTAAGCGAATGATTGTGTGAGCACCGCCATATTTATTCTGCGAGGTAATGGTCAAACATACATTCGGCGTGGCTGCTACGATTTTGAAGAAAGCGTTTTATTGCCAACCATGTTACATCATGCCGATCATAACATTTAGGATATTCACAACTCAAAGCAATCAATCCTTCCTTCATACACCATTCAATCAATTCTTTCTTACCTTTCACATTCAACAAAGTAAAAAATTCTAAAGTATATTCCCTCACACACGCAGCCAACCCGGAGCCCAACAACAAAATGAAATTTGAAATGCGCACCCACAAAGTATAAAAATGCTAGAAATAGTTAGGGTTGCCATATGTAGTGTTTAAAAGTAGGGTTACCAAGATGGCACAATTATCGCCAACCAAAGTAATTCTCGCTAAGGGTGTGGGCTCGCTAAGGGTGTGGGTGTTTGTGATACGGTGTATTGCCTAAGATTGTATCGAAACTTAAGTAAGGCCCAAACCTTAATGATATTGAATATGTGGGTTATAAAAGCCAACTGTAATTTTATTACTTCAGAGAGATTATTGTTTCAGAGAGAATTATCTCTTAAGGCAAGCTCTTTGAATTCAACTAAAACTATAACTTCATGTGAGATTTAGTTCTGTTCTAGACTCTCTGAGTTCATATGGCAAATGATGCACAAAATTAGCAGTGTGAATGAGGGTCATTTTATCTTTCTTAGTGATCTTAAAAAGGTTTATTTTTCTAAAAGCAAATAGAACTCGAATAAAAAGTAATTCTCTTTGTTTCTGTCAGGAGTGGTATAATTTTTATTTCCTAACATTAAAATGCTTCATTAATTTGCTAAGTTCCTATAATTCTCTTTTAATTATTGAAATTTGTATTTTACATTGCTACTATTTTTAGTAGAATTTGTTATATTATCTGCAATTGTTGATGGTTGTACACTACTATTTGTGATGACCACTGAAGAGGGTTGCCAAAAATAAAATCTCCAATTTCATTGAGGAGCTCCCTATTCTACACTTTGAACCATTTGGGCAGAGATAATTCATCTAAGACTTGCAAAATTGTATACGATTTAACTTGAGATTCATTAGTTTGTGCATACTACTATATGTCATTCATCAATTTGATTTGCAATAATTTCAGAATGATAAGTACCATATTTTCCTGTATATAATCTGCAGCGGCATATTATCTGCAAAGCCTTTTTTTTGAGTAAAAAAAATAAACATTGTATAATCTGTGGCAGTTTTTACGGCGAATAATCCAAAAATATAAACTGCCGATAATGAGTGTCATATAAAATAAAAAATACACAATATAATTAAAAATAGAAGTAAGAAATTGTATAGAGAAAAAAAAAATTTATTATGAAACTTCTCTTTAAATATGTATGATAATATTTTTTTACGATAATCTCAATAAAACAAAAAAAATTCTTTGCTACTGCCATCTATGCTGTGAGTTGTTGAGTAAAACATTACATGCGGAAAAAATCTTTTTTTTAAATTTAGCAAGTTAACAGCAAAAAAATTAAAACTGAGACTGCTTTTCCATTGTCTCTTTCTTTTAAAATCCATTTATTTATTTATTTCTTCCTCTAATTCTGACCAGTGAGGTTTTCCCACGACTATCGGCTCTTTAACGTCGATCACAATTCTCGAAGTTGGTCTTGTTTTTCTCCACAAACGAATATTCAATTCGTCAACGCTGAAAAACCTTGCAGCTTTCAACTTTTAACTTGAAGTTTGCAGTGTAACTTAACGCTTTCGCTTCAACATGATGAAAATTTCAAAGGACGTAATAGCTCTAGTCAAGAGAAAATTGGAAATGGCGCCAGCGACTTGTAACTGTTTTTTCCTTCCGAGGAACTGAATTCGTTTTTGAATGTAATTGGACAAAAACTAGTTATGGCTGATATACATCATCCTAGTCATGAAAGCGCCATCCATTATTTATTTTATAAAACATAAACTGCATTTCTTTCAAAACTTTATTGTTATCTTTTCTGATGGAAAATGTTTTATCTCAGATAATCCGCGACGGCGTATAATACGCACAACGAAATTTGAAACTTTTTTAACACATAATCCGCGGATTATATACAGGAAAATACGGTAACTTTTATCCAAAGTCGTAAGTCAGACAAATTTATAAAAGATTGGTTTTGAATATTACCTGAAACAAAATTTGAAATAGCATCTAATTTCAAAAGTATATTTAAACATTTTCAGTGCAAAATCAAAAGTAATCATTTACATTATTAGGCCTAATAGTCTATGTATTAGAAAACAGCATCCCAGGAGAATTCTGTAAGCTCTTTTTAGTTGTTCATATAAGTGGATATGCATATGAAGTATTGGTGCTAGTTTAATAATCCGGGGTAATAGTGCCAAGTTGTTTATGTTTGCCAAGATGGGCGATAACAGTACAATATGGTTACCTTTATATTTTTATCGTCTGTCGATGTGGTTGCCATGAGGATAACGTATATTACAAATAACTTTTATTTGTTTTTTCCCCATGGTAACCCTGTTAATTTCAAACGATTTTAATTCCATTTCTTTAAAAATTTTACCATTTTCAGTGTAATTGTTCTATTTCCGTCCTCTGTTTTATTTTGTGCTATTTTCGAATATGGATATTTCTAATATGAGTGAGTACTAGAATATTTTTTTCTTAAGAGGATAAATCTTGTACTTTTAATTATCACTATAAATCATTTATTTTACGTTTTAAAAATGCTTCTTTTTTTACGTTCTTTGTTCGATGAAATTCGTTTAAGGAACTTGCAGTGCAACTTTTACATTGCAAGCTTTCAGTACTTTGTAATTGATATTCGTTATTAATTTTAACATATATTATGTAATTATTTTATTAATAATGTAATATAAAAATGCAGTTATTATTATATGTAATAATCATGCAACATTCGTTATTTATAATTGTTTCTTTTAATTTTTATTTATAAATATTATTACATATTTTGTTAATTTATAATTAATATTGTTCCTTATTTATAATTATGTTGTTCATTTAGAGCTATTCTTATGTTATTTATTTATAATTATGTAATACGAGTATTCTCATGTTTTATTTTTTTACAATACGATTATTCTTTTTTATAATTACTATTACATTATATTATTTGATTATTATATATAATTATGATAAAATTAAATAACATTATTATATGCTGCTTATAATACTATTCTTAGTAGATGTTACTTTTTATTATATTATATTGATATTCACTATTTATTGATTGATCTAGGCTATTCTCAATCTCTTCCTATATCCTTCATTTGAAATACATTTCAATGTACTTCAAAACAATTCTTTAAAACTATTGTGTATCATTAAATTACCGCTAGGCCGCCATATTGGATTCCGTTCCAGCAACAAGAAGCGCTGCTTGGCGCCATTACCCCGGATATCAAACTAGTTCCTAAGTATTCATAAGTAGTTTTATTAACTGATAAATTTCAATATTTAATTTTAATATTTAACATCTTATCCCAAGCTGGGCAAGGTCGACTCAGCCTTTCATCCCTTCAGTGGGTCGATAAATGAGTACCGAGCTTGCTTGGGAACTGAACACTGGAGGTTTCTTGTCAGACTGACCATTTGACCAAAACATCTGCACATGCATCCCAGCGCTTAAGGTCATGAAAACCGAGATTGGCACAGTAGGCTTTGGCCCTCTTGGGCTGTTGCGCCACTGAGTTCAATTCAGTATTTATATCATCTTATGCTTGATATTTGTTTAATTACTTTATTAAATTATAAATTATCATTTATTTTACTTAAAACCTTTTAGATTTTGTGTACTTCCTACTTTTAATTTTTTTCGTTGTTTAATAGTTTTTTTCTCCCCAGCTACTCAAGCTGCTGCACAGAAAGGTCAAGGTGGTCCTAAAGCCCAGGCTGAAGCAAACTTAAAAGTTGGGATAACATTAGATGAAGCAAAAAGTATACTAAACGTTGACACGCTGGACAGTGAAAAAATCGAAAAGCATTTTAATCACCTCTTTAAAGCCAATGATAGGACCAGTGGTGGCAGTTTGTATCTACAAAGTAAAGTAGGTTTTTATTTTCAGTATTTCATTAAAAAGATCTGTATTTGTTACTTTTAATATGTCATGAAATACTAACATTTTAAAAATATAATGGTAGAAAAAATAGGAGCAAATGTATTAGGCATTTTTTTTTAGTTATATTGTATGCTTTTTTAAGAAGTTACTCAGCTGAGAACCTTACTTATACAATACCTGGTGCAACCTGTTTGATTTAAATGTGTGCAATTTGTTGAATGTTTCCAGTGCTGTGGGCTTATAGTTATGCAGACATTTTCTTTTGTGCAAGCATTGTATTTTGTTATTCCTATGCTAATTCTGTAATTTAATGCGTGTATTTCACATTTTTTTTACTTAAACTGCCATTGTTTTATGATATGGGTCAGTTCTTGTGATGGCTATTTAGATTCCAATTGTTTGTTACATTTGATTAAAAGTGATGCTTATTTTGATAGGTTTAGTATTTTAGCCAAATGTTGTTAAACTGCATTAATTTGGAAAGTATAATTGATTTAAATATGTATTATTTACTGTGAATGAAGAACTAAGCCTATTTCATAATTTTGTTTTCACGATATAACAAACTATTATATTTCAGTTTTAAATAATATCCTATGATCATCATTTCATTTTCACTTTGCTTTTGTATCATTAACATGATGAAAAGAATATTTTTTCAGTGTGTCAAAATCATTGCATCTCTTTATTTCTTTATCAGGATGTATGGTCCTATGGTTCAAGATTTTGTGGACATTCATTATTTCAGCAGTGTTACTTCTCTGTGATAGTTTTTAATGATGTATTTTCAGAACCTAATAAAGAACGATTTATCAAGTGTGTTAAACAAATGAAAGTGGGATTTGGTACTAAAAAAGATGCTAAGGATGCTGCTGTTTTAATACCACTATGTACTGTAAAAGGGAGGCCTTCTGTATTATTAACAACACGATCTGCCACCTTAGGCAGAAATAAAGGTGATGTCAGTTTTCCAGGAGGAATGAAAGAAACTTCAGATAAGGACATTATTGGTATAGCTTTGAGAGAATCACAGGAAGAAATTGGCTTATCATCAAACATTGAAATCTGGACTACAATGCCTACAGTTCCATCAAGAACAGGGACTATTAATGTTTCACCTGTGGTCGCTTTTATTGGAGACATATGTGTAGAAAATTATGCTTTTAACAAGGATGAAGTGGAGAATGTTTTTACTTTGACTCTAGAAGATTTATGTGATCCAAAGAATTTTTACTATACCCATTACAAAAGTGGATATTCTTTACCAGTGTTTATAGTTGGAGAATTCCGCATTTGGGGCTTAACAGCTGCACTGTTACATTATTTGTTGAAATGTTTGCTGCCAGATAGTTATAAGAATAAACTACAAATGGGATCTCTTCCTAGGTTGAAAATAAATCAATAATTTCAAACTCTTTATTAAATATGAAGACATTCTTAGACAAATTTTACATGTAATTATTTATAATATCTCATATTTTGTTTTAAAAATATCAGTATGTGTGCAGTGATTGCTGTTATGGAATGTTTCATTATAGAAATTAAAGAATTATATTCATGTTTTCTTGGATTTTTTTTGTTGAAATTTTTTTTATAATACAGTAAAATATTTATTTTGAATGTGTTAACTGCCACAGCATTTTTCAGGATTCCAGTGTAAAAAGCAATATTCATATTGTGACAGATATACTACAAATTTCATTGTAGCTGCACAAATAAACTAAGATAGTTAAGCATGTTCTTTTTTTTTAAAAAAAAAAGTATTAAATTTGTGTAAAATATCTAGCATAAGTTAAACTAATGAATAGCTGTCTGTGCATGCACAGTAGTTCATATTGGAACAAAATTCTATTTTTGAGACAGTTGACATCAGATTTTAACAAATTGGGCATTTCTTTAATGGGCTAAGAAGTACCAAAAGAAAAAATGATACTCCACAGTGAAGAAAATTATAGCAATTTTTTTTCTGCTTTATCTTGGTTTCATTTGGAATTATTACGTTCCCATGTTAACTCCTTTAACAAGATTTAAAGATGCATGATTAATTAACTTTTTAATTTTCAGGTATTCAGAGCGAAAGAGCGGCTAGATGAAGAATTAAGGCTGCAAAAACAAGATAAAGAAAGTAAGAAACATCAAAATGAATCTACATGAACATTTCAAAGAATTTAAAACGAGTTATGTAGATAAATGAACAGTGGTACTATTTTATTATGCATTGTAGATAAGCGTGTTTGGAAGAATGAAACTTTTGCATTGTACAGTTACTGTTAAAATACAATAAAATATATCACGCTAATATTTATGCTAATTTTCACTAAAAAGTGTTTTGTTTTGATGAGATGTAGTTTGAATGTAACCTTGTTCTGGAAAAAAAGACCGACTTCCCCATGGGCAGCTAAATCAAGCTAATGTGGAAATGAGTTGACAATGAAATTTAGTTATATATAAAATTATTTTGATGGTTGTTTCTAATTCCATAAATATGTTGATATCAGCATGAATCAATCAGTACCCACATATAAATGTATCAAGATTTTGATTTTTTTAAACACTAAATCAAGATTCTTATCCAAAATGATATTCGTTTTTATCCTATATCGGAATCTATGCATATTTTTAAAGGAAAATAAAGCTGAAAGATTATTTTTCACATGAAGTAAGATAATACAGCATTCAAATTTCTCATGAGTTCTTCCAGAGAACTGTGAAAGATTTTATACTTTTTATTGCATTTACAGATCATAATTTAGAAGCATTGTTTTATTTTAAACACTAGAAAACAAAGTTTTATTATCTTTTTAAGATTATTATCTCTTGTCTAAAATATATAATAGGTTAGTAATGCTTGAGGGAAATGAAAAGAAATGGCATATCATATCCATAAACAAATGTTATTTGCAAAATACAGTTGACTCTCGATAATTGGAAGTTGAAGGGACCAATGAAAAACTTTGAATTATCAAGAGGGTAGGAAAAACTCCCAAAATACACAAGAGAAATTTTTTCTAATATGTATAAAATTATTTTAATGTATTTTTAAAAAATCCTGTATTACATTTATGTATTAAAAGAGTACATAATTAATCTTTTTTGACGTTAAATCTAACTCTGTCAATAGAATTTTTTTGAATTGGTGTAGAGTAGTGGCCCAAGGTTTATCGAAATTAACAGGTAGCGAATGTGAATTAACAGTTTTTTTCTTTCCGTTTTTTTATTGCTCGCCTCTATCGCTTCTCTTCGTCTTTTTTTTTTTTGAGTACGGCACCATATAGGTAGTATATCAATCGCTATATATAAGGAAGTACCTGAGCACCCAAGCCATACAGGCACTTAAGCTATCTTTTACATGTGGCATTGTCATAGGACATAGACACTGTCAATTTTTTACATCATGAAAATCCACTGACTTGGGCGTACAAGGCAGGAACCAAACCAACTACACCACCCATCTGGTACTTTATTAATATAGATCCGCATAAAAATTATCAATGTAAGGGAAACATTAATAAAATGCAATAGAAATGTTTCAAAATAAAGTTTATTACACAAAAAGTTCAAAAATGTGCTGTTACAAATTTGTCATTTAATACTCTAATATTAACAAATTTATTTTGCCAAATATCTAAATTATATAGCATGCACTGTAAAATAATGAAAACATTTAATATAAATCAAACATAATATATAAGCTCAGAATCACAAATATTAATATCAGTTGCATTAAAAAATAATTTTATCCAAATTTACAATTTGTTTAAAAAATTTAATAGTTTTCATAACATAAAATATTTTTTTTAAAAATTATAAGCTTTGGATTTATTATGAAAATCATTAAGACTGATTCATTCTTCCAAATATCATACACTCATTAAGAATTAATCATAAGCTCTAATAATTTCATATTTTGAAAAAATTGAAATTATTCTAAAATAAAGTTATCTTGCATTTTCACCAAATTTATACAAACTGGAATTTTCACTGAATGACAAAAACAAGAATGATAATGTATTAACACAAAATGACAGCACAATACTTAAATTCATAATCAGGAGTTTGTATAATTTATTTTATATCAATTACCCAACTTTTACTTTTAATTAACTTTAAATAATGTGAGTTTATTTACTAATTAAGTTGAAGTAAAATTCTTTTGCTAATTAATGAAAGCACATGAAATTTCTTTGTGTTACATAATTAATTAATGAAAAGTTATGTTGCCAGAATGTGCTTTCAACTAGGTATATTCACGAATTCCATGAAAAAGAAAGGATTTTTCCCCCTATGTTTCCTTATACAAATGTTTATTTAGACTTGTATCAAAATGAACCATCTCAAATCTTGGAATACTTTTTTCTGTATTGTGATAAAAGAATTTTTCGTACTTTCAAAATGTATTTCAGTGAATGTCCTTTTTGAAGACCTAAAATATGTTTACATATCAATGTTTGACAAATGCACATGGTTTTGAAATGAAATCTAAAAACTTCCTACGAAAAAATAAAAACTCATCTTTTAAGTGTAAAAAAAGAATTGAAATAGTTTCTAGACATTACTGCAGATTTATAATAGGATCACAGTTTGGCATGTTAACTGCAATGTGGCACATTTGTGTGTGATTTCATGAAAACTTTGGCACATGACTTGTGGGAAGATTTTATTCATAAATATATGCTCTTATTTTTTCAAAATAATGCTGTTTATTAATTGTCTGTAAAGGTGACTACACATTTAAATCTTTGGGGGTTCATTCTCAAATAGTCATTCATAATTCTTTTTTCTAGTAGAAATTTTCAATATCTAACAAAATATTGATCAATATTTTGGCACTCAAAAGAATTTAATTTTTCTTAAAATTGTTTTGGCAAATATTTAAAATTAATTACTATAAGCTCAAAAAATGTCTTGGAATTCGACAATTTTTTTTTCCTATATGAAGAACAGTTCAGAGATTAAGATTTTTTAAAACACAGAAGAAAGATTACATTAATCTATAATTGTTTTTTTTTCAAACACTGTTAATGTAAAATATTATTCACAGGAAATAATAAAGAATATTTATACAAATTTCAGTAGTAAGAGATTTTCAAAATAAACAATAAGTTAAAACATAGAACCAGCATAGAATGTACTGGTTAAAAAATTTATAATTTATTTAATATTGATAAAAACATTTTGGGTTCAAAATATTTTTTAAAAATGACCCTCTGATTTTAGAAAAAATTTGAAATTTTTGCAAATTGTAAAACTTCTATTTTCAATAAATTTCATTGTACTAAATAGAACCCAAATATATTCAGAACTTGCCATAACTTTTGCTCACACAGATTTCAAGGGGAAAAAATGTAATTTACATTACATCACATGGATGCATGTGGTGATTACTTTTTAATACATTGCAAAATAACTAATTATACATTTGCATATAATCTAGTTCCAAAAAATGTGCATTCTTTTCGATAGAACATTAATGAAATGTATTTAAATAAAGGTTAAATTTTAAAAATAATGAATAATCGGGCACAATTAAAAATAATTTGCAATATAATCTGCGTCACTCTTTTAACTGACTGTACCAAACTATACAACTCAAAATTTGTAAAAGCTGCTTGAGATTTATATAAAACTGATAGCTGCTTTAAATTCTCATCAAATATTCAGTTCTGAAAATTTTAAGTATCTTATGTAATTAATTTAAATAAGTTGCATATTAAATGCTTGAGATATATACATAATGATTTTGCTATATTTTGAAAAACCACTATAATTATGTGTAGAAAAAAAATGGCAGCCATGATATTTTTTACTCTTTTAATACAAACACAATTATATATATACTACTATACAAGTCATTTTTCCAAACAAATTTTTCAAAGATTTATGATACAACATTCTCTTTAATCAACCCTTCACCACATTTTTTTTTTACAAATCACAGTACTTCAGAGTCAGCAAAATATACACCTGCATTTTTGAAGTAAGTTATCTATGGATAATACTTATATACTGTACCTCCCAAAAGTTAAGAGCATCCAGGTATGATTTGATTATTTTTTCATATAAAGTTAGGATTTTTTTCCAGTAAAAATATGTGCAAATTGATTTCAGATTTGCTTAAAATATTATTCATATACAGTCAAACCTCCATATTACGAACATCTATATAGCGAACTCTTTCCTGAAACAAAGAACATTTCACAATTTTCTTCATAAAATAACCTCCCAATAACGAAGTGCATTTTCTATATAACGAACTTTTTCTCTTATGATTCAATTTTTTTCCCTTCCTATTTTTGAAGTATTTCTGGATATTTCAAGTTTTTCTGGCTTAACACATTTTATGGTGGTCATAAATCTTTAACTAGTTTTATTAGGTGCCTAACTCGCCGAGAGCAATAGAATTCTGGGCATTTCAACCAAGTGCAACCTGTAATCCCTGTTATCCAGTTCACTGGAAACATCTTCGATATCCCCTTTCATCCTTAGTGGATGCCCATGTCTTTAAACTAGTCTCCATTCATTTGCAGTGTTGATCCGTCATATTGGTAACTTCGTTTCTTGTAGCTCGAAAATGTCAAAACGTAAGAGCTTGAGCATCAAAGAAAAATTTTTTAATTCTTCAAGAAGTGGATAAAGGCGCCAAGAAACTTTCCTTGCAGTTTTTCTTTTATAGGTAAGATATATAAAATAAATATATATTAATTTGCAAAATGGTGTGAATAATTATTTTCATTACATAGTGTTTATGAATTTAAAATTTGTTGTACATGTGGTTTATAAAAAAAGAAAACTAAAAATAACCTCTACATAAAGAATTTTCCATATAACGAACCTTTTTTCGGGATTTAGCGACTTCGTTATATAGAGGTCCAACTGTACTTTATTTTAAAAAAGTAAATAATTTTCTGATGCAGTTGACTTAAATATACAATTGAATAGTTAAAGATGATGACTTGTTTTGATGTTTACAGACGATCATCAAGTATCAAAATTACTAATTTGATGAAATTAAGATATAAAAGGATTAAGAAAACTATAATTGTTGTTAAGTTATAATATAGGAATGTAAAGTGTTGTCACTAATTATACAAACAAAAGCTTCAGATTAGGAAGAGTAAATAGGTTTTAATGATTACGGGAAAAATAAACTTAACGCATCTTTAAAAAATATTGACATTAGCTTTATTTAATAAAAACAAATCCACTTAAAAAGTTAATTCTAGTGCGAACTATATAAGGGAACCTGGGGAATAATTTGGGGGGAGGGAAGGGAAGAGTTAGAACCTTGTGATGAGAAAAAAGTTATCCCTACACAGACATGCAGCTACTTCAGTGAACCTGCAAGAGATTTTTTAGGCTTCATGACAACACCCCAACTCGGGGTCTTTCATCCTCCCTCCTTCGCCTTTCTCATTCTCTGTTTCCAGGTCCTCCGGCCCTCCCTTGATGCCCACAGTCCCAACTCCTGACAAGGTTTGAAGCTCCTTCATTCATTCCTACTACTCACGATGGAGAATAAACACAGCCTTCTTGTGTTGGGTTTCCAATCCACCCATCTACCCTCATTTAATCACAATTTTATACTTTGTTATATTGTAATTTGTGAACAAAAAATAAAGTAATATTTTGTTGAAAAAATTTTCACAGTATTATAATTTCAGTGTTTCACTAAAACCTAATAAATGCTTACAAAAAAAATATGTATAAATTAAAAAAAAATTAACACTTGCATTTTTAAACTCTCATATTCAATGCTCGGAAAATTCTATACTACAAAAAATTTCAAAGAATAAAAATAACATACATAAAAGAAGATTTTCCTGCATCAAAAGTGTTACTTAAATGCATATTATTTATAGATGCTCTTTAAAAATTTTAAAATATATGAATTATTTTTCTTTTTGCATTCTGTAATATTGCTTTCATTAAAAACCACTGCTTAAAACTTTTAATTTTACAGAATTATTATATTTTGCAAGAGAATTTTAACTTATTTAAGCTAATTTTATTCTTAAGAGTTAAAACAGCTGCAATGAAATTTGCTCTGAGGCACAATATTATTCATAAGAAACAAGAAAAACATCTTGACATTAAAAGTGATTCAATTATTATTCCCACACATGATTTGAAGAAAATATATTTGTAAATAAATGCTTTTCTACCATTTTTCAAAATGAAACTGAATTAATCGATATAAATATATACATCAAGCTAGTATTTCAGAATTACGGTTATTCCAATACTTAAAAAACATCCATAAAATAACTTTTTACCCTAAAAAAGCCTGTTTCCTTTTATTCAAGTATTTAAGATTGAGAATTAGATTAAAGAGTAAGATTGTAGAATAAATTTTATTAAATATGTGTATGTTATTTTAAAAATATAACAAAGCCTATAGTTTAAAGTTGCAAAGACAGAATTAAGTGAGATATGTTACTAAAAAGACTAACATGCACACATATCAAATAATTAGACGTATTAACCATTACACAAGTGAAATTGCAAATGTTTGGGTTTGATATCTTCAGTGAGTTAAATATAATCTTACAATTATACATTTAGTAACATTTTTATATTAACTCTGATTTATATAATGTAGCAATCAATATCGAGCCACAAAGAATTGTAGCCTTTATATATTTGATTTACCAAATGTCTTTTTAAAATAGAGAAATAGATGCAAGGTAAGAACAAATAGAAAACAAAAACAGCTGAAGTTTTATACAAAATACTTAGTATGAGATGAACAGGTCTTATGGAATGAAGTCAAGAAAATGAAATGGAATTCTAATTTAAAAGAAAACAGTTTTATAAGGATTGTCGAAGAATGAAATAGTTGAAAAAAAAATGTTAAAAACTAATCGCCCATGGCCATGCATAAAGAGTTTGAAGTATGGCTACAAATCCACACCATTTGATTTAAATTACTTAAATAACTTTGATATAACATTAGAAAGACAGATAAGTTTGACAAACAATATTTAAAACCCAATAAAAAGGAAATATATATTTATGTTCTTTCACATAAAGGACAACAATCCAATAAAAAATATTTTTAGTCTCTTTCCCTAGAATTTAATTTGCTTTTGAACAACAAATGTATTATAGTGTAATCAATAGGTAGTTTTAACTCAATTTATGAAAATTAATATTAGAATTCTTACTTTTAAAATCAATTAAAATTTTATATCATATAACAAATGAGACTTGGAAAAAATAGCATATAATGTATTATTTAAATAAAATTGTTTAAAGGCATACAATAGAAGGTAATTAAATTACTTTTTCAACAGTTTTAATATATTAAAAAACATTGATATAAATTATGAAGCATATTAAAATAGCTTATTTATGATAAAATGTATTAAAAAAAGCAACTACTTAATGTGAGTCAGCAAGTAATTATGTGGGATTTCTCCAGCAACATCAAAACAAAAAGTTCACCACCATTGAAATTAATACATTCAAATTTTCAATTTAAGTTTAGAAATTGAAGAGAAAAAAATATTTTCTGGAAATTTTATAAACAAAAAATTTAAAACCGAATTTTACATTAAATTGCTTTTAAAAATAAATAGATAGTAATCAGGTAATAAATAATTTTAGGAATATAATACAAATTCTGAAATATAAAATTTTTTCAAACAAAAATTTATAACACATTTTGGATATTAAGCCTTATAACAATATTTGAATAAAAGGTGTTATATCAATATCTAACAAGAGGCATACAAATAATTTTGATTTCTATAGATGAATATTCAGAAGTTTCATTACATTTCAAAAAGCACAGAAAATTGCTTATGTTTAAAATTGTATCAAGATACTACATTCCCATAAGTTCCCGGTGGTGGACGATACAATCTAGGTAAAGTCATAAGTTGAAGACTATTAAAATGATACTTTCTGACACCAGTATTTTTCAAAGTATTTTCACGACGTGTTCCTTCACTGCAAGATAAGTGTAATGCTTGTTATATTATAATTGCAATAATTTTTACATGTAATACATTGAAGATTTAGTATCTTTATAAACAGAATAAATGCAAACAAAATCTAAATTTAACAAGTGAAAAATCTAGAAAGAGAAAAAGAAACTTCATAAGAAATGCAACATTAAATTCACAGAATACTAATTTTTTTAAAAAAGGAGGAGTGGGGTAGGGAACACTATTAGGTCTTATAAAGAAAATGCTAAAGTTTTGAGTAAGTTTTCATTGTTTTAAGAGCTGTTATGAATATTATTGAACTGAATTTAAACTGAATGACCACTTGATTATGAGGAACTGGTAATTTTATGCAACTATGATATTTCCTCAGTGTTTCTGTTAGAAGGCTAGACTAGCTTTTAAAAAAAGCTGAGTTCTTGAGACAGTAGTATAGTTGAATTGCTTGTAAATAAAATATAAAGGAGAATGTGATTTGACAGACTTTGAACATGGGATAATAAGAGCTCTGTGGACGGAGTAAGTATCAGAGAAACTACAGCATTTGTGAAATGTTTACAAGCAGTTATAGTGGAAATGTACCAAGCTTTGGAAAGAAAATAGAATAGTAGCAGTGGAGTAAATTGTAGATATTAAGGATAGCTTTTAAGTATCTCTAAATATAGTGTTTACTATATAATGAAGCATATGGGCTATGGAAGCTAAATGTGAAGACCACCATTGCAGTCTGTCTCAAACAAAATAAAAATATCAAATTTGCTGAAAGATAGAAAGATCGGACGGCAGACAAATGAGACAAAGTAATGTAGTCTGACTAATCCAGTTTTAAGTTACAACAGATGGGCAAGTTAAAATTGGAAGAAATAACATGAAAGTAAGATCTTAAATGCATTGCCATAATACTTCATGCTGTAGAGGTAATGTGATGTATGAAGAAATGCTTTTTTGGTATGTTGTGGGTCCTTTATTTAGTAAGCATGAATGTCTGAATAAGCCCATACCTAAACATCAATACTGACCAAATACATAGTATAATGTTGATCAGTGGCTCACACAAGGGGGAGGGTGGGTACTGGGGGTCCGGACCCCTAAAGCCCTTGATTTTTTTCCCGATGGATTATAATTCTAAGTATATAATATTAAAATTTAAATAATTTCTTGTTATTAATGATTAATTTTATTAATTAATGATAATTACTTATTCAAAAATTAGTTTTTTACTGTGTTTTGTTCCCGAAAATCGACAAAATCAAAAGGAGCACTATACAAGAATGGTGAACTTCCGAAACCCGGACCCCCCCTTGAAAAATTTCTGTGTGGGCCACTGATGTTGATGATTTATTCAAATGGCAACGATACGTGTCCTGCTATAGTACTGATATTGAACAGGTACGATTTGAAGAATATGACAAAAATTTCATTATGTAGATTTGGTCTCTGCAAACCCCACATCTCTTCCTTTCTTCCTCAGTGGCACGACAACCCAGGATGGGCATTGGCCTTCTCAAGAAGCCTTTTCCAGGCCAATCATCTTCCAACCAGTGTTCTTCAATTCCTAGTTCTTAAAACTAGGAGATCTTTTTTCAAAGCTATTAGTCCGTTTGAGATTTGAGCCAATTAGTTAAGCATTGAAGACTTTTTTAGTGGAGCGGTCTTCGTTCATTCTGATAACGCGACCTGCCCATTTAATTCCTTGTATTTTTATGAAGTTAACAATTTTAGATTCTTTATATGATTGATAGAGCTCAAAATTTGATCTTCTTCACCATATTCCATTTTCTGAATTCCCCCAAAGCCGACTCTTAAAATCTTCCTTTCGTAGATACTTATCATGTTCTCAACTGTTCGAGACATGGACCAAGTTTCACATGCATAAGTCAATACTGATCTTAAAAGACTTTTATACAATAGAACCTTAGTTTTTCTTTTGATTAAATTTGATTTCATATATTTTCGTATTCCATTAAGACATCTATTAGCCATAGTAATTCTCCTTTGGATTTCAGTAGTACAATCATTTCTATTGTTAATTTCTGAACCTAAATAAGTGAAAAGCTGTCAACAACTTCAAAACTATACTCTTCAATTTTAAAATAGGAATTGTTAAAACATGATTTAGTGCAAGGCATGTACTTGGTCTTATTCTCATTGATTTTCAGTCCCATCCCATGGGCTTCTTTCTCTAAAGATAAGAAGGCCTTGGGTGTTCGAGCGATGATATCAATGTCATCAGCAAAAGCCAACAACTGTATCGATTTATTAAAAATATTTCCTCTGGTATTGATATTGGAATCTCTCTTACCTCTTTTTCTAGACCCCAAATCTCTATACTGTAGAAATTTCATAGGAGAACGTTCAAAGAGTTAGACCTAGATTAGCAACTATTTAATTTCATATAATTTGAATTCATGCTACAAACAGCATCTATATATATATTTCTTTTACCCATTATTTCTTTCTTAAAATATTTTTTTTTTAAAAAAAAGAAAGAAAAATCAAACTATCATTAGAATCGAACTGGATGACATAGGCTATTTTTGACAGATCCAAATATTGAATGCAAGAATGTCATCCACGAAACTTTCAAGCAAATAATAAAATTTTGAGTAAATGCTCCTATTGAGGAATCATAAATTGCAATAACACAAAAAATTATTGAATACAATTTAAGTAAAATTTTTCTACTGTAAAAGTTTAATATGAATGTTGGAAATAAATCTTTTATAAATCTAATTTTCAGCGAAGTCAGTCATGTACAAAAATTATTTCTGCAGAACTCATTTGAAAGAATTATATTAGCAACAAAGATACAGACACAATATAATCTTGTGATTATGTATTTAGGTACTGGCATCTGGTTATGTTTTTAGGTTGACATGAAAAAAAAAACCCAAAACAATCACGCGATTATGACATTTATGAAACAGCTCTTACATTTGAAGTGTCCCATTTTTTAAATATTAAATTTAACATTATATAAAATATTGTACCTCAGTAAATAACTTTACAGATATTGAAAAAACACTGAAAATATAAAACAATTAATGTTAATCAAAAACTGATATGGTCTAAAAATAATACAAACTGAAAAATACTGATTACCTTCTCATGCACTCTAGAACACGAGGCATTTCTTTGTCATCAAGATTAAAATCCTTTATAAGTACCATTGCCTGTTCAAGTGTAACAGACATAGAAGTTCGATCCTTAGCACTTTTGCAGCTTGTAAACCTGATGCCACCTAAGTATTTACAAATCTGAAAAATAAAATTTTAGATCACACACACAACCAGAAAAAATCGAAAATGTATGATATAAGTTTATGAAAAAATATTTTCTGTAAGCTTGAAAGATTTGATAACATAAAGGACAGCAATAGAATAGCAAATTATCCATTTCAAATAATAAAAATATTAACTTTATCCGTTAAAAACATTAAAGATAGTAATATTTTACATAACTTATAGCATATAAATACATTAAATGAACAGTATAAATATATTAAAAAATACCTCTGAAGAAAGATGAATAATATCTACATTTTTGCTTTTTTTAGCATATATTTGAGAATGTAACTGTTCAACAAATCTGCAATATGACTTTCTGCAAAATGAAAACCTAAAATACAAAGTTAAACCTTTTTTAAAACCTCGATATAGAGCAAAATTACTTTTATTTTGAATGAATAAAATTTACTGGATATGAAATCAACTGTAAGTCACGAAGTAGATTTAAAAATTAAATATCACTCAGAAATTACTGATTTGGTTCAACTACAATATGAAATAAAATCTACACTATTAAAATTCGCAGGTAAACAAACGTATCTATCTATCTATGCGTCTCTATTTTCTCACGAACTGCACGATGCAGAAACTCGCCGAAGGTACCAAAATTTCGGGAATGATCCAAGGAATCCGTTTTGGCTATTTATATTCCGATATTCCAATTAGTTAAAAAGATATTAACTAAAAACCTTAAAACGCATAATTAGTACCATGTTTCTCCGCCAGGGGGCAAGCTCAAAAATTCGGAACTTCTTTTTTTTTCAGACGTTTTTAAAACGCGATCTAATTTTTTTCATGAGACTCAGATAAAAAGTAATTACAGGTTCGGAAAGATTATTCATTTCGCCACAATACGGTATAATTTATTTTACAAAATAATTATATCTTCTATTTTTTAGAATTTTTTTAAAATGAGTCAAAATTGATACGTTTTTATGAATAAGATTTCTAAATTGTTCCGCTTGCATTTTCTTTCGCGCTAATGAAAACAATATTTTACACTAAAAAAGTTCATGCTATTCTCTTTTAGAATCAGTTATTTAAAAAAATTTAATGCCAAAAACTGTTTTTTTTTACGATTTTTCAAAAAATACTCGAAAATTTATAAAAATACTTAATAACTTCTTTATTTATAAGAATCATCTCCCAAAACTTTTTTTCCGTGTGTAGAACGATACTATACGTAATCTGTACAAAGATTGATAAATTATCTTAAAAATTACGGGTTTTTTTTTTAAAAAAATGTGTTTTTCTTTTTTTTTTTTTTTTGCGAGAAATATATACACATTACTTTTTAAAGTTTTTTATTTAAAAATTACCGTTGTTTGCAATCGATATATGAAGTTTGAAAGCATTAACTTAAAAATGAAGCCCGAAAATTTTTTTAAACTTTAACATATAACGCAATGAGGAATTGAAAAAAATCTTCCTTTATTTTAAAGGCATTTTCACTGCTTCTCCTCGAAGGAATCTACAGCGTGGTTGTTAAACTCGCTGTTTTATAATACGGTAGTTCCCAGGTTCGAAACTGAAGATAGGTTGATGGATTAAAGGAGAACCTGCTTCCCGCAGGGAAGCTCAATCTCCAATCATGATGAGATGGATGAGTTACATGAGTTCAGCTTTCACTTAGCCCTTTGCTGCTTTATTATAAAATAATAAATAATTTACTTTTGTGTAGGATCGAAACTGAAGAGGAAGAGATATTAAATTTCGCATTGAGCTATTTGTTAAAGTTTAAAATTTTTTTAGTGGTATGAAAAAGGTTAAAATAAAATATCAAAATGTTTTTATCAGATCGGTTTTTCTTAATGTTTTTTTTTCAGTACATGTATATATATCTAGGCTTTCCCCCATACTGTTTTTTTTTCTAACATATATTTATATGTTTAATCAAGCGTTCAGAAAAAAGCAATCGTTTCAATAGCTATCTGTTAATTTTTCTTTCATTTATTACTTATAGAAATTTGATTTTAATAAATATATATATGTTTTTTAAAAGGTTTATTTCTATTATTTCATTACTAAATGAATTCTTTGTTAATTTAAAAGTACATCGTCTATTATTTTGGATCAAAATACATTTTAGAGACATTTTTAAGCAAATTATATGTAACGATTGATTGATTCATGAAAATCTGAAATCTATTTTATTATTTTATATTCTTAGAAACTAACTATTATTAAAAAATGATGAACGTTTTTTGTTTTACTCTTAGCATCAGAATCGTTTTCTTTTTATTGCTTCACATTAATATTTTTTAAATTCGAACGCAATATTTTTTATAAGTCATACATCGAAATTTGAAGCTATATCTTATCTGTGAGAAGGAGGGGAAGATAGAACAATAATTTTACACTAAAAAAATAACGTGTTCGGACTATATAGACTATATCTCAAATCATAAATAAGTGGAATGGAACAAATTTCGAAAAAGGGAATATTTTTGACACAATTTTAGAAATCACTCACATTGTGCACATACAAACACACACACAGAAATGCTGGTGTTATGAGGAAAAAAGAAAGCCTGAGCAACGCCGGGCAAAGCGGTGGAGGGGGTGGGGGTGGAAGCCATTTTGAAAAAAGAGTATTAGAGAAGTGCTGATTTTGTGAAGGAAAGGGAAAATTTATAAAAGTAGATAAAGCCTGTGCAACGCCGGGCCATGCAGCTAGTATTCTAATAAAAATTAAATCTTGTTAGAAAATAAAAATGTGGTTTAAGAAATTTTTTTAAGCATAGCACACATTCTTAAACAATTCTTATTTTCTATTAGAATGCAAAATTTCCATCAGAACGCATAGCTGCATTGTAATTATAAATAAGAAACAATGTTTATCTTTCTGTCAGTAAATACACATAGAAAATTAATTCAACAATAAAACCTCTAAATTTAAAATATAGCTTTAAAAACAATATGCATTATCAAGATCAAAATGAAAAAAGAATAGCCACTAAGCTCTTTTGAAGAGCATACAATTGATCAAATTAGAGAGAAAAAGGAAAATCAAGATATATTATATAACAAAATTACTAGGGATAATAAACATTATCTTGGTAGATTTATTATTAATACTTGTATGTCAAAAATTAAAAAGAAAAAAAAAACACAAACTGTTATAAAAATATATCTCTATTCTGATTAAACTTTTATAAATGAAAACTTACTTTCAAATTAAAGTTGAGAAAACTGGGAATGCAACTTAAAATTTAAAAAACAGATAACGAATTAATTTTTTTTTATTTTTTTAAAAAAAACAACCATTCCCTACTCTTATAATGATGTTTTAGAAGATCAGGACAACTAAATATTACTATTTCAAAAATTGAGTCATCTTGTGAAAGTAACTTAATAATACAAAACCAAATGTTAGACAGAAACTGATTAAATAAATTGTTTTCGAATAAAAAATTAACGAACCATGTCCTTTTTGAGCTTTAGCAGTTCTCTGAAACCTAGAAAAGTGCTCTTTAAGTAAACTAAGACTGTCTTGGTTTATTTTATCTTGTAAGGAAGTATCCCCAAATCTAAAAAGTAAATATTTATATGAAAAACAAAATTAATACAAATTTAGTAAAAAATCCAGTTCGAAAAATATGAAACTTGTGTTACCAATATAAAGCAATATATATATATACACATATACATACATATATATATACATATATATATATATATATATATATATATACACATATACATATATATATATATATATATATATATATATATATATATATATATATATATATATATATATATATATTATGATAAAAAGATCACACAAAACATAAAATTATAACATCATAAGTACATAGAATGAGAAAATATTTAAAAACTGTTACATAAATAATACCTCCAGAAAATTAATATACCAGACATTTTTCATTTATCTATGTTAATCTTTTGGACCTTGGTTTTATTTTTGTATTTCATTTTTAAAGAACAGCACGGCAGAAACAAAAATGACTATAAGTTTAAAAATTTTTCCATTTAAATGTAGTCTGTAACTATGTTTTGAGTGGCATTTCAATAAAAATAACATCTTATTCATATGACACTTGGCACATATTCGTATATAGTTTTTCGCATATGTATGACAGACATTTAAAAATATTTCTTTTAGGATTGTTATGTATTGAACTATATAGAAAATTGATGATGGGTAAAGCATGCTTTTACTCTGGGCCAATCAAATCATTTTACTTTTCAAAATGATGCATTAAATACAAAGAGAAAGAGAAAAGAAAGATGTTATTAAATAAACACTCAAATGAAAAATAAACAAGGATAAATCATAAAATGTAAACTCAAAGACGCGCAAAATGGAATTTTAGAGGAATGTGTTTTTATGTGGTCTTTATTCAGTTATAAATTAGTTCCATTTCTTAAACATAAAGGTTTAAATAAAAATAAACGGTTTTAGATGAAATACATCAAGCTCTCAAAATAACATTGATAATACAAGAATTACTTTTCAGCTAAAGTAGCTTGTTCGTTAATTCCAATATTGAAGAAGACTGAACTAACAGTAAAACGATATCCATTATGGCAATCTGCAGGAAGCAAATTGATAACGGATGGTGGTGCAGGTATAAAGACACGTAAAAACAATCTGCAATTTAAAAAAACATAAAATATAGTATTAATATGTTTCCAGTAAGAAAATTTATCATATAATAGTTAATTACATAACTTAATAACCTTGAATGTATAACTGTATACATTTCTCTATATTGATAATAAAATTTCAACTATAAACATTTATAAACTCAATATTATATTGTTATACAACTATTATTCAACAGCCTAAAATAACAAACATTTTAGTTCAAAAATACACAAACTATATTCCTTTAAATTAATCGCACATAATTTTAAGCAAGGAAAGGTGATACATTTTTTAAAGATCACTAATTACATTATATTAAAAAATTCAAAGGAGAAAGGTGTGAAAGGTTTAAAATAAAACATTTTATATTGATTGTATGAGTAAAAAGTGTATTTTAAATAAGCAATTACACATAATATAGCAAAATTCCTAGATTAAAATGTCGAATACAAGGTGTCCCAGGATTATTGGGACAAACTTTAAAGGGGGTTAAGGGACATCACAAGGATACAATTTTGCATAGCAACCCATGGTCGGAACATCATGGGAAAGTAGTATGACAGGTACAAGAAGAGAAGAGAAGAGACGCAGGACCATGATCATCTGAAATATTTATTCGCCAAAGATATTACATGTACTGTGATTGATGATATGTGAATTTCACAAAAGGTGCTCAAAGTTCCCAAAATTGCTAGTGATGCATGTGTTACAATGTCGGACCATGGATTGACTTCAAATACACCTGAATTTTGTTGGATATCCTCAGCAACACAGATGATTCTGGCAACTAGATCCATTTTAGAATCCACAGGTGTCGCCATGCACCCCCATATTCACCCAAATTGTGAAGCAAATTAGTAAACATCCGACGATCCGAAGCATCTCTCTGTGGGTACATTTTGCGATGCATTTCTTTCTGCCAATCCATAAATCAAGTGCATATCTACCAGGTCGGTGTTAGAAAAAAGTTGCATAATCCTTTGCAGGCGATGACAGCTCAAATGACTGCGGTAATGCAGGTCTGTTTCTTCAAATGCTCTTGTGGACACTACCACCTAGAACCGAACGAAAACGTTTCCAACCATGGGTTGCTATGCAAATCTGAATTCTTGTGTGATGTCCCTTAACTCTCCATAAAGTTTGCTCCAATAATCCTGATACACCCTGCATAATTTACCTATAAATGTAATTTGATAAAAAAGTAGCGTAGGAAAAATCACTAATTATGTTAAAGTACCATTTATATATTATATAATACCATTTTTTTCCACTTTCAAGTGAAACAACTGATATATAAGGTTTTTTAAAGAGCATATATGTTTATGGGATGTGTATATAAGTGCAACAGTAGATTTTACACAAACACATACTACAAGCACCAGGTAGTTAATACAGTAAAAAAAAATACAAAATCTGATATCCTGAATACTTTTAAAGCAATTTATCTTAATTACTAGCTGATGAACTTGATTGAAGAGTGGCTATTTTTTAACGGTGAAAAAGTCTAAATAAACTTGTGAATCAAGTAAATTCCTTCAAATGATAAAATATCATTACTACAGATACATAAAACAAATACAAACTATCAAATTTTTAAGAAATAAAGGGGAAAAAAGAAAAGAGAAACAACTAAAATACTGAGGAGATAAAAAAGGATTCATGGCATCAAAAAAAGAAATTTTAAAAAAAGAATCAAAATAGCAGAAGTAAATAGATAATTTTCAGAAAAACAGGTAATACTTTGACCTTTTAATGTTCTTTTAACTAACCAAAGTAGTAAAAATAATTTATTAAAAATGATAATGTTAAAAATACATAAAAGTTTGAATTAAAAAACAACTTAAGCCAATCCCAACAATATATCAGCTATATACAACATTAGACTATGACTAGTGAGTGAGAGTTCTATTAACGCCGCACTACAAAACTGCACGAGGGCTATTGGCGACGGACCTCGTAACTTTGAACCATAGTCAAATGACGAGAACGACACTTGAGCAGGCCTCCTCTCCTAACTTCCACACTACGCTAAAGGGAGGATGTTTGAACCTTGACAGATTTAATGTGCATCGGCCTCCTCTACACGGCGGGTCTTCAGCTACACTAGGCTCGAACTCATGACACGCCAGCCACAAGTCCGTGACCTTGACCACTAGGCTACTGCGGTCACGAAACTTTGACTAAATAGGATTATGAAATTTTAAGGAACTGATAATATACTGACCTACTTCCTTCAATACGAGGTTGAGGACTGCATGTCACAGTAGAAGGCTCAAGCCAAAATAAGACTCTACGAAGATCATCAATTGCTACAACCATATCTTCAAGGGCACCCATTTCATCTCCATAACAACTAAGAAGACCTTCGAAATGACAGAGAACCCCAACTGTACGAAGCATATGGATGAACATTGAATCTGGACTTCTACACCAAAGTCTTGTCATCAATCCTGTTACTAAACTAGTTAACTAGATATAAAAAAGGTAAAAAAAAGTAATAAATAAAACCAAATCAGAAGTAAAATTTAAATTATAGTAACTCAGTTATATCATTAAAATTAATTTCAAATAACATTTTTCCTACAAGGCGTATATTGATTAAAAGTGTGAATGTCTATTAACATCATGTTTTGAAACAAACAACACAAGGGGTATTGACTACAGCCCTAACCATTTTGAATCATGCTCAATTGACAAAGACGATCAGACCTGGTGTTCCACAATCCAAACATTCCCACCACACTAATGTGAGGATTTGGGCCTCGACATAGTTAAAGAGCATCAGCTCTTCTACATGGTGGAACTTTACTGAAAGGCATATTACAAAAGTAAAAATATTGAAAGAAGAAAAATGACATTTAAAAAACAGCCTGTACAGTAAAACATTTTTTAAAAAAACTGTATTGTATCTAATTATAAAAAAATTTATATTCGTTACTAGAAAATTAATTTTATTATCTTTATATTTTTTTCTATTCCAATATTTTTATTCATTTTTAAAATTTAATAACTTTCTAACTGTCTAAAGTTATGTTAAAAATTTCAGAAGAACTTCTGAAACAACAATAAATTTTTTTCTGATCTTCATAAAGTAAAATAAAACATTTTTGATTAAGTTGTAATTTTAAGACGTCTTTATATAAATATAACACTTCAAAATATTTAAGATATATTCCAAATGTAATTTTTCTTTAATGCAGTCTAATAGCAAAGTAAAAGATTTTCTTAAAAATGTACAGCCTTAATACATGGCATGTACAAATAGTATATTCCAAAGAGAGAGCCATTATACATTACAACCACACTTCACCTAGAGCCATGATGTTCCTTTTCCACCCAATAGCAGCTCTTCTTTCCACTGTTCACCTGTAGTCCTCCAATGGGAACAGTTGGTTTTTACATAGCGTGTTTATGTTCTTAATATTTTGTGTGATAGCAACTTAATTTTTATGCAATTCCAATTTAATATTATTTTCTGTCTCTTATATTAATTATGATGAGAGGATCAAGTTAAATTTTAACTAAGTACCTCGTAACTTAGAGCCATGGGTTCACCTAGAGCAGAGGTCTCCAAATTTTTTTGACTCACTGAACCCTTAGAACTAGCCATAAGGTGTTTTCGTAGAACCGCATTCCACACACGCACGTGCACACACACATTCACTTAAAAGAATATACCTTAAAATAATTTTTACGGCAAATAAACATGTTACAGGTAATTTATATAAAGGCAGTTAAAAGTTTTATATATTTATTAAAAATTTTGACATAAATTACTCAATAATATTAATTTGTAATCCAGGTGTCACCTAACCATACATTATATTTACTAACTGGGATATATGCTAGCATTTTTTTTACAGTTACAATTGAATTATGTCTATTAAAATTACCCGTAGTAGCATTGCATATTCTGCATTAATTTTTTTATATAGCCCCTCACCTTGGGACATATTTTTTCACATAAAACATTTTTCTGAATGGCAATAAAACTGTTTCTAGATGTGAGAGAAATCTTGAGTATTTTGTATGAATTTGGAAGCAAAAATTTAGGAACTGTTCTTGTTTAAATATAGATTCTAATGTCGAATCTGTTGATATGTCGATAAGTTGTACCCCCTCCTTCATTACAGGTGTTATTTTCCACAAATGAAAAAAATAGGTGCATTTTCCATTAGAAAACTGTTTAGTTTTTCAAAACATTGTATAAATGAGTGCAAAATTATTTCGTAGAACACGGGATAGTATACAATAGAATATTCACAATCTAGTAGGTAGTTCATATAAAGAAAAAAAAAACATTTCAATTTTCTTTTTTTATATTATAATAATTGTTCAAAAGGTATTGTTAAATATATAGTTATTATGTATGAATAAAATTTTCAGTTTCTTAATGACTGGGATGAGCTTTAGATACATGTGATTATACAAACTTCATACAGAATGTGAATCAATTTTGCATATACATTTATAATTTTCCTTTTGATTTTTTTTTTCATTGTGACCCGTGGAATCCCAGGGTTCCATGGAATACAGTCCAGACCAGTGACCTAGAACAATGAGCTCATTTGTAGACAAAACCATGGCACATGCAAGACTGATGCTGAAGTGCATAAAACATCCATGTACACTCTCTTCCTGCACATAGAATGATGAGCTAAGAAATGGGACATTTGATTTGATTTTATTGATGTCATTCTCGAAAGCTACCTGTGGGTTCTTAGTGACAAACCTTGTAATTCGGAGTCAAGATCAAGTATCGAGGACGATACCTGAGTTGTCACCTCACAATCCAAATTTCCACACCAAACCAACATCAGGATTTCAGGCTTTGAAAGATTTAACATGCTGATACACGTTAATCTTTCAAAATGGAAAGCAACTGATTTATCAAATTTTCATAAAAATCAAATCGTTATTGTTCAGGGCTTGTAAATATCAATTCCAGAAACAGAGCGTTTGGTTTACTGCAGTTTCGAGTACTTATCCAAAATTATGTATGGATTGTATAATGGCAAGTTGTTGGCTAGCAGTTTGTCAACTTCAGTGAATTAATTTCAAATGTCAGCAGAGATTGTTACAGATTGTTCACCCTGTCTGAAAGGCCACAATAACCGATATCACCAGCAGCTACAAGAATTCACCCAAATGGTATATCTCAACACAAAGAGCAGCGTACACGGCTGTGAATCGTGTTGACAGCATGTCATCACCAACAGTGCCTGCAATGGCCAATAGAACATCGAAATTGGACCACAAAAGAATGAAAGGAAGTTATTTGGATCGACAAAACATGTTCTCCAGTCAATAACATTAATGATTGTGTGAATGCGCCGATTTTCAAAGAGAACCCTGGCACTCAGTTGGTAAGGTACAAAGCATTGGCAACTGTACTATGGTGTGGGCGATATTTTCATGGAGCGCATAGTGACCCCCACCCCCCATAAAACAATCTTTGGCATCTGCATGCTGTGTGAGCATTATTGCAGATCACATGCACTCCTTCACAGCAACAGTGTACCCGGCAAGAGATGGTACTAATATAATACTTTGACATGTCATAGGGGTTAAATCATGAAGTAGTTCAAGGAATATTCTAGTGAATTTTAAATCATGTCTTGGCCTCAAATTTACTTGAAATAAAGCTAATCAAACTTTTGTAGTTCATCTAGTGATACGAATATATGCTGCAACGTCAGCATCTCACAAAGTATGGGAATTGCAGGATCAGTTGATGAGTACATAGTACCACCATATATCACAGACCATCAGCCCCTTGTCAAGCCAATGATTCACTCAATCTTGGAAGATTTAAAGTCAAAAGATGGACCTACTTCATTTTAAACAAATGGTCATGATGTAATGGATCTTCAGTATTCAGATTTAGGATAAAGTAGTTAACCTTAAATTTTAATTTTATTATGAGTTATAAACTGCATTACACAGGGTTATCAAGAATGAATTACCTGATAACAAAATTTAATAATCCCAGATGAATAAACAGAAAATGATAGTTAATATGTCATTGTAAAGATACAATATGAAATTTTGAGTTTGTAACATTGTCCAGTAGGTGGCAACAATGTTGTAATCAAGATGTTTTTGAAATTGTGAATAGAAGTGGAAATGGCGTTGCAGCCGGAGAAGGCATATTGTGTGGTTTTGTTTGCAAAAGTCTCTCAGTAATCACGGTTCAGCGTGAATTTTAGAGAAAGTATTATAGAAATGCCCCGACATCTAAGAGTATAAGATGGTATAAACAGTTAAAGGAAACTGAATGCCTGTGTTAAGGCAAAAGTCCAGGTGACCAGGTTGTTCACCAGAGAATGTTGAAAGAGTGAAGAGGACTTTTAAATGCAATCCACAGAAATCGATGGTTCGTGCTAGTCGTGAACTTGTTTTACCTCAGTCTAATGTATGGACTGTTTTGAGAAAAAAATTGTATTTTAAGCCGTACAAATTGAAAACCATGCAAGCATTGAAACATAGTGACGAGTTGCAACGTCTAAATTACTGCCTTTAAATAGATGAAGCTATGCAAAAAAGATCATTTTTTTAAATCAATTCGTATTTATTTTACATTTAGAAACGTTATGTACAAAAAAAAAAATTCATATTGTTTCATTGCAATGACATTTTAATTATCATTTTCTGTTTATTCATCTGGGAATTATTAAATTTTGCAATCGGTTCATTTATTCCTGATAATCCTGTTTTTTTTATAAACTTTCCAATACACACAAATAATAAGTAACACTACATAAGTTTTCATTAAAACATAAATTTATGTGTGAGCAATGCCATTCACAGATTTGTACAATTAATTTACAATATGTGCTTTAATTCATTAATCCTCCAAACATAAAACAAAAAAAAAAACCCTTGAACTGTCCATGTATTCAAATGCATTATTTATTCAAACATTTTAGCAATATATGAACTAGCATTAAAAAAACTATTAAAAAGACAAAAAGTCAAAATTCAACAACTTGATGTAAATTAATTTATCCATACACCAGTTTTACATCATTTAGAACACACACAGCTATCGATTTATACTTCCTATCTCAGATATAAAAAAAATTAACTTAATCAGTTTGTGAACAGAAGTAAGACAATTTATAAGATAATTAAAACAGATAATTAAACTTAGTTTCAGAACAATTTTTTCGTGAGATATTAAGATAATCAGCAGAAAAGTAAACTAAAGTAGAAGATTGAGTAATTCTGAATATTAAGATAAGCAAATGTGTGTGTGTGTGATTTATAATTCTTCTAAAATAATAGTAATATTGAAATAAAAATCTTTAATGGTGTTGCATATTAAATAATTCATACCAATATTTATAATCAAAATCTAGTACTCAGAATTTTATTTAAGGCACTATAAATTTACACACACACACCATTTAAAACCACAATAAAGAAAAGAAATTCTTCTTGCTGGTACAAAACCATAAAAATTCATACAATTGGCAATGACTATAAATGTTTGGTAAAATAGGAATCCTCTTCTGGATTCCATCATGTATAAATATTATAAAATTTCAATGACATTTAATTTTCTAAACATTGTAAGATCAAAGCAATTAAATATATGCTGAAATTGATCTCGTTTGAAATAAATGTAATCAAGATAATTAAATCAAAAGAACAAAAACAAATGAACTAACATTACAATTTTTTGCGTTTTTTACTCTTCAATTCGATTTGACAAAAGAAAAAAAAAGGAATTTTTCATTTACAACTTGTTTTGAAAAAAATACTCACAGCATCATCTGGCTAATTATTTTATGAATATACTCTCAACAAAAGTTATTAAAGCGTCTTTAAATCTATATATGATGATAACCCTACATATAACTGTCATATTTGTTTTATCCATATATCACAACTACTTATTCACATTAACTACTATAATCAGTTCAAAATAATATGTTATGATGATTAAAAATATTTTAATAAAAATCTGCTCTAAATTTTAAATGGTATTTATTTCCATTATGAAGAAGCAAATTAATTCATGTGAAACTTATTTTTTTAAAACCCTTTTTCAATATAAGAGGTTATAAAGAAGGATCATTTAAATACATCAAAAAATATTTAAAATATATACATGACTTACAGCTTGAGAAAAAACAATATCTCTTCTATGTCTAACTTTCTGGCTCAAAGGCAAGCATTTTGTAGACTCCTATAAAAATATTTTGAAATAAGATTTAAAATATACATGGAATTTAAGTATTAACTATCCTTATTAAGCCTAATAGGAATTGTGAGATAAGTTTATTCAGAAAAATGTCACTTAAAGTTATAAAAGGGTTTAATATCAGCTGATCTTCAAATTTGAAAAAATATCATTCGATAAAGATATCTAAAAGGGTATTCTTCAATTTAACTTATCACACAGCACAGGACTCGAGGGTTCCTTAAATTTAAAGCAGAGATACTCATCCTTTAACATGATGCCCTGAAACTGTAAGATTCAGATTGAAAAAGTCAATGATTAAAATTTCAAACTGGCTAAACAAAAAACAAAACTTTTAATACATACGTATCAGTTATAAACAAAAGCTGTACTCGATTTTTAAATGCAAATTTCCAGTTGAATTGATGTCACATATGACACTGTGATAGTTGAATTGTTGGTCAATAAAAAATGTATATACACAGCATATAAGTGCAGTGTTTCTAAAAGTACAGCATTTGGCAAAGTGTGAGGAAGTATAAAAGAGTAAGTGATAAAACACATGTGAAAAACTGTTTGTTGTACGAGCTCGACAAAGTCAGCAATGCAGCTATGTCAAGATTAAAGAAAAGATACAATTGATGACAGTATATGTTTTTAATAGTTCCAAAAATTCAGGGAAGGAAAGAGAAACTGTCAAGGCCAGGCAAGATGTGGATATCCTTCACTCAGTGAAGAGGCTATTTCATCAAGCCATTATAAAAGTTCAAATCCAATTGTGCCAGAGAGAGAGAGAGAGATAATTAGAGGAAACATTCAAATTTCATCAAATAGTAAAAAAAACAAACAATTGAAGCCATAAAGATACACCAACAATTCAAGATTACTGAACTCCATATCAGCTTACTTCAGATTAACGGAACCAGATAATGTGTTTCCTCGCTTTTCAAAAACGAAAATGAGCTCTTTTTGAAATAGATTTTGACAAATAGGAAGTGGATTGTTTACTATAACAAACACCATCATAGTAAAAAAATGTTGACCTTCTGAACCTCTAACATCAACATTGAAATTAGAACTTCACTTAAAGAGTATTTTGTTGAATTTGGTAAAATCAGAAGGGAATAATTCATTGGATAGAGACCTACAAAACTATTAATGTTACCTTTTACAGTCTTCATTTGGAAAGACTTTGATAAGCCTTGGTCTTGAAAAGGCCTATCGGCATAGTGATCCTCCATCATGAAACAAGAGATTCCTTGCTACTACTATCGTTCGCGAAAAATTGTGTTTGATTGGGGTATTTTACTTTAACCTCACTTTTTTCCTGATAGGTGTTTACAGACCATCTACCTCTTTTGTACGTTCGGGCCAGATCTTTCAGCTGAAAAATCTATGATGATGCAAAAACTGAAAACTGAGACTTTATTTTCACTCCAGACCTCATGACTTTTTTAATATCGAGCTTATCTCCTACCAAAAAGTATGACAAAAGGTCATAGGCAGTATTGACAACTATGCAAAATCTCGGGTTATATACAATTTGTGTTACTCGAATTCCTTCACTGTCACAAAACACAACAAATAGGGTTTTGCATTTAAGTAACATATCTTGAGATTATAGATTTGTTCGAAGCATTCTTGAAGTAATCATAATTCAGAACCATGTTTCCTGGGTTCTGATAACGAAAAACATATAGAATTTGGAGGTTAAAATAACTATGAAATGATAGAAAAGACAGCAGAGAGAGAGAGAGAGAGTGAAAAGGATGCCCTAAAACACAAGATCGACAAGTCAAAAGAAATTAGAAATAATGTATTAAATAGTTGTTTTCATAATTTATAAGAAAATATAATAATACTAATATTTATAAAAAAAAAGATAAGAACAAAGCCTTTTAATGAATACAAAAAAATTACAAAAATTTCATATTTTGCACATGCAAGACACATCTAAGCTAAATAAACATAATTATGAACAGCAGTTTACCTATTGAGTTTAAAATTAAGTTCTGATGAGCTGAAATTATAATAGATGCATGTACTTACTTTCAATGATACAATACTGTAAGTTAATTTTGCGGTTTTCATAAGACACTGAATAGCTTGACGTAACTTTTTAATACTTGGCATGAGTTCATCTGTCCAATTCGTAAATTTCTCCCCACTAACCACTGATTCCTCAGAGCTGTCTTCTTTATTTCCAGAAATAAATGATTGCACCTTACTTGCCATACACATTATGCTGGCCTTAATGTTTAAATGTGTTAAATCCTAAAATAAAGCATACAAATATCTAAAAATTGTAGTAAATCAACTTTGAAATGATGTTGATTAAAATAGAAATAAACATTTCCCAGTACACACTAAAACACTTCAGTATTGATAATAATACAATAAAGCTCAAACCTAGCCTTATTAAAATTTTCTCTCATATTGTTCATGTTAAATCTAATATCATTAATGAAATTCAAACTTCTTTCTACACATAAAGTTATTTTTGAGATATACTTAATAAATCTTCCATATGAAAACCTTAAAATAAATCCAATTCATCTAAGAATATTCATGAATAAAAGACTGCTATTTAAAAGCATGTTATCTGCAAAAGATCTATATCAAAAGTATTAGAATTATTTCAACATAAGCAAAATAAAAAGATGACGAATCTACACATTATCTACCTTGAAATTTAATTTTTTTTGTATGGAATATAATCACACATGCTACCTTTAATTACGAATTAAATAAGACGAATATAACTTACTAGTGGTTCAATTTCATCCAAACATGTGACAGGATTCAATGAAATCTCACTTGAGCTATCTGAACATGAAGGCTTCACATCTCTAACACATGAACCCTCATTTACTACCTTTGATTCGTTAGGATCAACTTCATGAAGAACTGATTTTACAGGAACATCACTTTTTTGGCTTGTTTTCTCATGCAAATGTACAGGACTCGAGAGTTGAGTAGAAGTCTTTGATGGAGAACGATTGGAGTTACGCTGTATTTCAGTACAGTCAATTTTACAGTCAGAACCACTAACATTGTGCATAGTACCAACAGCTGCACTGGGTCTTAAAGAATCCCAAACAGAAAGAATCTCCTCCACTAAATGAGGAGCACAAACTCTAGTCAATTGATCTCCCTAGAAAAAACTTATATGATCATATTGCGGAAGGATTTCATTTGTAATACAGTATGGATTACATAAACAAATTATTTCATATAAAGACAATTTCAAAAGAATTCCAAGAACTTCTTGATATTTACATTGGTTGTATAAAATTTGGAAAAACATTAACAACGTAAATATTTAAAGAGATATTTTTTAAAGCAGATTTCAACATTATTTGATCTGAAAATGATAAAAATAAAAACGAGATGAGCTTTTGAAATTAAAAATCCTCTAGATTAACAATGTATTCAAATATAACAGAATTTATTGAATATATAATAGTTCACGTTAATTTCATCTTAAAAACTTTTTAATTTGTTATGGCCCTGACACTCCAGGACTTCTGCGTAAATGCTTAACTGTTAGCTTACCCATCTCTAACGGGATGTAACTTAACTTTAACACATCGAAAAGTATGTACTCGGCGTTTTTTTTAAGAACCCATTATATAATCACCTCCTACGATGACTTTTTACGAATCACAAGATCCATCCACAGAAATCATGGGAAATTTGGAACTTCTGGTTTGTGTTTCATATAAAAGCCGAGATTCTCTAAAAAATTCAAACACCTCAACTTGCTTTGTAATGTCGCTACGCTAAGTGTTGACCAATTTTATTATATGTGTGTGTGATCATAATAAATATTGAATGCTACTTAAGATGCTTCCTTATACTTAACGATTCCTCATCCTTACAACAACTGATACAACCACAACCTTGCTAATGGAAATAATAAATAAGTAAATAAAAACATACCACTCACCAACTGCTACATATAATACGAAGTGTGGCAGAAAAGTAATGAGATTGTTTTTATACTCACCAAAGTTTATATTTTTATAAACACCAATCATAGCCCCTTCAAAGTAGTTCTCTTGGGCAGCTACACCTTTGGAGACGCTGTTCCCATTGTTGGTAGCAGCGCTGAAAGTCTTTCTACTGGTATGTTCTTCAGTATGTTCGTCACACTCTTTTGAATGTTTTTTTAAATCCCAAAATGACGTCTTTTGAGGACATTTCAGTTTAGGAAAAAGGAAAGAGTCACAGGGACTGAAATCAGGTGAATAGAGGGGCTAGGGAACCACAGGAATGCCTTTTAAGGTCAAAAATTTTGTTATGGAGAGGTGCATTGCGACATAGGGCGTTGTCATGATGGAGCATCCAGTTGTGTGCAATGTCTGGTCTCAAGCGAATGACCCTTTTTCTGAGTCTTTCAAGGACGTCGTTATAAAAAAACTTAGTTGACAATCTGTCCTGGTAGAATAAATTCTTTGTGGATGATTCAACTTTTGTCATAAAAATAAATCAGCATTGATTTGATCTTCGATTTGCTCATTCAAGCTTTCTTTGGTCGAGGAGAGTTTGCAGTGTGCCGCTCCTCACTTTACCTCTTGGTCTCAGGATCGTATTCAAAAATCCATGATTCATCAACTGTGATCACACAATTAAAGAAATCTTGCTCGTTAACGATTCTGTCAAGAAGATCAAGACAATTGTTTTTTCAAATGTCCTTCTGCTCAGTTGTGAGGTTTTTCTACACAATTTTGGCACAGACCTTTCGCATGTGCAAATGTTCAGTCAAAATTTGCTGGATAATGAATCTATTCAAATGTATTGTTCACTCAACATTCTTACTGCTAAGCATTGGTCTGATCTCATAAGAGTGTTCACACGTTCGATGTTTTTATCGGTTTTCGAAGTTGAAGGCCACCCCGAACAGTGCTCATCAACGTGTTTTCTGCCTTCCAAAAATGATTTGTGCCAGTGAAAAACTTGAGCTTCAGATAAAGAATGTTCCTCATAGGCCAGTTTTAACATTTTAAATGTCCCACTTACCAATTCTACAAGCTTAAAATTTAATGGCACAACGTTGCTCCAAATCCTGCTGTTTCATTTTGCGTGACACACAACCAAAACACAACTTCGCTAACAGCAGTCACAAAAATCACTCAGTTAACGGAAGGAGTTGAAACTCGCACTGAGCTATGGGAGGGTACTGATACACATGCTCTATCAAGGACAACAACGCAGCGTTGGCAGATCGCTTGCAGTGTTGCTAGTCTCATATTTCTGCCACACCTTGTGAGTGTGTGTGTATATATAAATAAGCAAAAAGACATTCAATAATAACGAAATAAATCAAATTAAGAACATCCACTACCTGCAAGCAGGGACGTTTTAAGTCATGGGCCCCAGTGAGGGTCATATCTCAAGGTCATGATCTGAATAATTCTAATGGTCAAATGATATTCTCTGACATATTCTCCAAGACACTGGGAAATTCGAACTATATGACAGTTGGCAACAGTGGCAAGATTGCATTATCATGTGGTGACCGTCATCCATGTCTGGGACTAGGTTTACCACCATACACCATCATAACTTATTTCGTCGAAAGGCGGTAGTTATTCGAGTCGGGTTTTGCCTAAGTTTACTAGTTGAAGATACCGTAAAATCCGGCGTATAACGCGCACTTTTAACACAAAAAAATGAGATCAAAATTTACGGGTGCACGTTATACGCCGGGTATAAAAATGAGAGCTTTAAAATTGAAAAAGATGAGGGTAGAAAAAAAATAGATTTCTACATAGATCGAGAAATACTGTTTATTTAAAAGAAATGACATTTCTTATGAACTTAAAGGGTTGTATTTCCAGAAGTATACTATTTTTCAAAAGCCTGGGATAATACCTCGAATAAATTACTTCAAAACATAAGAGCATTGCATACATACATATAGTATCTAATAGTTATCGACAACTCCACGCAGTCTTCGCGCGCAGGCGCAGCTAAGTGAAAGTAGAACTGAAACTGTAAAAACTTTAAGACTTAAAAGAGAGAAGAGAGAAAGCGGAGAGAGAACGACAGAGGTGCGCGAGCAGGCGTCACCATAAAAACATCATCGAAACTTATCTGTTAGAATAGCTACCTTTTTAATTAATTTTTGTTTAATGTTAAATAAACCATAAGAAAGATAAAAGTCTTGGACCCCCTTGTTGTCTCCCACAAATTATGGGGTTCGGCCGGGATCGATAAAATTTCGATTTTGAACCAAAGTCTGGACAATGAACAAAAGCGTCCGTGAAGGAGACGCTCCACCATTTTTTGGAAACTTCGTTCAACTTGTGTAGAGGTTTGAACTCAGCATGAATACTCCGCCTGTGTAGAGGCCGGGATCGAAAAAATTTCGATTTTGATCAAAGTTTGGACAGTGAAAAAAAAAAGCCGTCCGTGAAGGAGACGCGCCGCCATTTTTCGGAAACTTCGTTCAACCTGTGTAAAGGTTGCATTCTTCATTTGAATCCAGCGTGAAAATTCAGCCTGTGTAGAGGTTGGAACCATCGACAAATATTCCGCCTGTGTAGAGGTTGGAACTAACTCAGTGTGAATAATCCGCCTGTGTAGAGGTTGGAAATATCACACAAACACCTGCGAAGAGGTGTCAATTCGAACAATTTATCTGTTCAAGAACTATAGTTCATCTATAACCTGCGAAGAGGTGAAATCAGTGGAATCAACGTTTTTCTTCAATTATTGGATACATCGTACGTGCGAGCAACAAGGGAGCTAGAAAAAAAAAGGTAGGATCTTTCCATATTTTTTCTAAAATGTATAAAAACGCTCTTAAGGAGGATCTCATAAGAGTTGTTGAGGATCTAGACGGTACTGTGGAGAGTACGGACACCATAGCTAAACTAAAGACTAAAATTGAGAAGAGTAGTACATTTGAAAGTGATCCAGATTTCGTTAAAACTTTAATTAAAAACTGTATAGATGAGAGGGTATCGCGAAACGAAAGGGATTTAGAAAAACAGAAAATTGAACTTGCTAAACTACAGTTAGCACAATAAGAAAAAGAAGTCGAACTTCAAACGACTAAAAATGAAGCATTAAGTTTAAATCTCTCCTGCAGCTAAAGTCGAAGAAAAACAGTTCGAAACTAACATAGAAAATATGATAAAAAGTATTAAAACTTTATCTCTTCCTGTTCCCACCAGATCTGAAAATTTTAATCTGTTCTTCCAATCATTAGAACGCGCATTTTTAACCAAGAAAATAAATGACGAATATAAATCTGAAATTTTAATAAATCTTCTGGGCGAAAGAGCTCATAATGTCTTATTGTATATTAAAGAAGAGGAATTAAATGACTATGAAAAACTAAAATCTATAGTACTCAGAGAATTCCAATTAACCCCTCGCGAGTGTTTAAACTCATTTAAAAATGCTGTAAAATCATCAGGCGAGACATACATCCAATTTGCTGCAAGATTGACGGCAAACTTCCAATATTATTGTTCGTTAAGAAAAGTTAATTCCTTTGAATCTCTATGTGATCTTATAATTTCTGATAAATTATTTGAAACTTTAAATAAGGAAACTGCAACTCATATTGGCATTCGAGAAGCAGAAGATTGGTTTAGGCCTATTGATTTAGCTAAAGAGTGCGATATTTATATTTCATCTAGAGGCGGATCACATAAAGAAACTCCTATTACTTATGGATATACCGAAGATCCCTTTAAAAATAGATCACAAAACTTTATATAAACCAAAGATTAAAGAGAACTATCCCCAATATCTTGAAAGAGAAAATAAAAATTGCTATATATGCGGTGATTCATCTCATTGCGCAAGAGACTGTGAGAAGCGTTTTAAACCTAAAGAATCTAACGACCACATCCATAATAGAACAAACGTGAATACTTTGAAAGTCGAGAGCGAAAAACAAAATAGCGATGCATTCGCAAATCTTCAATATGTATGCATTTTTGTAGAAAATCAGCCCGTAACAGCCTTGATCGATTCAGGTTGCCAGATACCAGTTTTAAATTCCTCACTAATTAGAGTGCAAACACCTTCCGAAGAAATAATAACATTAAGTTCATGTTTTGGCGAACAGCGTATGGTAGAAGTTAAACCGATAAATCTTTCTCTTAATCAACACTCTCCCGGTTTAAGTGTTCGAACGGCAATATCACCGACCTTGACCGAAGAATTTATTATACATCCCAGTGTATATGCTGAAATAAAGAAACTAGGCCACGCAAAGAGCGATGTTTTATTGAGTGAAAGTGGATCCTCTTTGGGTGTTCATTTTTTCAAATGTTTCAAATGTTTCTGTTTCAAGTGTGATAAAAAACTCTAGTTATGATTTGTCACATGTTAAAAACTTTAATACTAGAAATGATTCGAGTTCTCTAATTAAGGATTATAAATGTAATAAAATTAAGAGTACTAAGTTAAAATTGAGTATTATAAGAGAAAAATGTTCTGATATAGTATTGTGTAAGAAAATCAATGGTGCCATGAAAACGAGTTCCGTGGAATTTATCTCCCAGCCACCCACCCCTTCACCTATGAAGAGTAAACATCGTCGGTTTGCAATGCTCCGAAGAATCTTTGAGCCCTGGCAGTGGAAACGGAGGAAAAAGGGAAATCGTTTTGAACGGACGTCAAGAACTCTAGAGAGGAAAATATCGATGCATTCAACCAAAGATCAACTTATTAAAAAAGACGTTCTTATGCCTGTGATGGATCTGATAAAGACCAAGATAGCGGAATAAATGATTCCGTTCATCCTAGCGTACTATCGTCATCTCAGAATCATGCCATGCCAGTGAAAAACAATGTTTTCCTGTTGAACCTTCCGGATGTCGAAGAGGTGCCTTCACATGATGGAGAAACTGTCTAGTTCAGAAAAATTATGATATGTTACATCTTTGTTTATTTGTCGTATAGTCCTTGTCTGTTCTGTCTTTTTTTTGTATGTTTCAGATTCTCCTCTGGTCTCCATGGAAGTACCGCTGCGGACAGCGGACAATCAGGCTGGCCGGATATAGTATCCAATAGTTATCGACAACTCCACGCAGTCTTCGCGCGCAGGCGCAGCTAAGTGAAAGTAGAACTGAAACTGTAAAAACTTTAAGACTTAAAAGAGAGAAGAGAGAAAGCGGAGAGAGAACGACAGAGGTGCGCGAGCAGGCGTCACCATAAAAACATCATCGAAACTTATCTGTTAGAATAGCTACATTTTTAATTAATTTTTGTTTAATGTTGAATAAACCATAAGAAAGATAAAAGTCTTGGACCCCTTGTTGTCTCCCATACATTTCAGGTTTCTTCGTAAAAAAAAGGGTGCGCGTTATACGGCGAATATGCCTAAAAATTAAAAGTTGCAGCTCTAAAGTATAGGTGCGCGTTATACGCCGGATTTTTAAGTATTTATTTGCTACGGGTTACCGTTTGTACAAGTATTTGACAGTAAGTGCTTCATACTGCCTATTAAACAGGGTTGCAAGCAGGGTTTACTTCTGCATAGGGGCCCAGGGCCTCAAGAAGTCTAAAGACGTCCCTGCCTGTTCAAAGGCTACTCAACAAAGACCTCCTCTTCAATGATTTTTTGTCATATTCAATGAGTTATACACATTAAATTTGGTGCATATGCATTAACATTGGATAATTAGTTGATTATCCAATTAGATCTTAATACATCTAACCTTTTTTTCTTATTTCTTACAATTTGTTAAATTTATTGCCTTATTATTATCAACACATTCAATTTTCATTTTATTTTTATTTGTAATGAACAATAAAAGAGAAAAAATGAAAACATAAAGTTGTTTTATTTTTAATGGAAATGTGAAATATACTTTCTCTCTGTGAATAAATATTTTCAGATAAAATAAATCACTTTTTGTGGCAGTACATTTGGCATAACTAAATCTCATAAACATCCAATTATGAAAAATTAAAAATACAAATTCAGTAATAGATAAAAAAAACTACTTGAAAAAACGTTAAGGGGAAAAAATTAAACATCTAAAAATCACAATGTTTTAAAGCGCCATTATTTAAAGATATTCTTGTAGAACGATTAAAAGGGCTTAAATAATACTAAAAACTTCGAAAATTATATACATTTTTACTAAGAATGATCATTATCTGGCAAAAAATTTGGAATAAATATGAAACACTATTATAATAAAAAGTATATTACATAAATCCGTAAAACTCTTCTTAAAAATCAACAACATATGAAAGTACTTTTTGCATCCCAAGTAAAAATACTGGTGAAAAATATAAATTAACCAATAATCATTTGAAGTCTCCCCTTAAATCATTCAACTCTAAGACTTATAGACAGTGAGTGAGAGTTTCTTAACGTCATGGTCTAAAGCAACATGATGGTTCTTGCGATTTTGAACCATCGTCAAGTGATGAGGATGACACCAGAGCTCTCTGGCATACCACTCCTTACTTCCACACCATGCTAATGTGAGGATTTCAAGCCATAAGATTTGATGTGCATCAGCCCCTCTACAACAGGTTTTCAGTGACATCAAGACTCGAGCTCGCGACTCGATAACGCCAGCCACGAGTTCGTGACCATACCCACTATGCTGTCATGACCACATATTTATATAGATAATACATAATTCATAAGGAGTCAAACCATTACACATTATTACATCAAAGAAAAAGTAAACTTATGCTTCATACTTTACTACTGAGAGAGTTCAAAACTGCTTGCACAGTAGGCTTATATTTTTGATCACATAAAGAAATTATTTTTTTTAAGTCTGATTCAATCTCCTCTTGAAGTTGCTCGATTCTCATAATGGCTTCAGCAGAACGAGATATTGGATCAGGACCCAAAATTGCAGAACCATTATCACCACTGTTTTAACAAAAATATAAATTTTAATAAACATGAAAAAATCAGTATGCTTATACAAAACTAACTTAATTCATAAAAATGATTAACAGCATATTTTTACTAATACAACAAATGTAAATGACTCTTTTAAATCATTCTAATAATAGCAAATATACCTGAATAAAGGATAACAACTTTTTAACTGATTGAGCAGTCGTAATAAGCCTCCTTGCCGAAATCTACGTGAATATGCAGAAAATGCTCCAACAGTTATGATGTCATACACTCCAGCTAAATTAAATGAAAGAAAGGAATTATACAATTTCGAATTTATTAAAAAGAATTTCTTGAATGCTACAAGATTTTTAAATTAAAGATATATACTTTTCTTTTACAAAAGAAATGTTACTTTTTCGAGTAGTGACGTTCTGGACCCACATTCTCTGAACATGTAGGTTAACTGGTACAAATTCAAAATTTGTATCCTTCTTTTTAATAGATGGCTTGAATGATGAACCCTTTTGCTTAAGCAAGAAATCCACAACTTCAGTATAGTGATTTACAAGTCGAAGATGCCCATCAGTTGCTGCTAAATACTTTTGCTGCCATTCTAATGGAAGCTGCAGTAAAAAAATGGATGTTAATAAGAAATACCTTTTTTAAATACATAAATCTATAAACAATTCTTCAAGTTTTATCTAAAATTATATGTTTCTTGAAAAGAAAAAATTCGTCTGAAAATAAAGTACTATACAAGTTGGGTAAGAATAACTTTAAAAATATTTAACCAATTTTAGACAAATGTTATTACCTGATTCAGTTCAAAAACTGTTTCCATCAATTTCTTTTCTTCATTAATCCATAAATCTCTATATTGTGAAAGAAATAAGTTCTGTAAGATACACAGTTTTTCCAACCAAAATAATACAAGCTAAACGTTTTCCGAATTATAACCCCGTCATAATGTCATACTTGATACCAAAATCAAATATACTCCATTAAACTTTACACTATACAAATTAAACGCTTTAAAAATGAATTTTTACGTTATTTCATTTTTATTTAAGATTTTGATACGAATCCGTTTCAAACTAATTTGTAAGGGAAAACTGTCCAAAAGAAATGACATCTTTGTACAGTCCACTGTCTTTTACTAATGTGAAGGGTTTCATGTTTAGGAGTTTCTAAGTCTCAATAACACATAAACATAAAAATTAAATTAAATATTTAATTACATAAACATGCAAATTAATTTCAAAAATTGAATACTAATATGAAAAATTAAAAAGCATTGCTTTATTGCTATTTATGGCAAAACAAATAAAATTTTCATAAAACCTTTTCTAATAACAATAAATAAAACGCCTTCTGACATGAATTTTATTCAAGCAAGATCTCTGAAAGTTGGATTTCTCAGTCCCTACCTTTACAATATCAACACACACAACTTCCTATACAACCATTACTATAACAACCACTCCAAGATTAAAATCTGAATGATTCTGCGGTCATCGATCGAGGAGAAATTTAAAATACACACTCACAGTAATGTAAGCATATCTTGAGGTTCTAGAAAATGGTTCATAAATTGTACAATAGGTATTAATATCCATAAAACCAAGTCTTATATTAAGGAAAGCTGGATAAATCCAACCCCCAAGAAGTTTACTATTTCTGATGATGAAATTGATCAGGTATTGGCAATATGCTCCATGGAATTACATTCAGATAATAGATTAACAATTAAGAATCATTACATATTTTTCATTCAACTATACTCAACTAACAAATTCTGAAATAAAATCCATTTTAGCATTTTACTCATCGGACAGAATTTTCTCTTCTCTATAAAGAAATAGTCTTACACAAGCTCTTAAGCCAATTTTAAAATATATTGCACCATATCATATATTGGTGTATGCCCAACCTATTTTAGAAGAGTGTCACTATCTGATAATAAAATTATGTGTGTCACTTCCATATTCTCCTACAAACAAAAAATATTAAAAGGTAAGAGAAAAGTTATACTTTTAGGCTTATTATGGGATTTTTATGCAAATAGACATTTTTTTATACAAGTCTAAGAAGTGGAAATTAAAAAACAAAAAAATAAATAGGTCAAAAGTACAAACTTATACTCTTTAGTTAAAATTTTTTTTTTTGCAGATTCAATCAGTTAGGTTAAGCATAAAATAAGTGTGAAGTAACTTCAAACATATTTAATTCTAAATAACAGTTAGTAGTTGCTTAATGTGATTTTTGAATTTGCATTTTTCCCTCCTAGTCGTCTATATTAGAATTAGTTTTTGAAGATGCTAACAAAATTAGGTTGTTTTAGGTGTATATCAGTTAATTTTGAGGGATATTTTGATTTTATATTAAGTTCATAATAGAAAACATTTGTTCACAGACTAACGTTAATCCAAACCTACAATAATATCTGACAGCCAAATCATAGAAATTTCTAAAATTCAATATAATTTAGATCACTTGCAGTTCAAATAAATTTTTTATATTTGTTTTACAATTTTGATATCAGGTGGGTAACAATTAACATACTGCAAAGGAATTAAAAAAAGGTTTTTGAAAAGATCTGCAGTTTTTTTTATCTTGAAAATCATCAAACCTGGCACTAAAGAAATCTAATAAAATGTATAGTAAATTTTAAAATATATCATAGCTCGGAGGATTATAAACTTTGGTAGATAATTCTAGCATTAATGTGAATGAGTTAAATCTTTTTCCATCAATCCAGACAAAAAAAAGCAAAAGTTTATTCACAAAAGAAGATTTATGACCAATTAAGGTAGGAAAAATACAATCTTTCCCTGTAATATTACATTGAAATTATTTTAATGTCCCATAATATCGATAACACACAAAAGCTAAATCCCATATCCAATCTTCATTCTTAAGTAGCAAGCACTTACTGGGTTGTTCATTGTTTTCTTCCAGATATTTTAAGTACGCTCCTTCAAATTCCAAAATCTCGCAAGTGCACTTCTTTTCAAAGCTATTGCAGACAATAATAAATGAGTAATTTCTATTGTAATTCAACTGATTAAGTGTATTAAAAAAATTGAATTTGTTTTTTTTTTTGTCTGAGACAATCGCATTACGATAAATTATAAAAAATTTCTATTTATTATCTTTTTAAATTTTTAAAAATTTTCAACAAGTCTTTGCACATTACTGTTACAACTCTGCCGTGCCACACTGCAGCACACATGCCACAGGTTTGTACCACCCCTGTTACAATTTTGAAAGACAAAATATGATTGAAAGCAATATTATACAATTACACATCAAATTTTGAAAAAAATTAAATGATTAAACATTTCATAAGCAGTTTAAGTTCAAAGAGGTTATAATAAAATGCTACGTACAAGAGCATACATGGTATTGTAACAGACAATTTACTTTCAGCCATTATTTCATGGACATGCAACTCAGCCCCAAGTCCAGTGTGAAAACGATAAGTTTGGGTCACAAAATTGTTGGACAATGTTTTCAACAATCCCAATACAGGTATTCCAACTTGTGACGTCAGTCTAGAAGGCAAAGAATAACTTCTAGGACGTTCTACCTACAGAAATTAAAAAAAGAATATTTAAAAATATGAACAGCTAAGTTTCATACCATACAAATCAGATTTATTTAAATGTTTTAATAAGTTTGCATGCAAGCAAACTCAAAAAAAAAAATAAATCTTTACCTTGGACCACAAAGATTCCTCTTCAGCTAATAACAACCATGCATTTCTTTGTTTAGTATTACTCATTTCTCGAGCAGATATAGATATAAATCCTACACTTGCACAAGAAGGTGATCTAACAGGGGGGAAATAAAATCACATTTGAGATTTTTTTTTCTTTCCAATTTCAGTATTTTTGTCATGATTCATTAATGTCTCCAACTCAAAGATCTAATTAAGTTCCTATTTCTTGTATCAAATAATAAACAAGGAAGAGAAACCGGGCATAATATGAATTAATTCTCTTAAATCACACTTTTAATGAAGAAATAGCAAAAGTATTTTATTTTGAAACTTTCAATTTACAAAATCCTGTATGATATACTGGGTATAATAAGATGCTATGTCAGATGTTTGTCAAACTGTACTGAATTGTTACCTAAATATTGAAATAGTTCTACAGTACAAAAATGGTAAATATTATATTCTCACATATAATTTTAAAGAGCTTCTTGCATATTAATATTTTTGATGAGCGAATCTCAAACTTTTCTGAACAGCTACATTTTTAGAAACAGATGGCATTTTAACACTAAGGTCATGTATGTGCATTACATATTTAAAAGAAATGATAAATACTAGAAAATTACCAGAATACTGAAAATATTTCTTAAAAGGAAAAACGTAAGAACTAAATATTTCTAATTATATTTGATTTACTTACACTAAAGTTAATCGTAATGTACGATGATGACTTTGCAAGAGGTTTTCAAGAGTGAACACAGATTCCCCAAGAAGCGTACTCTAAGAAAAAAGGAAAAATAAAAGTTTTTCCTAAAAATTCAAACATAGGCATATGATTTCAATAAGTATCAAAAATTTTTTATAGTTTTTGACTGTTAAAATTACACGAGACAAACATTGAAAATTAAAAATGATTGAAATTAACTGTATGATCCTCTAAACTAGCATAAATAAAAAATATCATGCAAAATAATTTACACATTCAAAAATTTTTATAAAACACAGAAAAATATTGTTTTTAAATTTTTGAACATAAATAATTATAAAACCAAATATTTAAATACTTTTCTAACTTATTTTTCTCCAATTCCAAAGAAAAAGAAAATACATCGAACAAAGAGCCCAGAAAAATCCAATAGAAATTGAAGTGAAAGAATTGAAAATAAATGAACTTTTTAAATTTTAGAATACAAATTTTACAATGATTCATAACTTAATTGAAACAATAAATACTCACAGTGCATGTGACTCTTTCCTTCACATCATAAACTGAAAGCTTGATTCGAGTAAGTTCAGTTACTTCTCCTTTAACAAAAGTTACAGTTGTAAAAAAACAAGGGTTGCTAGATTTCTGTTGGAAAAAAATAGTCTCATTGTTGGAAATTTAACTAACTTTTGGTCAAAATATACTTGCATTAAGATAGCTCGTATTTAAGAAATGTATAGGCAATACAGAATATTACTTCATGTGTTAATTATATAGACATATTTGATAAAGGTGAGAATTCTTTAAGAGCATGAAAAATAAATCTTTATGTTTAAAAATTTTTTAGCTTTATTAAAATAAAACTTGTCATTTAATCTAGTAGATTAACTTGTAACCGAGTTATTTTCTGCAGTACTGGTATCAAAGTCAGTATAATAAAAAACTGAAACCATTTAAAAACTCTCTTTTTAACTAATTGAAATATCTATTCCATAACAGAGTAAAGCAGCGCTTCTCAAACTTAAATAATTAACGACCCAATATTCAATCATAATTTTCATCGTGCCCCCCTCCATACAATAAGTATGTATTGAAATCAATAATACTATACTTGGACGCTAAAGCTACAACACTACTTTGACCTCTTAAGAACCATCAATGTATATAAACACCTCGCACAACCAAAGCGATAATTGCCCCGGACCAGGGCCGGCGCTAGCAGTTTCGCCGCCTCGGGCAAAGAAGTAAAATGCCACCCGTTTATAACAAAAATTAAAACTAAACCCTTCCCACGCTTAATGATAAAATAAAACGTGAGCAAAAAAATTGCTATCAATGATGTTGAAGTTTTGATTAGCAAAAAATACTGATTTATTAATTTATGTTTTTGGCACTCAATTAAAATTAGGGTTGCACACACAAAAAAAGAAAAGAGTCATTTCTAGTGTAAAATTATAAAATAGAGATATTAAATAAATACTTAAACAAATTATAGAACCACTAAATATTAAAACTTAATTACGTATTAAAAATACGTTTAAACCGAGAGTTAAACTCTTAAAAGTGTTTCTTTCTCACTTTTAATTCTGAGTTTTTTTATAATTTCTTTAACATTAATTTCTTCAGCCCCAGTTCATGTTCAATAGCTATTGTTGTCACGCCGTTTAGCCGATCCTCGGTATTTGTGGAGCATAAAAAATTATTAATTAATTTTAATTTGGAGAAACTCCTTTCTCCCCTTCCCACACTTATTGGGAGAGTAAGCGATAACCTTAAAACTATACCGAGATTTGGGGAAAATCTAGATTCGATAAGAATTTTAAAATCTCGACTAGACTTTCTTTTTTATTTAGCAAAGCCAAAACCTCTACTATCACCAGGTCCAGCGCGTTTATATCTGATGAATTCCCATCAGTTAATACTGCTTCTAGATCTTTACAATACTTAAGTTCGTCGTTTTGAGGAGTACCTTTTAAATCACAAATATTGTATAAAAATTGGAAATAGTTGCTGTCAGTACTGATCACATCAAACGTGGATTCAAATGCATTGATAGCTTTATCTAATGTGAAAAAATAAAACTCTGCCTTATTTTTCAAAGTAGGATCTTCTATCGGATCATCTCGTGCCTCATAGTCGAAATTAACATTCCTTCTTCGAACTGTATGACGTGGCTGGGTGAGCTCAAAATTAGCCGGTATGTCAATTTCGTCGCGAGTTCTCGAGCATCGCAAAATATTTCATTAAAGGCTGTGTCAGATCCAAGATCCTTGAAAAAACTTTACGATTTTTCAAGAACTCTATAGCAGATGGTAAATCATAGTCTTCTGTCTGCAAGAGCTTACTTATAGGATTGATACAATTTAAGAGATTTTGTACCAAATTACAATGCAGCATAAGAACTTAAATTGTTTAACACAACTTAATAGTCCAGAAGCCTCAAATAGAGTTGTCAATCTTCGAATTATTGCAAACAGCAAGTAAAGCATCGTATACCCCTCCCACTTGATACCTTAGTGGTTTTCATGCATCTATTCGGCTTTCCCAACGATTTTGTTTGAAATCACTTATCTACTTTATAAATTGGGTTCTTAATATTTTTATTTCTGTAATGCACATTTTGTTTTTACTTTAATTAAATAGTTTTATACTAGGAACACACACTACAACAACAAAATTGTACCTATATTCTTTCACATTAATTATTGTTCTCTAACGATACAATTTAATTAAATCCTTTTTTCTTTTGTTGCTTTTTATAAGAAATTTCTTTCATAATTTTGACATTCTTATTATTGTCTTTTTTTAAAGCTTTTAAATATTGCTATAGATTGGAACTTATTATTACTAGAATTTTTCTTAAATATACATACTAACGCTTTTAAACCTTTTCACAATCACGAAAAATTCAATTTAAAGAATTTTTGAGAAATATAATAGTAAAATGAAACAGTAAAAATATAAAAACCATTGCAAACTGAAAACACCGATTTTTTAATTTTTAGTGCACCAGTGTTCTACGGAACACTGATTAAAACCCTCTCGTTTATGTCTTTGGTTGAGTGGTTATGTTCTGAAACGTTTTTGGTAAGATATTGAAATAGGAATTCTAAGTATTTTATATTTGTATTCGTTGCATTTAAACGAATGAGATTTAAGGCTTTTATTTATTAATCACAAATAAAACATATTTTAATAAGATTGAAACTTAATTTTAAAAATGCTTTGGAAGTTATTCAGGCTTAAAGTCATTGTTGTTTGCTTATTAGAGCTGTTAATTCTATGTTATTTTGATATCACTATATATTAAAATTAATTATCTATTTAATATAATCGTCTTTCGAAATTTAAAATTCACACCTGAAATTTTGCAATTTATTTATCTAAAGGATGTTTTTGCATTGAATTAAATATTTGTATTTTTTTAAATATTTCTATTTTTTTGGTTTAAAATCAAAAAGTCTTAAATATTTTCTTAAAATTTCTTCATATTAAACTGCAGATAATATATTAACTCAATTTTTAAATTTTTCGAAATATGCATTTTTTTATTAGTATTATACAGAATGTTTCCCAATATTTTAAGGATATTATACATTTATATATTTTTATAATTAATTATACACATAATACATATACAATTAATTATACACATAATATATATAATTAATTATACACATAATTATTAGACTGCATTAAATATTCACTCAAATTGTCCATGTAAAACAGAGGTTCCCAAACCTTTTTGTCTCATAGACCCCTTGCCATGTTTTTCGGTATAGGGAAGACCCCCTGCTTAATTAATATCAAATTTTTGCAAATTTATCACCTTAAATGTCTTTTTGGCAGCTAGTTCTACTACTACTTTAAGAGAATTAAATTTATAACTAATGAAGTATAGAGTTAAAAGTTTAAAAATCATATGTTAATTAATATATAAAATAACTGTTAAATAAAATAACCAAACAGTACACAATGGATTTTAAAGGGAGGAATGAATCTGGGACTACAATAACAAATTTTCTGGTTTATTTTCTTCATAAACTAGTTAATTTTACAGCCAATTTGCCGCCTCCTAAGGTTGCCACCCCGGGCAGTTGCCCGGCTTGCCCACCCCTAGCACTGGCACTGCCCGGACGTTTATATACGTCTTTCCGAAGTGTGACCTTTTCTGTAAACTGCTATCCATAAAATTTTTCCTAAGATTTGGAATGCAATAAAAGGTCCTTAAAATAGTATTTAGAAGAATTTCCTCATTTCAGAGGATTTGTTTATTTTTATCCTTTTCTCCCCCCACAATGCATAACACGCGCACACCTAAGTGAAAAACGGTGGCTTTGGGGATCGAATCGCATAACTTTTAATGGGCAGTTAAAGTATTAATTATAAACCGTACAAATTATAGAGATAAATAATAATTTTTGGATGTAATTCTTTAAATGAAAAGTCCGTGGGACACTAGTAATTATTAAACTTTTTCTTGACTTAGTATTGTTAAATTAGTTATAAAATACATGGTGCAGTACTGATACATTTATAAGTGTATTATATCAGTGTAAATATGTATTTTATTTTTATTATGTCAGAATGTATTTTGTTTCTTTAATTTTCATAAATAAATAGGTTTTTTTATATAATCTATTGTTTCTGACTTTTCAATGTGCTCGCGCCCCCTCCCTCGTTGAGTTATCCCCCCCCAAGGGGGCACACCCCACAGTTTGAGAAATGCTGTAGTAAAGGAAAATTAGGCAGTTTAAAATATAATTTTTCATTGAAGTTGCATGCATATATTCTGAAAAATTGCAAATAAAATCAAAGAAAAATAGACTCTTTCCAGAATCTTAATATTCAAAAAGACAAACAAATGAAGCAGTTATTCTGTAAAATAAATATAATAAAAACAGTAAAAAAACACCTTCAAGACACAAATTTCAATAGAGATAATGATCATGTTTTTCAAATTTTAAGAACTATTTATAATTTTTTAAAAACTGTATAAGTAAAATAACATAATTTCTAAGCTGATTTAATATTCTAGTCTCAAAATCATAAAATGTTATTCTTAAAAACTCCTTTTTTGATTTGATCATACTACAAACCAGGGCTTTGAACCATAATTCATTTCGCTCTGGTTCAACTAAAAAAATATATATATCTCTATTCAGTACCAAATGAATAAATTTATTTTATGTATATTCTTATTTGTACTAAAAATATAATTCTATCAAACAAAAAAAGGGATTCTATAAAAATTTAGAAGATTTTAATCTTTTTCTTTAAATTAGTACTCTCTCTCTCTGTGTGAATTGATACAATTAATCAGCATGTACGATAGGACCAGTGCGAAGAGAAACACGAGCATTGGCATTGTTATTCATTATCGAAATCACATTTGACAACTAGGTTCATGATTATGTCGATTATGTGTACCCTCCTCACTTGACGCTCACATCGTGCACTTGGCCTAGAAATAATGAAATAAATAAAAACTTATTTTTACATAACATGAAAATTGCCTCTGATTATTAATATATATTTTCTAATCTGGTTCCACTGAGATTTTTGTTGTCTTGGTGATTAAATTTCAAACCTTAAAACGCTGTTTTAATGCTAATTTGTGTAGTTGGAGCTGCCCAAACCACCATTGCAATCTTATACAAGTGTGTGGACAGAGGTTATTTTATTATCTTCCCAGAAACTTAAAATATTTTTATATCGATCGCACTTCGTACATAGTCAAAATGATTTTAAATGAATTCAATGTCAATCTCGGTAGAAATAGAGGATCTATGTGTTTTTATTGCCAATTCTTTTCTTTTTAAAAATATCTCTTAAAATCCTCTTCATTTTCAGCGCTTTCAGTAGAAGATTGTATTTACGACTAAAATGTAATATGTTCAAAATCTTCTTTAAACGTTGTGCAGCCTGTTTATTTTGTGGCATGGAAAGCAAAATTTGATAACGTGGGTCCAAATAAACTGCTCTTACTTAACTATATGGTTGATGTTACATTAAAAAGTATTGATGAGTTGTTGACAGTAACAAAATGATTGAAAATATATCGAACCGAAAATAAACCACTATTTTTTTTTTGTTTCAGTTCCGGTTTGAAGCCCTGCTATAAAGAATTCTGATAATTATAAGATTTAAGTTAAAAATATGAAATTTATTCTATTTTGATTAAACACGGACAAATTATAATTCTTTGACATATGCAAAAAATCCCTCACTCATAAATATAAAAATATTAAACAAAAGGGCTATAGTTTCAAAAATGTTCATACGTCTGCATGAACATAACACAAGACGATTCTGGAAAAAATTTATCTTTCATTAATTAGAAAATTTATGAACGTTTTTCATACAAATGAAAATTGCTTTTTCCACCCTAAAGATATCATAATATATATTTTTTCCTATCTTGTAGGTGAGTTAATATCTTATTTCTAATGTAAAGAAAACATGCTCATGCAAACCTCAACAATTTCCGTCTGTGCAAATCTTGTCCATTTCACAGAAGGAAGTGTATTTATTGAGACACATACTAAAGGATTAGGAGGCTGACCATCTCCATCACACATTAGGTTATCACAACCTGCAATTTTTTTATTAGAAAAATCTTAAAAAGTAAATAGGAAAATTTCACATCAATTTAAAGAGAAGTAATGAACAATTTTAATGACTGAAAAGCCAAAGTATAAGCACCAAAATAATGTTAACATAAATACTGTCAATTTAAAAGGAAAATGCAATTCTCAATATATATTCAAATAAGAGCTATAAAATGAAACTTTTATGTGTTTAAAATTATATATAAACTCATAAGTACATTCTCTGCTTCATTCTAATAAGGTCATTTATATTTTAGTTGATATTATCCAATTTTGCATACAATTTACTATATTATGTATACATGCTTCACTATTCAAGGTATAACTCATACACAATAATTTAGAAAAACATTTTTGATTTGATATATTTAATTTTGAAGTGACTTAAAACTTTTTAGATCTTCAATACTCATGTCAATGCTTCTCACTTAACTTTCCTTAAAAGCAATATTTTTAAAAGCAAGAAATGAAGTAAAATAAAAAAAAAGATTAAAGTTAAATGGTTATGAAATATACACAATATTTAGAATGGTTCTGAACACTCAAAAAAAAAAAAAAAGACCCACTAACATGTCAAATACCAGTATATCTTGAGAAGTATATATTTTTAGAACACATGCTTTATTTTTCCATCATCAATATCTAGTGATTTCTCATTATTTTGTTCAACAATTTTATAGCTAAGCACTGTCCATGAATGGATTTGATTTGAATGTAGGTCAAAGTAAAGCAACACAATGAACTTTCATTTCAATACATTTCTCATTGCTTTAATTTTTAGTTCATAACTTATAATTAATAATTTCATATACTTTTTTAAATAAAATTTTTTAAAAAGTTATATGTTTTTATAATTTAAAATTTCCTAACATTTTTTGAAAATTTATACTTATAATAAAAGAAACTAATTTATAGCATGAATACACACAATTAAGATGAAAATGAGTTACAATGAATAAACACTTCAAACAGTTTGAAATGTTACTTAATATGCCAAAATTTAATTAGATTAAAGAATTTCACATAAGTGTTTCACTTTTTATTTTAAATATGTTATCTTTTAAGAAACAACTGTAAAAGGAACAAACATGAAAACTTCAACTTAACTCATCTTTTAAAAGCATTGATTGTGAAAACTTTACACTATACTTGTATAATTAATCAAGCTTGAAAAAATTATTTGAGTAAAACAGACAAACATAGTTGAAGAAAAAGTATGCATTGTGAAATAAATAACATTTTAACAAATGAAAATTATTTGCCTTGAAGTCTTCAATAAATATTCAATAAAAGACAACAGTATTTAAAATAATGCATAATATGTTTGATTTGTAATCTATTATGTAACTACTATCAAAACTTTTGCAAATTTACTGATAAGGCATCTGTTTTGACCAGTTAAATATGTCTGAAGTTATATAACCACCATAGTAATATAAAATATTAGATTTAATTTCCACTTCCACCTCTAATTTAAATACATTTTCAGTTTGAAAATGTTTAAACAATTAAAAGAAAACTTGCCTTTTCTTTTTGTGTAATTATTGAATTAGATTTATAGAATGAAATACTATTTCCCAGTTTAATATATTGAAGAAATTAGGATGTACCTCAAATCTACAGAAACATACAATTTTTTTTATGAGTAGCATGTTTAAAATAATTGCTGAAAAACATTTAAAAATAATTGTGCTTTTAAACAAAAAAAAATTAAGAAAAATGATCAAAAAGAGTTACTTACATATACTCAGCTCCATAAAAGGTTCATACTGTTGAGGATCATAACCTTTTTAAATAAACTTACATTAATATACCTTTATAAGCACAAATTAATCTCTTTATAAAATTGGCATTATGACACACATACTGACTCTTTATAATTAAAAACCTCTCTAATTTTTTTTTCTCCACTTAAAAATATTTTATTTGAAGATTAAAAGAAAAAAAACTATAAAAGGTATTCTTTTCTAGACAGAGATAATTTAATTACTTAGACGATTTTTTAGTATTCAAGAAATTATGAAAATATTTAGCAATACTATTTACAGTTTCTAATGAAATGAGTGAGTGAATATTTACATCACACTATTCAGCTACAGGTGGGGATTGGACAATGGACCTCGTAATTTTGAACCATGGTCAAGTGACGAGGGCGACATCTGAACTGGCACCTCATCTCCTAACTTCCACACCCCACCAATGGTAAGACGTTTCAGCCTCATGACACGCCGCCACAAGTCCGTGATCTTAACGACTTGGCTGCAGAGGCCATTATTTCAGAAGTAAATAGAAAAAAGTATATATGCTTCCTGGCAAGAAAAAGTTTGTTTTCATCAGTTTATCCTAAAGTAAAACAATAAAAACTACTAAGTTTTAAAAAAATGGCAGAAATTAATAACTTAACCCATAATAAATATAACTTCCTTTAAATAAAATATTCAAATTATACTTTAAAAACTTTTTGATTAAATTTATGTGCAGGTGTGAAAAAATTAATATATTCGTTTTCATAGAGTATGGTTTCCCCCTCATTTCAAGTACTGAATACAAAAACGATGTTCTGAAATTTTCCTTTAAAAGATAAAACAATATTTTCTTCATATTTATTATGTTTGACTATGAGAAGAACATTAGTAAGTCCCATTTTTAAGAGAAGATACAAATATTTTTACATTTTTATTATTTTTAAAAGTTCAATTAAAGGTTATAAAAGGGAAATATTAAGAGACAAAATATTTTTACCCTTACAAAATCTGCAGTTAAGAATAAAATTTTCTGACCTTTCCAGTACAAACATACAAATGACATTACATACATGCAAAAAACAATTTTCAGTAATATACTAACAGAGAATTTAAAAATGAGAATAAATATCTATCCTGATTTTATGAAATTTCTATAATAAAGTACAGCATATTTCATAAAAATAAATTTTAAAAAAATTACAGAGATGTGCAACATACTTGAACTTGCAGTAAAACTTCTTTGTCGTTTACTAGATACAACCCCTGAGTCATTGTCATTTATGGCTTTTATTTCTTTTAATTTCGCTTTTAAAGTGGAAAGTTGAGATTGCATGTATTCAAAACTTGCCATATGAAGTGCTTGAATCCATGAATCTCTTTCACTTTCTGTAAGTGCACCAAGTTGTTGGCTCACTTCATCTTGTTTAAAAACTGTAAAGAGTATCATAACTTATAAAATTAAGTTTTATTCATCTTTAAACAACGAAAAAAATTAACTAAAATGCACAAATTATAGCTTATTAATAACACAAAATAAAACTATAACTATATTAAATGAAGATACATCAAGAAATATATTTTGATAAAATTAAAAATGTTATGCATATGTACCCAAATCTATATATAAATATAAATATCTCATTTCTCAAATGTGTATATGTAACCATAAAGTGTGTGTGTGAGAGAGAGAGAGAGAAATCCGTTATTTCATAGAATAACTATATTTCATGAAATAACTAGACAAGTCAGTTAAAGTATATAAAATTATTAAGTTCTACGAATTAACTAGGTATTCTATAGAATAATGATTACTTGATCGTTAAAGTATGAAATGCCGCATTCTCGAAAGTTCTTTGAACCGGTTCTAGCTGCTTTAGGGAAGGATTTTTTTCAATTAAGAACTAGAAATGGCCGAATAAAACAATTGTACTCTAAATCTTATTCAGTATATGCCAATGAGAATTAATTTCCATCAAAGAAGTTCCAAATATTGATACAATGCTTCAATTTGTTGCAACTGTGTAATGGTAAAAAGTAGGCTTGTGTCTCAAAAATAATAAGCAGTCCAATCCAAAGTGTCATCACAGCAATCCTTGATCTAATAAATAATTAAAATTAAAGCAAAGGTATTTACAAAATTTAAATTAATATTTTATTACATTTTTGTTTCAAAAAGTTTACACCATGTTTTTTAAGAAGTAACTTTTTCTTCACAGCATGTATTTTTGTAGATAATATATTTAAATGTTATCTTTCTTTGCAACATACACTTTTTTTCCTCTTTCTGTTTAACTAATGTTAGCAATATGAGCAATAATAAATTATATCATCAGATTTCCCTTATTAATTATCAATAATTTATCTGCAAAAAAGATAAAATGTATTTTTTGAGAGATTTTAGGTACTTATGATCAATTTATTTATAAAATATCTTTGAAATTCTTTATTTTTCACTTTAACAGTCTATCCTTAGATATTTCATAGAATACCTAGTTATTACATAGAATACCTAATTATTTCATAGAATACCTAATTATTTCATAGAATACCTAATTATTTCATAGAATACCTAATTATTTCATAGAATACCTAATTATTTCATAGAATACCTAATTATTTCATAGAATAACTACATAAAGTATGAAATTTTTCCTTTTATTATATAATTTAACTGACTCGTCTAGTTATTTCATGAAATACCTAGTTATTCTACGAAATAACTGAATTATACACTTTAACAGTAACATACATATAAAATTTAAAGAGAATTAAAACTTTCATATTTAATTAAATATACAACACCTACTATATGAAAAAAGGTGGTAAATTACTCCTATAAAAAGATAACATAGAATTTCAAATTTTTACCATCAAAACTACAAAAAAAAAAAAATTATAACAACTGGTCCTGAAATATTAGTTACTAACTATAGTAAACTAAATCCTCGTCGTTAATTATAATCAATAATATTTCAGTGTAAGCAAATATTATGGAGTTATAACAAATAAAAATTTATGTAATTAAATCCATTTAAGAATTAAAGAGAAATTAATGTATATATATTTATTTTGAATATAGAAGTGTGTTTTTAATATTAAAATATATTCCCTAGATTTCATTTCAAGATATTTTTATCCTTCATGAAATTTGACTCTTGATAATCCCTTTTAGAAGAAAGCACACACAATTTATTTCATATTATAGAACAATACTTTTCGATTTTAATTTTAATATTTTTAATGGAATTTTTTCTTACAAGCATTAATAAAATTACATTTTGTAGGGTTATTTTATTCACTTTTAAAATCATAAACAGCATGACACTTGTTATATGACTTAAAAACTTGCTAAAATAAATCTGCTGAACAAGATAAATTGTATACCTATAGTGAATGCTACTGAATTTAAGATATAATCAATATTTCTTCATTATTCGATTTCTTGAGAATATATTTGAAATACCTAATCTATTAAGAAAATGATGAGTAACATGCTTCAAAACGATTTATGACAGCACAAAATATCTATATATAAAAATCAAGTAAACTACTATAGTACTTCTTAATTTCATGCAGAATTATTTTAAGAAAATGCACTTGCTAAATGATGTAATTTATCAAATGAGTCAATATTGTGCCAACAATATGAAAGATCAGTAAAACAATTTTAAAAGGCTGTCTTTCACTCAATTTCAAACTTAATTTATTAGATCCTCCAAAAACAATCTTCGTCACTTCATGAATCAAAATTTAATAGAAATAACAAATTAATATATATTTATAACCTTGTGAAAAACAGGAATATGCATTGATAGTAATAATAGCAGGATAGTATTAAAACAGAGAGAGATACTCTAAAATAATATTGGAACTAACTTCATTGATAATAGAATATCAATGAATACTAAGAAAAATACAATTAATACAAAACCTATGATCTGTATTAAAAAAAAAGGATATTCATAAATTCAAAAATAGAAATAAATTGTGAAAACATTAATCATAAGATTAATTTTACATAAATTAAGTCCAGAAGCAAAAGTTGACTTTTTAAAAATCCAAATAATCCAAATGAGCAATTTAGAAATATTGTCCCAAAGAATCTTGGAGTAGAGCAGGTAGCAATACAACGGTTGAATAAAGCAATGAGAACATATTGAATGCAAGTGTGATCTATTTGATCATACACCAGACGAACTGAACTCCAGCTTGAGGGATGCAGCTTATATACAATATAGTGGTGACATATAGAATATTCTAGAAACTAACTAATATACTTAAACTAACATAAATTTGCATATGCTGCAACTCTCTGTAAAATTCCAGTCAGTTTAAATCAAATTAAAAAAACCAGCGAGTAGCAATCGGGAGGTTTTGAACCCGAGACCAACAAGTTATATTAGCGGCGGCTTTACCTCTGGACCACTCGTTCGTTGAAATGTTTACGAAACATGGCATTACTCCTGTGAGAACCCCCCTGGGTTCCATCCTGGACACCAAGATTAACTTGAGGCAAAGAAAGACCAGACGCCATTTGTATAATAAATTATATTTATTCACTTAGTTCAAATATCAAAATTCTAATGACAAATAGTAAGCTATATGTCTACGTCAAAAAGGGAGATTTACCTTTAATATTCAATTAAATTACGAAATATGAAATTAATCAACAACTACACTCAATATCAAAAAGGGTTTACCGGAATAAGAGAGAGAGGTCTGAGAAATACACGCAACTCGAATTATTAGCTTTCATTAAACTTGAATTAATTTTATTAAACTAACGCTTTTTTGGTAAGCCGTACGAAGCTAGAATATATCACCGGGTTGTACTTATTGATCTCTTCAGGTAGATTAATCCTCCTAAGACTTCTTCGCTGAATGCTAACAGCAATACTCCAATATCTTAATCCAATTGAATCCTGCAAATCTCGTCACTACTTCTGCTGGCTCGATCGCCTTCTTCTACGCTAACCTACCACGCTCGCCTTAAATACCTTATCTACTTTACATATCCCAATTTCTTCTTTTAGAGGTGATTGGAAATATACGCGAATTTACAATCCAAACAGACGCCTAAGAGTATTAGTGGAAATGTGCCGTAAAGATTCGTCACAAACCCTCCAAGAAGAAAACGGGATTTATTCGAAGGTCTAAAATGGCCTGAAATATAAATTACGTAATAACTCTAAAAAAAACTTAATTCGTAGTCTGTACGACTTTAACATATCTAACTATCTGATTCTTTAAGAATTTTAGTACGCTATGGGAAAGGAAAGAATGACGACCACAAGCTCCGTTTTAAATTGCTTATTATTTGACGTAGACATTTACAGGTTTAGAATTCCCTACAGCACACCCAATTCTGGCAAAGGGTCGAGGGAAAAAAACCACCGGAGTGGAAAAACCTGACCCCATGTGCTTTACTTAACTACTTAAATTCTAACATACTTATTCTTGCTTCATTTACAGACGAATCGTTGCTTTCTATACAATGATCAGGGTCAGCTACCCTGAAATGAGAACTCTTTAAGTGAACTGAAGTAAAAAACATATACTGTATGTACAAATACATTTTCACATTTTACACATCATTTTCTAATATATCAATTAATACATCTGGCTCCTTAAAATTAACATACCATGCGTGCTGCGCTTGTTAGTGTTATTGTTAGCATTGCCTAATTACGCCGCGTCCCAAGCCACCAGATGTGAATGAAAAATATACATATACACATGCATATACATACAATTTACAACATATATAACAAGCAATGCTGGATATTCCCGCAGAACCTTCAAGTCAGAAATTGCAAACAAATGTCCAAAAACAATTGTTTCCACATTTTGGAAGAGAAATTAATAGACTAGAGAGTTCATTTTTCATACTTGAAAAATGCACACAACTTATTGTGAACTCTTGTACTACAAAAACCTTTTTTAAAAAAATCTTGACTTGGTTGTGTGCAAAAACACCTGACTGCTTGTTAGCAAGAAAACGAAAAAAGAACCATACAACCTGATTTTTTTTTTGTCATCTATGTGTTCCTATCCGCCGGATCTCCGTCTAAGGCTTCCATGCTGAGGCTCCTTCTCCTGATGTTGCTCTGCGGTAGACTGTCGATCCCAGTGCTCCTCTGGTATTCCCTCGGGCTCCTTCAAGCGGCCCCTGAGGTAATACGGGCAAGATCTCACTGTTGTTGTCTTTCCAGACCGGACTGGTCTCCCCTCAGCTGCACTGTGTCCTTTGCTACCTGTTGTCCTGGTCTCTCGGGCCTTGTCAGACTGTACTCTTGCTCCTCGAGTGCTCTCTTTCTATAGTTGGACTGAACTTCCTCATCTGTTGTTGATTGGCTGGACCTGAAATTGTCTCTGGTTCCTGTGAAGGGTTAAAGTTATTCCGCCTATATTTATGGGTTCTACAAGATACAGATGATGGAACTGTTCTCTTTAGCCCCTGTGGCAGTACAGGCGCTTGTCTTATGATCTCTATGTTCGGACCCTTGAAGAGATCGCTTCCTGCATATTTTGGACCGCTTTCTATCGTACTTCTCCGCTGTCCCATTTGACCCTACTTCATTCTTGCGCTTCAATCTCAGATCCTCCAATCCGGCAGTTCTCTTATTTGATTTACAACTCTTACTCTCATCCCCCGAGGGTTTTCTAGAACGTCTGGATTTTCCCGGGTTCGACCTACTCGACCCATTACTAGATCCCTTTCCTTCATATAGTGCCTCATAGATATACTATCAAAACTGTTTGTGTCTTAATGTCTTGGATTATACACCCGCACTTGGTCAATATTAACTGTGACCCTTCTTCCAAATGGTCAAATTGTTATTCCGAACTTCGAACACTCTGTATGGCCCTTCAGACTTAGGCATAAACTTTCCGACCACTCTCCTCACCGCAGCGCTAACAAAATGAGTTTGTACCAATACCAAATCATTGACTTTGATGTTACCCTCTCTCCTTTTTCGATTATAATATCTTTCCCACGTCTCATGTTGTTTCCGCATATTCTGTCTTGCTTCATCAAATAATTTTTCAATATTGCCTCCCACATATTCAGCACCATCCGTTACATTTATTAATTTACGAAAAGGTGTTATAATTTTTCTACCTAAGAATAACTCAGCCGGAGTTTTACCTGTCGTTTCATTAACTGCTGTGCGTAGCGCGAAAGAGAACTCACGGGTGAGTGAGTGAAGATTAACGTCGCACTGATCAGCTGCACGAGGGCTTTTGGCGACGGTGAGTGAGTGAAGATTAACGTCGCACTGTTCAGCTACACGAGGGCTTTTGGCGACGGACCACGTAATTTTGAACCATGGTCAAGTGACGTGGACGACACCTGAGCTGGCACCCCCCTCTCCTAACTACCACACCACACCAACGGGAGGACGTTTCAGCTCTCGACAGATTTAGCGTGCATCGCTGCCCTACACGGCGGGTCTTTAGTGGTACTGGGCTCGAACTCGTGACAAAGCCAGCCACGATCCGATGCCCATACCACTCGGCTACCGCGGCCACTAGAAGAGAACTCACGGAGGAATCGGTCCCAGTTATCGTGATTTTCTTCTACGAAATAAGCTATCATCAGCACTAAAGTGCGATTAACTCTTTCCGTTAAGTTCGTCTGCGGCCGATATGTCACCGTTTTCAAGTTTTATGTCCAACCTGTGACTTGAGTGTTCAAAGACATCGGATATAAATTGGGGACCATTATCACTAATCAAAGAAATCGGAGCTCCATATCGTGAAATATAATTTTCAAAAAGGGCCTTAGCTATGGCCTGGGCCGAAGCTTTTCGTAAAGGTATAAGCTCACTCCACTCAGTGAAGTGGTCAGTTATTACCAATATAAATCTATATCTTTCGGGTCGGGATGCTGGGCAGGGGCCTAATAAGTCTAACGTCACGATTTCATTGGGGGTAATTAGATACTATCGGAATTAATCGACCAGCTGGTAGCGCGTTTTTATAATTAAATTTTTTGACACCGGTCACAGGTTGATACATATTTAAATATATATTTCCTCATATACGGAAAATAACACATCTCAAATCATTTTAAATACGTCTTTCTCTTTCCTAAATGGCCTGCTAATGGCAGATCATGAAATTCTTGCATTATTGCTTTGCGAAGAGATTGAGGAATGTATACTCTGAGTTCTCCAACAGTTGTACAATACTTTGCGTAAGAGCAAACCATCAATTAATTTAAAATCCTGGGACCAACCCTGACATACAGTTGTATTAATGGAACCATCGTCCGGATTTTCCAAGTAACGAAAGATATGCCCTAACTCAGGATCTTCCCGTTGTTCTCGAATTAGTTGTTCCCTGGAGTTCAAAGCTAAGGCTCGAAGAGCCGCGCACGAAACTTGTGATCCATCCACATTGTCTACCGGATTCCTAGACAATACGTCCGCGACAAGGTTCTGGACACCACAGGCCGATGTTCCCATTCAATGTTAAACTCCGATAGCTTGAGCGCCCGTCTAATCATTCGACTAGATAAATTTTTCACATTCGTGAGTTTTGTTAACGCCGCATGATCTGTTATTACCTTCACCGGCAGTGTTCCAAAATAAGTCCCAAACTTATTCAACTCACATATCACCACCAAACACTCGCGTTCCATAACTGTGTAATTTCTTTCGGCCTTGTTCAGGGTTCTAGACGCGAATGCAATAGGTCTGTGATTTTGATTCAACACAGTGCCAATTCCGACTCCACTAGCATCCGTAAATAAGTTAAACTGTTCTTGAAAATTCGGCAATTGTAAAACTGGCGCCTGTGTTAATGCTCGTTTAACTTTATTAAAAGAATCATGTGCTTCCGTCGACCAATTAAATTTTGCCCTCTTTTTCTTTAACCTATATAATGGTTCACATATATCTGCATAATTAGGAATAAACTTTTGGTACCAACCAGCCATCCCTAAAAATTTCGACACCCTTATTGTTTTTAGGTGACTTCATTTCCGTGATCGCCTTGACCTTGTTATCAGCGGTTTTAATTCCGCCCTTACTAATTATGAGTCCCAAATACTTCAATTTGTCACGCGCGAAGTGACACTTATCTTCATTTAGTGTTAGACCTGCGTCTCGCAACAATGTAAAAAAAAACCTGATTCAAATGATCTATGTGTTCATTAAACGATGGAGATGTAATTATAATATCATCCATGTAACAACTAACAAACCGCCCAAGAACCGGTTTTAGGATTATGTCAATTGCCTTTTGAAAATTTGGCGCCGCCCCTGAAAGGCCGAATGGCATTCAGAGAAATGCGAAAGTGCCATTTCGTGTTATAAACGCGGTTTTCTCGATATCTTTAGGATTTATGGCCAATTGAAAGTAACCTGATTTTAGATCTAGTGTCGACATCATATCGGTGTGTGGAATGTTTGTGATCAGGTCATCTATCACCGGTAAAGGGTATCTCGGATACTTAGTGATGGCGTTGAGTTTGCGAAATTCAATCGCGAATCGATACGCCTCTGGAGAATCTGGAGGAAGGCCATTATTTTTGCGCATTAATACTACCGGCGACGCGTATGGTGATTGAATAGGCCAAATTGCACCCTCCTGTAACATTTTCACAATGTGATAGTCAATTATTCCCTGTTTGACTCTATCATAACGATAGGGTCTTGAAACTACTGGCCCCTGGTCCCCAGTATCGATTTCATGATATAATACATGAGTTAACCCAAGCTGGTCTGAAAATAGACCCTTAAAACTATTAAATAAATTCTTTAATTTTTGCTTTTGCCCTTCACCTAGCTTTGTATCGGATAGATCAATCTCGACCGGCTTTTCCACTATTGGCAACTGTTTAATTTGGTCATCCGGAATGACCAAAGATTTCTTATCGAAATCTAAAGTTAATTTTGAATCCCTCATAAAGTCGATGCGTAAAATGCATTGGTACTGCATATTGTTAAGAATATGAAATTCCCAGGTTTTCTGGAAATCTCGGATCCGAATCTGCAATTCGACCCGACCTAAGTGACAACACGGGGCTCCTTGGCCAGTCACTACTCTATCTTTAGTCTTTTGACGCGGTCGATACGAAAAATATCTGCGGTAGACCTCTTCGGATATAAAGGATTACTCCACTTCCGTGTCCCACAGGGCTGTGATGAATGTTTCCTTCAAAATGGGAACATAAGGCAGATCTACGGGAGTCATTCGCAGAGATGAGATCCTAATAGTACGTTGTTCCGTATCAGGAGGATTTTCTGTACTTTGCGATCGATCACCCCCCAGACTCGCATCGATCGCTTAAAAGTTTAAATACCTGTTTTGACTATTCTGACCCCTGAAAGCACCATTCCTCGAACCACCCTGTCGACCGCCTTGATTATTGAATCTATGATCAGATTGACCACTTCGGCGTCGACTATCGAACCTCCGATTATCCCCATATCTTGACCTTCAAATCTGTTGGATTCCCTCTGCGGTCTGCTATTGTCAGAGTATCGGTTGTTAACTCTGGTCTCCCGCCAATTTTCCTGCCTATTCCTGTGTGGGAAGTGATTACTCGCGCTATGGGTTGCGTTTCAGAATTCCTGACTCGAACCCCTGATCCTTCTATATAGAAACCTCTCCTCGTACTTATCAATTATTTGTAGAAGGTTAGACGTGGTCTGCGGGTGTCGTACCTCCACATAATCTAAAAATTGAGGTTCTAACCTACTGATAACATGATCCAGCAGTTTTTCCTCCGCCATGTCTAGTTTTAACTCTTTGTACCTTTAACAATTCATACACAAAATCGGAAAGTCTTTGGTTGTGCTTTTGGAATGACGCATAGAAACGCGTTTCAAGCTCTGATCTATTTCGAACAACGGGGCGTTGCTCCATCAAAGCTTGCTTTAAGTGCGCGTAATCTGTCGCTTTGTCCTCTACAACCCTATAACATCAAACCAATCTAGTGCCCGTCCTGAGAGATGACCCTTTAAATATGCACAAGCCAGTTGTGTGGGTATCTCGTAATATGTTAAATACTGCTCGGGGATTACTCGAAAATTAGATCCGACTCTTAACTCGGGATTACTAGTTCGTTGGGCGCTACTGTGAGACCCCCTGGGTTCCACCCTGGACATGTGGCCGCGGTAGGCGAGTGGTATAGGTATCGGACCGTGGCTTGCTTTGTCACGGGTTCGAACCCTGTACCACTAAAGACCCGCCGTGTAGGGCAGCGATGCACGTTAAATCTGTCGAGAGCTGAAATGTCCTCCCGTTGGTGTGGTAGTTAGGAGAGGGGGTGCCAGCTCAGGTGTCGTCCACGTCACTTGACCATGGGTCAAAATTACGTGGTCCGTCGCCAAAAGCCCTCGGGTAGCTGAACAGCGCGACGTTAACATTCAATCAATCCACCCTGGACACTAAGATTAACTTGAGGCAAAGAAAGACCAGACGCCATTTGTATAATAAATTATATTTATTCACTTAGTTCAAATATCAAAATTCTAATGACCAATAGTAAGCTATATGTCTACGTCAAAAAGGGATTTACCTTTAATATATTCAATTAAATTACGAAATATAAAATTAATCAACAACTACACTCAATATCAAAAAGGGTTTACCGGAATAAGAGGTCTGAGAAATACACGCAACTCGAATTATTAGCTTTCATTAAACTTGAATTAATTTTATTAAACTAACGTTTTTGGTAAGCGGTACGAAGCTAGAATATATCACCCGGTTGTACTTATGATCTCTTCAGGTAGATTAATTCTCCTAAGGCTTCTTTGCTGAATGCTAACAGCAATACTCCAATATCTTAATCCAATTGAATCCTGCAAATCTCGTCACTACTTCTGCTGGCTCGATCGCCTTCTACGCTAACCTACCACGCTCACCTTAAATACCTTATCTACTTTACGTATCCAATTTTCTTTTTTAGAGGTGATTGGAAATATACGCGAATTTACAATCCCCAAAGACGCCTAAGAGTATTAGTGGAAATGTGCCGTAAAGATTCGTCACACTCCCTCCTTAAAATAACATCGACTCGATGTTAGTCTACAGTTCCTTTACGTTCCGCGTTCTGGATCTCATCATAGGTTTTCTATAAGGTACAATTTCTTCAGGAGAGTCGAGTATAGTATGTCTCTTGTCCGTCCCAACATTGTATGTAGCACCAGCCGGAGAGAATTGGGAGTTTTTCGGTGTCATTTGTTAGAATACGTTCCTGTTCTTCTGGAGTATAGTACTTTTCCATACGTAGAACATGCGCAACCTGTGTAGATTTCCGTCTTCGGGGCGAGGGTTCTAATTCTTCAATTTCATATGTAACGTCGGATAGTTTTCTTACAACTCGGTAAGGACCGAAGTAACGCTTTAACAGCTTTTCAGACAAACCAATTTTCCTAACAGGCGTAAAAACCCAAACTAGTTCGCCAGGCTGGTATGATACACTCCGGTGTCTGGCATCATATCTGGTTTTGTCCCTGTGCTGTGCTTCTAATGTTCTGATTCTGGCGAGCTGTCTGGATTCTTCCGCTCGAGTTATGAGTCGACTCACATAGTCATCTTCTGATCCGTCAGCGATGTATGGAAACTCAGTGTCAAGTGTGGTTTCGGCTTCTCGACCATGAAGAAGATAAAAAGGAGTGTAACCTGTTGTTACTTGTTTCGCAGTATTGTAAGCAAAAGTGACAAGAGGAAGAATTTCATCCCAGTTTGTTTGCTCCACGTCGACATATATTGAAAGCATATCCGCCAAAGTTTTGTTTAACCTCTCGGTTAATCCATTCGTCTGAAGATGATATCCAGTCGTCTTTCTGTGCTTAGAGCTACATAATTGACCAAGTTCTGTCACCAGCTTCAACTCGAAGACTTTGCCACGATCGGTTAGAATAGTTCGGGGCGCTCCATGTTTCAACACAATTTCTTCGGTAATGAATTTTGCTACTTCAGCTTCGGCAGTTGGTAGAGCTTTTGTGACCGCGAAACGTGATCAGTAATCCATGCAAACGATAATCCATTTATTTCCTTTCGTTGATCTAGGAAACCTTCCAAGAAGATCTATGCCAACGCGTAGGAAAGGCGCCGAGGTTGGAGGAATTGGTATGAGTAGACCAGGTGTGTGTGGTTTCGGAGGAACTGATTTCCTCCTTTGACACTCTCGGCAATGTATGACGTAACGACGTACACTTTTATACAGTCCTGGCCAAAAGAAGCACTTCCGAATTCTATCGTACGTTTTTGCGAAGCCTTGATGTCCGGCAGTTCAAGCGTCATGAAAATGCTGTAGAATTTCAAGACGGAGATGCTTTGGGATTATTGGCAGCCATTTTCTTCCATTTGGATGGAAGTTCTTTTTGCAAAGTATTCCGTCTATGAGATTAAAACTTTTCGTAACTGCTTCTGCCTTTTCATGGGTATGAATTAATTTGAATAATTCCGGATCTTTTCTTTGCTCTTCGGCGATATCAGAAAAGGACGCCAAGGTAGTTTTTTGCTCAGAAAGAAAACCTTTATCCTCAATAGGGTTTCTTGAAAGGCTGTCACCGTCTTTGTGTTTCTTCCCACTTTTATAAACAATTTCTAGGTCGTACTCTTGAAGACGGAGAGCCCATCTGGCAAGTCTTCCTGACGGATCCTGTCCTGTAAGCCAACAAAGGGAATGGTGGTCGGTTACGATTTTGAAGTGTCTTCTGAAAATATATGGTCGGAATTTAGCAACAGCCCATACAAAAGCAAGGCATTCACGTTCTGTCGTCGAATAATTCCTCTCAGCCTTCGTCAGAGTTCTTGAAGCATATGTAATCACTTTTTCTTTCCCCTTTTGAGTCTGGACTAACACGGCGTCTAGACCGTAACCACTTGCACTTGCATGCAGCTCTGTGGGGGCCTTTTCATCAAATAGTCCTAGGACCGGTTCGGACGTGAGGGCTGTCTTCAATTTCTCAAAGGATTCCTTTTGATCTGATCCCCATGTAAATTTGGAATCATTTTTTAGTTCTTGGAGAGGTTGAGCCTTCAGACAAAAATCCTTAATAAATCGACGGTAGTAGGAGCATAATCCTAAGAAATTTCTGACGTCACGTATATTCTTGGGAGCTGGAAAGTTTTGAACTGCTCTAACTTTTCCTGGATCGGGCATTATATCCTCTTCGGACACGAGATGCCCCAAGATCTTGATTTGCCGGCTACCAAACACGCACTTCTTAGGATTTAGAACAAGATCTTGGCATCTTGTATGCATTTTAGTACGCTCCGTAGGCGTTGAAGATGGTCGCCGAAGGTCTCAGAAAATACAATGTCATAAAGGTAGCAGAGGCACATTGTCCATTTCAGGTGGCGTAAAAGATTCTCCATCATCCCGCTCGAATATGGCCGGAGCGTTGTACATCCCGAAAGGCATAACGTTGAATTCGTATAAACCCTCAGGTGTGATGAACGCAGTTTTTTCTCGATCTGCTTCGTGAACTTCAATTTGCCAATATCCTAACGACAGATCCATGGATGAGAAGAATTTGGATCCTTGCAGGCTGTCAAGTGTATCGTCTATACGAGGGAGAGGGTACACATCCTTCTTAGTAATTCTATTGAGCCGTCTGTAGTCCACACAAAAGCACCAGGTGTTGTCTTTGTTGCGTACTAAGATGACAGGAGATGATCATTGACTCTCCGAAGACTGTATGATTCCCCTGTCTAACATTTTCCCTACTTCATCGTGAATTATACGACGCTCTGCTGGAGACACACGATAAGTTCTCTGCTTTACGGGTTAATTGTCTACTGTATTAATACGATGCTTCACGGTAATTTGGGGAGTCCCATTTTTCCTCTCCTTAAATGCTTCTGAATACTCCTGCAGCACGTTTACCAACATTCGATTTTGATAAGCATCAAGGTCAGGTGAAATCATCTTTAGAAATTCAAAAGACTGCTTGGTTTTGGAAATTTCTGTAGGGACTCTTGGGGTTTCAGAAATTGTAGCGATGCAATCCGGACAGAATGGTTCAGCAAAGTGAGTGAGTGATTGTGGGGTTTATTGGCGCAAGAGCCGATTTCGGTTATACTGCGCCAAACATTCGTTGAAACATTAAAAGTATAAAATCATTAAAAATTAACTAAAATACAGGTAAAAACGGTAAAATCGAAAATTTTATAAAATTCAATCATAAATTTAAAAACACATATTGGTGGGGTATTTCCCCACCAAGTTCGATAGATATTGAGAAAAAGTTATTTTCTAAGTCTGGTCGGTGTTAAAAGTATATATATATATATATATATATATATATATATATATATATATATATATATATATAATGAACCTTTCTAATATTATCTACCGTCTTTTTGAACAAGATCAGGATGCTGTTCAAGTTCATCTTCCCCAACGTCATATGTGATCATGTCTTCCTCATCCGTCGTGTAGTCTGTTGGAGCTGGTTTTTTACGTCTATACGGTGCCATCTTTATTTCTATTTTTTCTTCATTTAATTTTTTAAGTAATTCTTTTTTTCGTTTTCTTATACGCGTTTTTGAATTTTGTTTGGAATCCCGCACAGTATTCGATGTAGAAGGGGGTTGAATATCGTTGGATAAGGAAGTGGATACGATTGAGGATGATTCAATTGGGGTGAACATATTATTGGAAAGTACGTCGTTTGACATAGGAATAGGTGGTTAAGGCTGTAAAACTGTAGCTGCTTTTGCACATGTGGAAGGAAGTAGTTCTGCTTGAGTTGATGAGGATGATGTGGAAATAGCAGGAGTGGATATTAATATATTTGGTATAGCGAGGAATGAGAGCAGTTGGAGTAAATTTAATGGCGGGCATTTTATTTTTTTTGTGATCTTTTCATCTCTTTGAGTGGAATTGTTTACTATTGAGGTTTTTGCAGCCTTGGCATAGGTTTGAACTAACGGTGGGACTATTCATTTTCGGGCTTCAGGATACGAGATATTTTTATTGGTTTTGATTACTTGAATTTCTTTTTCAGTTCTCCATTTGGGGCAAAGTTTTGAATCGGCGGAATGGGCTTGAGAGCAATTAATACATTTAAGCTCTAGAAGGCAATCTGTGGAAGCATGTCCAACAGATGCACATCTAGAGCAAGTAAGTTGACCGCGGCAGGAAGTTTGTGAATGTCCGAACCTCTGGCACTTAAAACAGCGCAGAGGATTCGGAATGTATGGACGGATTTTACAATTCAAGTATCCAGCTTTAATGGTTTGGGGTAATGTGGGGCTGCTAAAAGTTAAAATTACATGTTTGGTCGGTATAACTGCTGAATCTTTCTTTATTGTGATTCGTCTGACCTGAATAATACCCTGATCAGAGAATCCGTCCAGGATTTCTGCTTCAGGGGTGGTCAACAGGTCAGGATCAGAGATGACTCCACAGGATGTGTTTAAAGATTTATGTGGAATTATATTCACAGGTAAATCGAGAAATGTTTTAGCAAGTAGGAAAGACTTTGAGTAGAAGAACAGGTTTCAACAAGTAGATCACCGGATCGTAATTTTTTAACGGATTTCGGTTCTCCAACTATACCTGTGAGAGCTTTATGTATTGCAAATGGTGATTTCAGACATGGCATTGTTAGGTAAGGAAAATAATAAATATCTTACACGTTTAGCAGTTTCATCGATATTAAGGTTGGGCAATACAAGACCTTTACCCTGGCACAGCCAACGTAGATAGATATGCGCGAAAAAACATCTTCATTCTGGCATGCCTCCACCCACCACAGAGTCCAACAAGGGAGGCAGTGTGCCGGTCATCTGGCAAAAACCAGGCACAGCGCTTACCTGGAGTACACCCAGAATATAGTGCTACAGCATCAGGGCGAGGATCCAACGGGTAAACCCGACACCCCTTATCTACAGCACTAACCCTACAGCAGTGTCTCTCCGGGGACAGCGAAGAGAGGTACCACCAGTCGATTGACAGGAGCGGGCTCACTCCTGCCTCCCGTCTACAGCGAAGCTTGGGCCAAAGGTTTTTCCAGGACACCATTTTCCTCCTTACGGGACGCCGCACACGGCAAACATGCGGGTTGGCTAAGCAACGGTGTTAATCGAACATAATAAAGCAAGATAATCAAAATACTAAAAGAAACCTAAGAAAAGGTAACTAAACTAACGTAATTCAAAATGTAAACCATAATGTGTTAGTAATAAAACGTAAGTTTTCTCATTAGAAAAAACTAATAATTGAAGTAGTAAATTTTAAAATATTTGTCTGTGGTCTGGACGTGAAAAGGGAAAATTGAATGACGAGAAAGAGGGTTAAAAATAGAGAAGGATCACTAGGGTACCCCGGGTTCGTGAAACCCGTGTTTACCATAGACAGTAAACCCCTTGGGAAAAGGAAAAGATCACTAGGGTACCTCGGGATTGTGACACCTGTACTCACCTAAAGAAGGTGAGCCCCCTGAGGGGATGGTTCTGCAAAAGCAACACACATACAGTCCCTGGCCAAATTATTAGACGCACTATAAGATTTTATGAAAAATGTTAATTATCGGGTGATACTATACAGGTTTTTTTGTATTTATCAGATACAGTGTGTGTTTTTTGGTTTTCTATTTAATAATCTATTATTACTACAAATAAAACATCATTAAAGGAAAAATATGTATTTATTGGCTCTTGAAAGAAAACAGGAACAATTATAATTAAATATTAATATTTTATTGAGCCACCTTTAGCCGCTATGAGAGCTTCAATTCTGCACGGCGTGCTATCAATACAAGACTGTATTGTCTCCTGCATTTGAGGATGATGATTCCACACGTGAATTATTCTTTCTAAGAGCTGTGTTTTATTTGTAATCACATCTTTAGCCACTTCTCTTTTCATTAACTCCCAAATGTTTTCGATTGGGTTCATATCAGGGCTATTACCCAGTCAATCCAACAAAGGGATATTTTGTTCTGCCAAAAAAGCTTTGATAGACCGAGCTGTATGTCAAGGAGCTCCATCTTGTATAAAAATGTATGGTTTTCCATTTAGAAACCATTCTTCCAGCTGCAGAATCAAGCGATTTTGCAAGACATCTTGTACTGGTCTTGCCGCATCATACCTTTAACCACGTCCAGACGTCCAGTACCCTTGCCACTGATGACTGACCAAATCATTTTTGTAGGGTGTTTCACAGTCCGAACAACACAGTCAGAATGAAACTTTTCTCCATCACGACGACGCACAAACTGAGTTTTGTTCTGCAAAATTTCAAATGTTCTTTCATCACTGAAGCAGACATGTCAAAAATAAAAAAAATAAAAAAACATTTTTGCTGTTCCTTCTGTAATAGAAAATGGTTAAACACTTTGTGAATAAATTATAACAACATACCGATCTCCAGAAGTACACATCTTTATCACGCCAGTGTTTGGCCCAATTCAGACGCTTTGCTTTTGTTGCAGGGGTTAACTTGGACTTTCTGGTGGGGCGGCAGGTCTTAAAATTTAAATCTTTTAATTTTCTTCGAACAGTGCGTTCAGAAGCATTCACATTAATATCTTGGAGTTGCGATTTTATCACTTTTGTGGTAGCAAATCTGTTTTCAAGGCAAGTTTTCTTAAAAGATCTTTCTGACCTTGGGGGTGAAATAGGCTTTCTGCCGCATTTTTTCTTTCTTTTTGGGCTCAATTCTTCCCCTGACTCAATTTTCTTCTTTATGCGTCATACACTAGCTTCAGAAACTTTCAGCTTTCGTGATATTTCGCGGTTTGAAAACAATTTTGCATTCACAAGGGAATTAACTTCTACTTTCTTACATAGTGAAAAAAAATCACCTTTTTTACCCATGCTGAAAGTGTACAAACTGATCATTTAAAAGCCGCACACGAAATAAACAAATAACTGCATAAAATAAAACTGCTAAATTAACAAACAAAGCCCATTAACCCACAGAAACACGTCCGCAACTGAAGCATGCGCGAACGCGACTCGAGCAGGTTTTTGACTTGTTTACGTTCGTGTGACAATTTATTAAATTTGTGTTGCCATGTGTGAAAAATAAATACAAATACAAAATATATCATAAATTTACTCATTTAAAATCCATTGGATATATGTTTAAATACGAAAGTATTTCATATAAACTTATATAAATCAATGAATTATTAAAAAACAGGAGTGTGTCTAATAATTTGGCCAGGGACTGTACCTTGAGGGTTGACCTTTTCTTGTGATTGCCCGCTGACGACCCATATTTCTGTTTTGCCACGCCTTAAAGTGACAAGCATTGAAGGCATAAAAACTTCCTTCTTAAGAGCCAACAGTTTTGAGCCCTCGACAATTACATTTCCAGAGTCTTCTCAACAGCGATTTAAAGCTGGGATTTTCCTTATCGAGTATGCTGGTAGTCTAAAATCTTTCATGACACACAGGCGTAAAGGTTTAAAAACAATCTCCTCTGAAGTGACTTCCACGTCGTCAAGAGTAAGCTCAGATCATCCACAATCTATAAGAGCTCCCAAGGCTTTCAAAAAGTTCCATCCCAAGATAATGTCATGGCCGCAGTCAGGTAAAACTATGAACTCAAACGGAAGAATTCGACCACTAATTCCAATTTGGAGGGTACACATCCCTTTCAGCTATACATAACTTCCATTGGCGACTTTAAGGACAGTGTGGTTATGAACGGGAAACGTCACTTTTTTAAGATATCGGCAGAATTTCTCAGATACCAATGATGATGAAGCGCCAGAGTCCACAAGAGCTTTTAATGGTAAACCGTCAACTGTAATGTCTAGGTGATTCCCACTCATTTTTGCGGCAGCCGGAGGATTTGAAAAACCGGCAGCCTCACCTCCAAGGAAGGTCGCCTCTCTTAGTTTTCCTCGTCTCGGCGGCTGGGAGATAGGCTGGGACTACGTCGGCCATAGGGAGAGGGTGATCCATAGCAGCGTACTGGTGATTTCCCCCTGCTTGGAATAGGTAATGGCGTTCTAATCGTTTGCCGGCTGCATTCGTCAGGGGACAAGTTAGGGGATGGTAGCTGACTTTTGCTTGCTTGGCGGCTTCTGTATGCATCGAAAATAGCTCGTCGTTCACAGCAGTAACGAACCACGTGGCCTGGTCTCCCACAATGAATGCAAACAGGTCTGTTATCGTCGGTTCTCCCCACATCGGTCTGCCTAGGGACAGGTAAAGGTTCGACAGGGTGTCTTGGTTGACGTACAACAGTTGCGTACGTCCTGGGTCTTCTTGGTGGTTCATTTCTTCTATTTGCTGCTACAGACCTAGAAGAGATTACAGGACATAGTGCTTGCTGCACTTCTTCTCTTATAACTTCGTCGAGGGATGGGGATTCTAGCTGGGGATTCTGCTGCGCTGGTGCTAACATCCTTTGAACTTCCTCCCTCACAATGTGTCTAATGAGGATTACCAAATCTTCATATTTTCCTATGGATGCTACAGGAACAACATTTGGTAATCTTGTGAACCGGTGCTTGGCTATACGTCTTTGATTCATTTCTTCAATGCGTTGACACTCCTTGATGAAATCTGAGGTAAAACTGATGTCCTTAACAAGTAAAGACTGGTATACGTCTTCTGCGATGCCTTTCACAAGATGAGAAACTTTCTCAATTTCGGTAATCTTTGGATTGACCTTATGGCAGAGTACTAGCACACTTTGAATATAGGATTGTGTGTTCTCACCCATTTTCTGCGCTCGGTTCTTGAGCTCGTGTTCAGCTTGTTTTATGAATAATTCCGTCAAGCCAAATGCAATCTTTAGCTGTTCTTGAAATTTTTCCCAAGAACTGAGGTTTTCTTCGTTATTCTCGTACCACAGCCTGGCGGTACCCTTTAAAAATAAATAGGCGTTTGCAAGGCACATAGTGTCATCCCATCGGTTAAATTTTGCGATTCGTTCGTATTCCTTAAGCCACATTGACGGATCGTTACCTGCCTCACCATAAAAAATTGATGGTGTTCTGATTGGCTGCACCAAAGGGAATATCGGGAATGTTTGACATTCAGAACCCCATGACATGTCTTTTGGAGATTTACCCCTTGTAGGTGAAACCAAGAGTCCACATTCAGGTGAAAGACCTTGTAAACGACAGCTTCACCTACAATTTTTTATTTCTGCCACTGTGGATTAAGTATACCCGGCGCCTCCACCAATAATGTTACGAAGATTCTTGGAGTAGAGCAGGTAGCAATACAATGGTTGAATAAAGCTATGATAACTTATTGAATGTAAGCATGATCTACTTGATCATACACCAGACGAACTGAACTCCAGCTCGAGGGATACAGCTTATATATGATACAGTGGTGACATCTAGAATATTCTAGAAGTACTTAAACTAACATAAATTTGCATACGCTGCAACTTTCTGTAAAATTGCAGAGAGTCAATTTAAATCAAATTTTAAAAAACAGCAAGTAGCAATCGGTAGGTTTTGAACCTGAGAACAACAATTTTTACCCCTTGTACAAGCGGCAGCTTTACCACTGGACCACTTGTTCGTTAAAATGTTTACGAAACATGGCAATATTAATAAGTAGAAGTCCAATGGATTAACGAAATCATTTAATTCTTTAATAGTTTTCATTATAAAAATACAGTGAAATTTTGTTCAAAAGAAATTTAAAAAACTAGAAACAAAGTTAGAATTAGATCAATTTTTTTAAAAAAATCGGCATTATAGCATATTTTGTACAACTTGGCGACTTACATTTAATAGCAGGGTTATTTTAACCCTAAATATTTTACTTTTCCTTTTAATATATATATATCCTTTTTAGTTTTAAATACTGAGCTCCATCATGAATTCCATATAAAGGTGTGTATTTACATTTTTTTGCACAAATTCTGTTGACTTAAAATTTAAAAACTTACTATTTAATGAATAAAACTTCATTAAAATATGTATAAGTTTACATTAGTAAACTTTTTAATATGCATTTGATTATAGGAAAATCAAAAGTCGCCGAAATACAATTTTTCTTGGACTCTTAACCAAAATTTATCCAATGATCCATGTTTTTCTAGCAATCACATTTTTAACTAATAAAAATTTGAATATACACATGTTATCAGCTCACATAAAAATTATGTATTATAACACAATTTGATAACATTATTACATGATGATGCAATACAAATTGATCATGATTTTAAAAGCACACTAGAAAAAAAGGGTATCGAAAGAAAACCAAAACATATAATAAAATAAGCACAAGAGAGAAAAAAAAGAACAATATATTACACAAACTTACACATGGTATAGCTTCATATTTAAAAAGAAATATAAAAAATCTATAAATGAAAACTCAATAGCACTTGAAAAAAATATATGTGGCATATTCGTAAAGCGCAAATACATCAGCATAGATAAAACATTTCCCCTAATATGAGAAAAAACAAGTAATTGTAAGTAAATTTGCAGTATTTTACATAGGAACTTTTGTTATCAAAAATACAACTTTTTTTAACCATCAAAAGAGAATTTTCCCTCTTTTTGTATTTTACTAAATCAGAAATTGGATCCAATGACATACACTAACTACTCCCTTTTACATAATAAATCTAATGCCAATTAAAACTTATGTATCAGTTTATGTTTTACTGAAAATAATTTTAGAAAGGCTGCCAACAAACTGGATAATTTAATTAAAAAAAATTCTTACCTAAGCTAAAAGAATATGGCACTTCAGCACTTTCTTCAAGACGAACATAATACTCTTCTAACACAAATAATCCAGCAGGCTCAGAATACTAAAAAAAATTGTAAATAACAAAATATTAGTCATAAAAATTAAATTTATATGAATTATTTTTTTCTGTAAATAAATACAAAATTTGTTTAATTCTTATATACTTAAAAAATATGCATGATGTAACAAAATGACAACATTAAGTTTCTTCACCTTTTATAGATTTTAATGTATTAATAGACAAAATGCATTGAGTTAGATGGGAAAAATTACCACTAAAACAAATGTATCATTTAAATTATAGTACCTACAAATGCATTCACGCATTCTTTTAAATATTTTAAGGAAGTGCAGTGAGACCGTAATACATACCTATATTTGTATTCCTTTTAAATACCAAAACTCATACATATGCTATCCCACAAAGACAAAGATACAAATATGCTGAATTATAACAAATCAATTTTCTTATTAATTTTTTATAAAAAGGAAATTACAATTTATTATTCAAAATTATATTCAAAACATAAACAAAGTTTCACAATTAAATGCATAAACAAACAGCTGACATTAAAATAATATGAATTACAACTTTAAAAATGTCTAATGATTAATAAATCTTTACTGAATGAACCACATTGTATTTATAAAATGTTTTTCATGTATTGAAAACATTAATAACCATTCTAATTAAAAGTTATATAATAGATTTCTGTGTTAAAAAAACATGTATTAAGGTACAACTGAATCCGATTCCTTACTTGGTCTTTAGTTTTATAATAAAACAGTAAGTTTCCTCGCAATCGGCACCAACGTTGTAGAAACACTACAAAGGAAATTCAGTATTACTGATATGCATTAAACTTATAAGTTTTTCGGTGTAAATATTTGCACAATAGATTTTAAAAAAATGTCCAACTCAAAGTAGCAAACTTTTAATCTTTTAATGTAAAATTAAAACTTTAATTTAAGCCCAGTTTTGATAATTATAATTAAAAAAAAAACATTTATTTTTTTTGCCAAAGCAAATGCCCCATGTATTTTTTCATTATATCCAATAGAGAAATATTTTATTTTTGATTTTCCAGTTAACTTTTGATATGAATGATGAATTTTAATAAGGGCACAAATTTTACAAAAAATGAATTGTTACATTTGTAAAATTATATCATTTGCGATAATTGAAGCATGCATAAATAATACAGTTAAAAAATTCCAACAAAACTAGGGACTGTATTAGCATATAACTAGCCAGTGTTGGAAGTTTCAAAATTCCTTTTAGAAAATTTTTAGAATTAAAATTTTAAAAGATTTAAAGAAAACATTAACTAACATAACTTATTTGTAAAAATTTCAAAAAAATTTATGTGAAGATCATATAAAATTTACAGAAAAGTTGTTGAAAAAGTAAGCATTTAAATTAAAAGTAAATTACAATCTATTTAAATTTATTTTCATCAATATGCTGGATTATTTTCAGATTTTTAATTTTAAAAAAATTAGAAAAAGTTTAAAATTCTGAAACAAAATATAGAAACTTCAGATAATTTTTATGAAACATTAGCTTAAGTTTTCACTGAAATTGCATTAGCAGATACATTTAAAAAATTTAAATCCAATTCAAAAAAGATCTAAGAATTACCATCATTCCTTCTGAATAAACTATCATGTTTTTCTTTCACAAATAAAATCCCTTCTTTATCAAATTTGTATGATGGCTGGGTAGCAACTGCAACTATTTCTTTTGAATTAAAACGCATGATAAGTTTAAATTATACAACTTTATTTTTCTATATTACCATGGACATCCCTGAAATAAAAGAGGTATTTATTGAAAGTTGGTATAATTTTATTACATATCACAATATATAACAATAAAAATGAATTTTAGAAGATAAAACTCATGAGACACTATCTTTTAAAAGGATAATTTATGGGGCATCTTTATATTTATACATTAACTAACAAACTTGTAAAATTTTTGAAACTATTATATAAAATTATGAAGGCTTGCTTTTCTAGATCAAATTACTAGCTAATATAAACATAAATGTAAAATTTAAAACTTCGTTACAAACAGGACTATAGAAAAAAAGGAATACCAATATTTGAAAAAAATAAGACTAAAAGATGTAAGAAAAACAAAAAGATTTCTACACTAACTCTCAAAAGGAAAATTTCACAGTAAGAATTAAAAATATATATACAAAAGTTGTAAAAAAATTAAAAAGGGAAAGAAGATTTTTAAAAAATAAATATATTAAAGCCAAAATATCTGAATTCTAAATTTAAATTCTATTTAATGGAATACTTATAAATTCATTAAATTTTGAATGAAACAAAAGCTACAAGAAATATTTTTAATGAGTGAAAATTTAACAAGAGGAAAATATTTACATGCACAAAAAAAAAGACAAGAAAAATTCAAAAAAAATTATGTTTAAAATTAAAATAAAACAAATATTTAGAAGCACTTTTTGCCTAATACATAAGTCAACACAGCACAACTTTTATAAGGCTTTATATAAAAAATAACATTCTTAGAAATAATCATTTTTGTAATTATTATGGAGAAAATAAAATAAAAAATTCTGATTTTGATTAATTCTCAAGCAAATATAAACTATATGCAAATACTGTTTAGTTCTACTTTTGATGAAATAATTTGTTACAGAATTTTCAGAATAGGCAAAATAAAATAAAGGCAAAGGTCTGCCTACTTCAGAGTTATTGTATATGAATATATTTTAGAAAGAAACCTATTTTCCTGTAACTGTAAACATCAGCTAAGAATACATATTTGCATCATTTACAAACTCAACAAAATACATGTTACTATCAAAGTGTATCTAGCCACTTTTAAGTTAGATTTGCAAAAATAAACTCATTTCTAGTGCCATTTCAGTTTCTCATTGTTCAAAAAACATCTTTTAATTTATCAATAACTACAATAATTTTTATTCTACCCGGCATTACATGATGTAATTAGGACAAACAAGCATACATTTAAACGAAATTCAAATCATTCCATTTTACAAAGAGTTTTAATGGATAAAAAGGAACATTTTGCAATCAAGTTTTCTTAAATCAATAAAATCAGCACTCAGCCAAATTTATTTTCACTGATGTTGATGCATGTGCAAGCATTTTATTGTTCTTTAGTATAAAAAAATATCCATTTAACACACATACACAGTTATAATCTAGAATTTCCATCAATACTGAGCTAATTACATCTTATACATCAGAATAACAACAGAGTTTTTTAAGGAAAAATATCTTGATTGAAAATAATAAAATAAGGGAGGGATGAGAAGAAATTGATAATACTTCTTAACAGTGGCGTAACAAAGAACATTTGGCCTCCCCCCCTGCTAAGTCAGGTTTTGCACCCTCAAGTTTGATTTTACAAAGGGGGCGGCAGTCAGGGTTTAGGGCCCCCTGCAATGTGGGGGTGTATGTTACGCCACTGCTTCTTAGAATATTGAGCAAGTAAGAGTTTAAGATGATAATTTTCTGCAGGTTTTGCAAAATAAGTTTCTTTGCTTTTTTTTTCTGTGTAGCTAGTGCTCCATAACCTTTTCTTGGTTATTTATAATAACCAATAAATGAAATAAATATTTGTCTCGTATTTTACAAGAAAAAAAATATTTTTAAATGAAAATTTCATACTTAACAAGTAACACTTTCCTAATATAGATTTCTTTAATTATTAAAAAAACTCGTTGTCCTTTTTAACTACAAAATTCCTTTTCTGGCCCTCTTTTAACACTAGTCCTTAAAAAAGTAAGTCTTTTTACATAATGTTAACACAAGAAAAGTTTCAGTTATATGTAAAGTCCTTATGTTAGAAAAGTGATTTACTAAACACTAAAATATCATAATGTGAAAGAAATGTACTGAGCTAAAATAAATATTTTATAATTCACATAACCAGAAAACAATTTATAAATAAAGCTCTCATTTCTGAGAGTTAGATATACAATTAAAAAAAGGTGTTTCATGTAATAATGTATTGTGAAGCATTATTTAAAATTATGTACAACAAGAATAAGATTTGATGAACAAATCATTTTAAGGATAAGAATCAGAGCTTTCACTAGAAACTTAATTTAGAAAATGAGACGAAACATAGTTTTATTAATTAATAATGGCACTGATTGCATGTGTATATAAATTATAAAAATAGATGAAAGTCCTAGAATTTGTTAAAAAATAAAAAGAAAGAGGAAATAAACATCTGTAATTTAATCCAAATTTCTTATGTTTATCAGACACATTAAGAAGAATTTTCAACAAACATTTAAAAATAATATTTTAATCATTTTTAAATGAAAGTTAACAGAGAACGTAAAGAGAAATTCTTCATATATAAATTTTTAATTACTTTTTAAATGTAAGATTCATTAAACATATAGGCACAAGTAAAATAATTTAGATCAAGTATGATCATTTTCGAGATAAATTAAGAATAAAACTTTGATGGCTTTATTTATATTATCAATCAATGTACAAATAAAATTTTATAAATTTTTTGTTTAATAATTACTTAAATAAAAAAATTAAAAGGCCATACACCTATATCAATGATTCTCAATCACTGTGCCACCAAATCTTTTTAAAATTATTAATTATAATCTGAGGGAAAAAATTAATTTTGGAACTGAACCATTCAGATGTTTCATAGAAATAAATTAAGGGTATTTGTGGTATATTTAACTAACCCTTTAATGGATTGATGGATATAAAAAGTATTTGATTGGATTTATAATCCATTTGTGTATGGATACATCTGTATATGAATTAACTTTGAATGAAGAGGAGCAACTAATTTCGCTGTAATAATTGAGATTTAATTTTAAAACTTTTGGAAGAGTTAATTAGTTCATTTTGGATTAAAATTAGAAGCGATTATCTCATAATAGCTAAAAAAGCTTTAAAATATTGTTATAATTTTCTACATCTTATTTGCGTGAATATGGATTTTCAACACTAACAAATATTTTTAAAAAAAGAGAGATTTAAATGTAGATCAGAAAATGAGAGTGGAAATATCATTTCCATGATCAAATATAAATGAAATTATCAAAAATCATCATGTTAAAATTTTGCATTAAATGTATTTTTATAATTTTCATTCATAATTAATTAATCAATAAATATTTTGTCTTTGCTGTACAATATTATTTTATTTAACATTGAAAATTATTATCATAAACTATTCCACATATAGTATTACAAATGAGTAAAATTTTTCTAAACTTATTTTATTGTTAGTGTGCCACCAAATTTTGAAATTGTTATAAGTTTACCACAACAAAAAAAGTTGAGAATAATTGATCTATACAAATGAAAATCATATATGGTAAACTATTTTATTATTTTCCAAATTACTTTTGCTAATTTTTTATGCTTATGTATATCAGAGGTGTAGTGAGAGAAGGAAGAAATACCTTAACTTTCTTCTCTCACAAAACTTATTTCAAATTTTACTGTTTATTTCAAAGGTGAAAAAGTTACGCAGACTACACAAGATTTTAAATATTATTTTTTTTTTTCTGAAAAAAGGAGTTATAAAATTTAAAAGTATTTTTATGAAGATTCATGTAAAGGAAAATCACATTTTAATGAGTGATATTAATCTTGCATTATAAAGCAACACAATGGCTACTTACAATGAACCTTATAATTTTGAACCTTGGTCAAGTGACAAGGACGACACCTGAGCTGGCACTCTCTCTTCAAAGAACTACACCACACCAATGTGAAGACATTGAACCTTGACAGATGTAACATGCACTGGTCCCCTCTACACAAGGAATCTTCAGGGGCACCAAAATGCGAACTCACAACATGCAGGCCATAAGTCCATGACCACAACCACTAGGCTACTGCAGCCATCACATTTTAATATATCTACAAACTAACCACCAAGTGTCTTTTCTTGGTAAGAAGAGTCAAAATATCTTTGGCATCAACAAAATATCAGGATATATATATAACATAATAAGAGCCCTTATATATGATCTTGGGTCTTTCTGTTTTTCAAATAGAACTTTATCAATCAAAGAAAAAAGATTATTTCATTTGAAGCAGTTGATTTTAGAAAGGTTGGTAAGATTTTTAGAAGTTTTCTTACTGTGTTGGAAATTGTTTAGCATTCCACACAATTAAACCTCCCACAGAAAATATCAGTTGAAAGGAGAAATTTTAGTACTCTAGTATAATGTTTTGGCAATCTTCATATACCATAACATTCAGTGAATAATGTGCACCTATACTTTCAAGCTATAATTTTTAGTTTGTCGACATATTCACCTTATAAAGCACGCCCTCTATTTTATGAAGAAACCTTAAATGTATGTGGGCAATGCTCTTAAGTTTTGAAGTCATTTATTCGAGGTACTATTCTGAGCTTTGGAAAAAAAATAGTACACTTCTAGAACTACAACCCTTTAAGTTCACAAGGAATGCCATTTCTTTTAAGGAAACAGTATTTCGATAAATGTAGAAGTCTAATTTTTTTCTTTGCTCATCTTTTTTTTTATTTTTAAAGCTATTATTTTCGTACCAGGCATTAAATGGGCACTCTTAAATTTTGCTCTTATTTTTTGTATTAAAAGTGCCTGTCATGTGCCAGATTTTACTGTATTTTTTCCCTGTATGTTTGCCATAATTCTACATTGTTTCAAAACTTAAGACACTTTTAGGAAAACAAATTCATACATTACAAAAATGAAAACAAATTTTCATTTAAATAAAAATAAAATTTTTATTTTAATAGAAATGATCTGTTTAAAATTTCAAAAATATAGTAATTCTCATGTGGAGTGTTACACAGTATCCATATCTTTTTCATTGCTACATCATTAATATACATATATACAGTAGTGGCAAAAAGTTCTGAATACACTCATTTTTTTGCCTAACTTTTGTATTTGACTTAATTTTTCATTATGAAATTATTGTACTATGTTAACTATTGTTATTGGTCATATAATGTATTTTTTTTCATGCTGTTGAAATCTGTTGGTAGAATTTATGTCAAGCAAATATATCAATATTTTGAAAAAATCTAACAAGATAAGACATGTACATGGCAGTTGCAATAATAAATTGTTTTTTTCAACCAATGAAATGCTCCATTGTTCCAACCAATTAGGAAGCAATAGTGATGAAGGGATGAAAACAGAATGTGCAGAAAGTTATAATGTATTGAAAGTAGCTGTCTGTTGCAATTTGAAGTGGGTGAGTGGATAATATTGGAATTGTGGGTAAATTTTCCTTTCTGTGTTATAATGAAAGAAACAAAATAATATTTTTGAAAGAAGGCTACTCAATGTACCAAATTGCTACTTGAGTACCATGTGGTCTTTTTGCTGTCATAAGAATGCTGAAAAAATGTTTTGAAACAAATTCTATTGCGAATAGAAAAAGCAATCTGGACGACATACAGAAGAAAAACAACTTTAGGTGAAGACAGGGTGTTGCACATGATTTCACTTTAAATAGATGTCTTAATTTCACCAAAATTTTTGAAATAATTGATTTTGACAACTGATGCGAATATGTGCCCACAAATTGTGAGAGGAAGACAGCTGGAAATTTTACTGTGAGGCTTCAAAGCAAGCCCAAATGTATTACTGACTGATTGACATGGGCAAAGGATAATTCAATCTGGACTGTTAAAGACTTGGAAAAGGTAATACTTGGTAATGAAAGTCAGTTTTGCACATCAGGTAACAAAATAAGGTGCATATAAGATGACACACTTATAAAGAATGTCGCCCTCAGTGTCTGAAGCCCACATAAACATTCAACGAAAGTTATGATATGGGGTTTGCATGCCTTCTCGTGGTGTTGGAAGGTCTCGCATCATGAGAAGAACAGGAAAAACCATTGAATACTGCAAAATAATACAGAATAATACAAAAATAAATAGCTACAAACAGCAAGAGATCCTTTTAGAAATCAGTCAGAGTTTTCAGAAGAATAATGCTCCATATCACCGTGCAAATGTAGTCCAGAAATGGTTCGAAGACAATACTTTGAAGAGAATGAGCTGGCCAGGACAGTCTTCATATCTTAATTCTATAAAGAACCAAAAGTATAAAATTGACCATGATATTTAAAAGAAAAACTTCAAAAAAACTTAACTTAATTAAAGCTTTGAAACTTTCCTTCAGCCATGTGACCATAAAAACTTGTGAAATTGGTGAATTCCATGCCAGAAAGATGTAGAGCAACAGATAAAGCAATTGGCTAGCTTATAAAATATTGATGTTTAAACATATAACAATCATGTAATTTTCAAAATGCATGTTAAATGTATTATATTTGAAGTTTTGTGTTATTCAACTAGGTATAATATGTTTTTCTAAATTGTGTTACATACTAAACATTCTTGTGTTTGGACAACTGAACTAAAAAAAATATTTGTTATGTTGAAAAACTAGTGACAAATTTGAAATAAGCATTAAAAAATACATTAGAATCAATAAAAATAAGCACAATAATTTCATAACAAAAAATTAAATCATGCACAAAAATTAGGTAAAAAAATGAGCATGTTCAGGACTTTTTGCCGCCATTTTAAATAAAGCATAATTTTTTTTAAAAAATCTAAAAACAATTTATAAATGTAACAGTTTTTCAAACTTAAATATATTACTTGATTCAAATTTTTATACACATTAATTTCAGGAAAATAAATTTTCAATAAAATAATATTTATTATTTAATATATTTAAACTCCATTTTGATCGTGAATTCCTTTTTTATTCTTATACAGAAAAAAGAAAGCATCCTAATTATAATAGCATTAAAAATTAACTAAAAACATGAAATATAAAAAAATGGTTTTTTTTCTCTTTAAGAAAATAACTCACTATTAATAAACTAGACATGACAAAAAAGAAATCCCAAATAATAAAAATATTGCACGTTTATTATTATATGGAAGTGAAAATGCAGGTTATTTTCATCCACAAATAACAATACATATATTGCCTGTTATTTACAATATTTCCTCAATTAATTGAATTTCCATTCAAATCTCAAGACTACTAAGATATTTAGAAATATCCAATAAAGGAAAATAAGAAAATAGAGAAATTCAAACAAATGACTGATTGAAGAACCAACTATTTCATTTCTCATGCTCTTATTAATTTTTTTTGTTAATGACTTTGGCTTATTTGTTACTTTAATCAATTTAGAACTGAATATATAAATTATAAGAATATTTCACAGAAATCACTTCAAATAATTCTTTCTTAGAACTTTTGTAAACACATGTAAAATATTCAATTATTCAAAAGTCATGCTTTGGTATCTCAAAAGCAAGCAAATATAAATTAATTGTGTAAATTAATAGAAACCAATATTTTGAAGAGCATTTATGCACTGATGAGTTATGAAATTCAAAACATATTAATATATGGAAGTTCAAATAGATTTCCTTTTTCGATTTTTAGCAACACATAATTTTGTACATAAGTGTTTTGCTAAATAAGATGCAATACATATCCTCCACACGATATATCGCGCATAAATTTACGTTATATTTTACACGAAATACTGAATACTTCAAATATAAAAGTGATCAGCATAGAAAAATTTGACAGTAATCTTTATTAAACAAACAATAAATATATAGAGAGGAATTTTAAAAAATTGAATTATTTGTTTCTTAAAGCGCTAGAAACCAAAAAGACAAGCTTTCGGATATTATTATCAGTAAAAAATAAACAATTAATTTCAGAACGAGAAAAAAAAATTGCGTTTTAAAGGAAACAAATTTGTATAAACTGTTCATGAAATTTAAACACAACAACTGCATTTAAAACGCGCATCTAATATAAATAATACGGAATAGAATTTTCCACACTTTGAAGTGAAAAAACTTAAAATAATAGCTTCGCTCTATGCAAGGATTTTATGCTTTGCATAAGAAATAAAAAAATTCATAATTTATTTTTATAAAAAAAATATTACCAATGTACTCAAAATAAAACTCACCCACGAGAAGCGCAAGTCCCGACACCTACCAAACAAAACACAAATTCTGACAGACGACACTATTTGAAAACTTACACAGTTTTTCATTTTCTCCAATCAAAAACATATGTTGACGGGGAATACTCTGAGGCTTGACTGATAGATTAAGTAGAATAATTTCTTTTAAATTCATTTCTTTCTGCTGCATATGCAGCGTAATGTCTAGAAAAATCCATGTAGCGACAAGGCTGAATTGAAAAGTATTTCAATAGGCTGAGAATATTTTTTTTGATTTATTCCAAATTAATGTTGACAGATTATTTCAATGCATAGAGGGGAAAAACCTTCGTTGAGAATATTTTTGGGGATTTATTCTTGTCAAAATAATGTTGACATTGATTGCTTTTTATTTTAGAATTTATTAAAAAATTTGTTAAAAGAAAAATTTGATATGAGAATAATTTAAAGTACAGAAAAATTAAATTTAATAATCAGAGTGAATAATATTAATTTACTAATGCTGAAAATTTTAAGTTTCCGGCCAATAGCGACCCAGGAGGCTGATTGCCCGTCCAATGGGGAGGCAGCTTTTCGTGTCTGTGTTGTGTGTGATGAGAGTGATTTCTCCCTCCCGTGTACGATTTGGGCGTTAATGTGGTGACTTCGGTCCCGGTGGGGGTACCGTCGTCGTGTGCGGGAGACCAGGTCCGTACTGGGCAATGGGGCTCTCCGATTGGTAGTTGGGTGTTTGTGGGTTCATGAAATGATTTGAATTTAAAGAAATAAAAATAATACTTGAAATCAAAATAGTAATTAATTAATAAATTTCTCGATCTTTTGGATCGAGATGGATCTACGTATGGGCTAAAAGAATAGGGGACCCGAAAAAAAAAAAAAGATACTTGCAATCAAAATAGTAATAAAATAAACCAGTAAAAAAAATACAAATCAAAAATAAAACACCCAAAATACCATATAAAATTTATTTTTATTTTTTAGAGCAAGAGCAATTTATTTTTGCTCTTCCATCCTACCACCGAATAGCCAAAAATTTATAATTAATAGACAGAGGCTCTATCATCAGGGCTGGCGCTAGGGGGGACAAGCCGGGCCCCTGCCCGGGGTGGCAACCTTAGGAGGCGGCAAACTGGCTGTAAAATTAACTACTTTATGAGGAAAATAAACGAGTCAGAATAAAAATTCGAAGGAAAAAAATTTTAAATGTGTATGCAAAATATTCACGTTTTCTGTGGAGTCCTAAAGTTTTTTTTTTTTTAACGAGTATTTATTAGTATTTAAAGCCGTGTTTCCCAACGCTGGTCCCATGGGGGAAGGGAGAGGGGGTGATAAAGAAGAATTTCGGCATCCGGTTCCTTCTCTTTCAACTAATGTCCTATAACTCTTATTGTTTTGTATACGTGAATTCGGGTACTATTGAAAGAGATAAGATTTTGGCAGAGATTAGTCTCAACAAAAGTGATGAAAAGCAGGGTCAAGTTTTATGAATGAAAAGAAAGGGGCAGGATGACCCTGAGAAAAAGACCATTTTTCGAAGAAAACTGAGGGAATCTTGTGTCAATTTGACTTCCGAACTAATTCTTTTAGTTTCCTGTGCTTAAACAGACAAGACAAAGTAGGACAACAAAAAAGGTAACAATATTTTCATTTTCAAATTCTTTTTTAGATTTTTAATGCCCAGGAATTTTGATCCTCGCGTAACATAACGTGAAAAGAAAAAATTATTTTGCTACATTTGCGCTTTTTCTATTTTATTTATTTATACATAAATATTAACGTCATCAGTTTCGTAGAATATTTTCTTGTTGATTAACATTTTTAAGTTTGTGTGTTTTCGCAGTTTGAATGTACCGTAATCTTCTTAAACTATTTTCGATTGACATTGTTATTCAAATGAAAAAAAAATATTATTTGCCTCTCGTATAAAAATAGCTTCCTTAGTCGCTTATAAAGGACGATAGTAGGTCATTTAAAATGCAAAACATTAATGAGCTTTTGAGTACTTTCATTAATTATTTACCATATATAAAGGATCTAACAGCAATAGCTCGAAATTGAAATACATCGTAGTTATATTTATTATGATGATTTTGTTTTGTAGTCGTAATATATTGTGATAATTTTGTTTAATAATAAATGAACTAGTCTGTAATTGCTAAATATTTAATTTATATTGCTTCAAACTGTTAAAAGAATTTTCAAAGAAAAAAATAAGTTAATTTTACTTATATAGACACTTTTTTTTCTTTTTATTGAATGTAATATATGAAATAAATACATAATTTTTCTAATCTATTCTAAGACTATTAAGTTAGCAATATTCTTTTGTAAGATTAAATTATTAAAACTTGAACAATATATATACATATATCTAGATATATATTATAAATGCGAAAGTTTGTGAGGATGTTTGGGAGTCTTTCACGCAAAAACAACTGAATGGATTTTAATGAAACTTTACAGTAATATAGCTTATACATCAGAATAACACATAGGCTATAATTTATAGCATAGGCTATAGTTTATAAAGATATTGTGAGAAGTGTCCAAAATATAACGATATTTCTCAAGTAAGTAGGAAAAAATTCTGTCATCTGCAAGCAATTCTGCAGTGCTCTGCAGAAAAGCCCACGTCAGCATATATCAATCTTTTGTTTGTGAAAGAACTCTTTTTGTTTTGGCTACGCAAGGCAGCCGCTTCTAATTAATTCCTGTAAACAGCATAATCCCTAATTTTTTTTTATTTCAGAATAAAACTAAGTTTTGAAGTTGTTATAAATCACTCTTTATTTAAATAATTTTTAAATATTTTTATTATGCACATTTAGTTGTAAGAAATTGATCTTTTTTCAAAATAAATACTTTTATTGCTTCTGGTACTTAGAGTAGATAAACTTTGTCTTTCACACTACATCATTTGGACATATTTCCATAGTTTCTTTGTGGTTAGTAGTTAATTATAAAGCTATAATTTTATTTGAATAGGCGTATATTGTATTTTTAAGTATAAAAATAATTATAACTACTGTGCTGTATTTTTTGGAGTGAGTGAATATTAACATCGCACTGTTCAGCTACACGAGGGCTTTTAGCAACGGACCACGTAATTTTGAACCATGGTCAAGTGACGTGGACTACACCTGAGCTGGCATTCCTTTCTCCTAACTACCACACCACGCCAACTTAGAAGGAATATTCTACCAATACTTAGCAGGAATATTCTTTGAAATCCACTCTTCCAAGATATATGGCAGCACGGGTTTTATGATGAGTATTTTAGCGGGGAAGGCGAACAGTTTTGCAGCAGATATGCGATTTCAGCTGACGGCGTTTTCAGCGGATTGCAAAGATTATTATTTTTGTCCCGAAAAAACAGTTTATGTCAACTTTTAAGTGTCTTGTGTTTTTGTATGTTAATGAAGACCTTAAAAATGATTTGACTACTTATTTTAAGTGAACGGTGTATATAATTAATTTTACAGTGGAATATCTTTAATTAATTTATTATCTCTAACGGATTAAATTTCCCAAAGTGGAGTATTTTGTTTATGTATATCTCTTAATTTTCAATGTAGTGATAAAAAAAAATATTGCATGAAAAAAACTGCAGTAAATCATAATGCGGTAGTTAAAGCATTAACGTGCATCGCGCCCCTACACGGCGGGTCTTACAAAGCTCTAATAAAGCTCGAGCTATGAAAGTAGCTAGACATTTGCCAATTTGACTATCGTTATCATTTCGCTGTGTTTTTCATTGAATCTCCATTATAGCCATTATAATTTAAACAGCGTTGCTTGCGAATATTACAATTTTAACATAAAATAAATACAACAGAAAGTAATATTAATGTATTACACTTTCAGATATAAATTATTTACTCTATTTTAAGCGTTCATTACGCAACACTTTTAACAATGTGTTACTTTTGCTGAGCAGAGATCAGCTTAGGGAGGTATTTTCAAAAATCGACCCTCAAGAGTGTTACGGGGAATTATAAAAAAAAAATCCTTTTCATATTAGCTATTAGATCTATATACTTAAAATTTAACAAAGATGCTTTTCTTTCTTTTTTTTTGTTTGGCTGAGATATGCAAAAAGCTTTTTTGCTTAATTTGCAATTCACGTAAGATTAACTCATTAAAAACTTCTTTATCCTTCAATCTGTGTTGTTTAATTTTTCAGTTCACCCGTGCGAAGAACGGGTGTACCAGCTAGTATATATATATATATATATATATATATATATATATATATATATATATATATTGCATGCTATTGCCATTTTAAGAGGAATTTATCTTTTTAATTAAGATCTTTTACACCAGTGATTCCCAAAGTGGTCTATGACGACCTGCAAGAGGGTCCACGTCAGCAAAAAAGTAATTTGGGGGTCAATGAGGTGTAAGTGGGGGTCTAAGTGATATTGGCTCTCATTAAACTAGATCGTGAGTTCAATTTTCAAAGAAAATTTAATGAATTGGAAACCAAATTTTACTTATTTACCAGATGTATTTACTAAATTTAATTTAATGGCGTTAATTTGTCCCTACAAGGTGACAGCATAATTTTTTTAAAAAACACGGACCATCTCAGAGTTTCTTTCCATAGTTAAACTAAAGAAGTATAATACTGGAGGTCCGGAATTTTCTCAAATTAACCCAGACAATCTGTCAGTACGTTTTAACCTACGTTCAACACTTAACTGCCTTTTATTGAGATTTGAGAATGCTTTGACTATGGTAATACCACAGCAGACAATGAATTTACATGATCACATTGGGAAAAGAATGTCACATGACAACGGGAACTGATCGTGATATGCACCAATGAAGATTTTAAAGTTTAGAAACGGAATCCTGCAATTTTGGCTTTAAAAAAGCAAACCTGTTATTTGTCCAGAATTATGGAATATCGTGAGGAAGATTTTAGTTATTTTTCCTAGCAAGAAGAAGTTTCAGGCAGTTACCTATCTCCAAAACAAAAAAAAAAAAAAAATGAAACTGGACACTACTAACAGAGGATGTATAAGGTTAAAGCTGACAAAATTGATACTAAATGTAGAAAATTTGTTATTGTAGCACCAGATTCAACCCTCTCATTAAAATCAATTGTATGATGCTTGGTTGTTTTATTTAACAGTTATTTTATATATTAATTAACTTTTAATTTAATTAATTAACATATGCGTTTTAAACTTTTAACTCTATACTTCATCAGTTATAAATTTAATTCTTTTAAAGTAGTAGTAGTACTAGCAGTCAAAAAAGACATTTAAGTGGATAAATTTGCAAAAATTCAATATTAATTAAGTAGGGGTCTACCCCATACCGAAAAACATGGCAAGGGGTCTATGAGACTAAAAAGTTTGGGAACCTCTGTTTTACACGGACAATTTGAAAGAATATTTAATGCGGTCTAATAATTAATTATGTGTATAATTAATTATATATATATTACGTGTATAATTAATTATATATAAAATAATTAATTACGTGTATGCTTAGTTATATATGTTATGTGTATACTTAATTATATATATTATGTGTATAATTAATTATAAGAATACATAAAAAAATGTATAAAATACCTTTAAAATATTGTAAAACAGTTCTGTATGCTACTAATAAAGTTCATCAAAATGCATATTTCGAAAAATTTAAAAATTTAGTTAATAAATTATCTGCAGTTTAATATGGAAGAATTTTAAGGAAACATATTTAAAAGACTTTATAAGATTTTAAACCAGAAAAATACAAATATTTTAAAAAATACAAATTCAATGCAAAAATATCCTTTAGATAAATAAATTGCAAAATTTCAGGCATGAATTTTAAATTTCGAAGGACGATTATTAAATAGATAATTAATTTGAATACATAGTGATATCTAAATAATATAGAATTAGCAGCCCTAATAAGCAGACAACAATGACTTGAATCCTGAATAACTTCCAAAGCATTTTTAAAATTAAGTTTCAATCTTATTAAACTATGTTTTATTTGTGATTAATACATAAAGGCTTTGATTCTCAATCGTTTAATTGTAATGAATAAAAATATAAAGTACTTCAGAACATAACCACTCATCCAAGACATAAACGAGAGGCTCTTAATCAGTGTCCCGTAGAACATTGGTGCACAAAAAATTAAAAAGTCGGTGGTTTCAGTGTGCAATAGTTTTTATTTACTATTTCATTCTACTATTATATTTCTCAAAAATCCTTTAAAATGTATTTTTCCTGATTGTGAAAAGGTTTAAAAGCGTTAGTATGTATATTTAAGAAAAATTCTAGTAATAATAGGTTCCAATCTATAGCAATATTTAAAATCTTTAGAAAAGGCAACAATAAGAATGTCAAAATTATGACTAAAGTTTCTTATAAAAAACAACAGGAAAAGAATTTTGTTAAAATTTTATTGTTACAGAACAATAATTAATGTGGAAGAATATAAGTACTATTTTTTTTTGTTGTTGTGTGCGTGTTCCTAGTATAAAACTATTTAATTAAAGTGGAAGCAAAATGTGCATTACAAAAATAAAAATATGATAAAGTAAAAAATTATAAAGTAGATAAATGATTTCAAACATAATTCGTTGAGAAAGCCGAATAGATGCATTAAAACCACTAAGGTATCAAGTAGGAGGGATATACGATGCTTTACTTGCTGTTTGCAATAATTCGAAGATTGACAACTCTATAATAGTTGAGGCTTCTGGACTATTAAGTAGTGTTAAACAGTTTAAGTTCTTATGCTGCATTGTAATTTTGTACAAAATCTTAAATTGTATCAATCCTATAAGTAAGCTCTTGCAGACAGAAGACTATGATTTACTATCTGCTATGAAGTTCTTGAAAAATCGTAAAGATTTTTTCAAGGATCTTAGACTGGACACAGCCTTAAATGAAATGTTTTGCGACGCTCGAGAATTCGCTGACAAAATTGACATGCCGGCTAATTTTGAGCTCATCCAGCCACGTCATAGAGTTCGAAGAAGGAATGTTAATTTCGACTATGAGGCACGAGAAGATCCGATAGAATACCCTACTTTGAAATATAAGACAGAGTTTTTTTTTTCACATTAGATAAAGCTATCAATGCACTTGAATCCAGGTTTGATTTGATCAATACCCACAGCAATTTCCAATTTTTATACAATATTTGTGATTTAAAAGATACTCCTCAAAACGATGAACTAAAGTATTGTAAAAATCTAGAAACAGTGTTAACTGATGTGAATTCATCGGATATAAACGTGCTGGACCTGGCAGACGAGATAGTAGCAGTTTAGGCTTTGCTAAATAAAAATGAAACCCAATCGAGATTTTAAAATTCATATCGAACCTGGATTTTGCTCCAGATCTCAGTATAGTCAAAAGGATATTGCTTACTCACCCAATAAGTGTAGAAAGGGGAGAAAGGAGTTTCTCCAAATTAAAATTAATTAAAAAAATTTTACTCTCCACAACTACCGAGGATCGGCTAAAAGGCTTGACAATAGCCATTGAACAAGAACTGGCAGAAGAAATTAGTGTTAAAGAAATTATAAAAAATTCTCAGAATTAAAAGTGAAAAAGGAACACTTAAGTTTAACTCTTGGTTTAAGTGTATTTTTAATATGCAATTAAATTTTAATACTTAGTGGTTCTATAATTTGTTTTAGTATTTTTTTAATATCTGTATTTTATAATTATACACTAGAAACGACTTTTTTTGTCTGCAAACCTAATTTTAATTTAGTGCCAAAAACATAAATTAATATAAATTAGTATTTTTTGCTAACCAAAACTTCAACATTATTGATAGCAATTTTTTTGCTCTCGTTTTATTTTACCACTAAGAATGGAAAGAGTTTAGGTTATTTCTTTTAATTTTTGTTATAAAAGGGCGGCATTTTACCTCTTTGCCCGGAGCGGCGAAACTGCTAGCGCCGGCCCTGCTATCATAGAGCGTCACCGACGAGCATCGACCATTTTTGCAAACGTAGTGGCACTCTCTCTGTAGCCATTTCTTTTTTGTGCAATAATAATTCTAAATTACAATAATATACTGATTTGGTGTTGTGTCCTGTGTATAATACCTGAAATTAAAAGATGTACCTGTGTATTCAAGTTTCATGTAAAAAGTTGAAATGCGTCTATTCGCGAACCTCTCACTAATCCTCTTGCGAAAATTTACTTCTTTTAAATGTTGTTCTTTTGAAAACTTTCTCCCAAAGAAGAAGACACGGTTTAAATTAAATCTTATATTTAAGCATTTTTTAGGTACGAGAGCGAGAGATGTGTGTGTGTGTGTTTGGAGTTAGATGATAGAAGTGAGTGATTAACGGAAAGTGTGTGATGTTCCTCCCCTTGGAAGTACATCTCTCAAAGTATCAGCGTGAGCTAGAGGTGTAGGATTAGCGTAAGAACTAGGATCAGACATTATCTTAATACGACTTTATTAAGATATTCAACTTAAACTTTTAACAAATTCAATTATAATAATTAATATGAGAAAATCTACGATGACGAAATACGCAACACACAATAAGACGTAGTATAATTCAGACCACTATCTATAAGTGAACCGCCTAATCTCCGATTCTAATATTAAATAATCAATCCTACCTTATTACAGCTTGGAGTAACGCTCAGTCTTGTCTTTGTATGCAATAGTATGCAACTTGGCGGGTTCCATCTAATCGAGCACTAATAATATGTATCCACGTCACGCAAAACTCATTCAAACTTGAAACACGAACTGTAATAACCATCAACTCACACAAACCAATATGAATTGTCTAACATTCCTTTACATTGCCATCTCGCTTACTCTAAGATCCGATACTTAAAAGTCCGTTCATTTGCATCTTTTGTTCACATTTCATTTCTTGGATTTGGTTGGAAAAGAGTTGCCATTAATTCTGGCCCAAAGAACCCAAGGGACTTGTTAAAGAAAAGACGCGTGAGACGTCACAAGTGGCTGAAAGCTAGTCGAGAGTGGCTTGACAATTAATTGCTTAATATTTAAGATTGGTAATTGACGATTTAGTCAATAAGTTATAATTGAATAATTCCGACCAGAGGTCGAATAGCCGAGAAAGGAATTACGGTAATTCAGATCACAAGTAATCAGAGTTCTAAGCGTAAGTTAATTGAATCATTATAAATTATTAAGTATCCTTTCTACCGTGTAGTTGCTCCTATACTTTATAGAAGTGTGCATTTCCTACCCTGGGTTGTAGAAATTTAGCAAAGGAATGGTAAACTAGATTTGTTCTGACTGTCTGATCTTTATTCTGGCCGTGGTAGCCGAGTGGTATAGGTATTGGATAGTGGCTTGCCTTGTCACGAGTTCGAGCCCAGTACCACTAAAGACCCGCCGTGTAGGGCAGCGATGCACGTTAAATCTGTCGAGAGCTGAAACGTCCTCCCGTTGGTGTGGTGTGGTAGTTAGGAGAGGGGGGTGCCAGCTCAGGTGTCGTCCACGTCACTTGACCATGGTTCAAAATTACGTGGTCCGTCGCCAAAAGCCCTCGTGTAGCTGAACAGTGCGACGTTAATATTCAATCAATCAATCTGATCTTTATTCTAACTTCCAAACACCAATGAATGGAGCGGCCCGTACATTACAAAGTAGCAATAAACATTTCTAAATTATTTAAGTAGGAAGATATTAAAGTTATGATTAAGTATTTTCTGTATTTTCAATGATTGAAAACATCAGGATTTCCCGTAAATATGTATATTGTCTTAAAATTTGTGATGAATAACTTAATTACTTCTATAGGATGGAAAAAAATAACAGTCATTTTATGTGGATTACGGCTTTTTCCCACGAATATTATGGATAAAAAATTAAAGTGGTCTTGATTTTCGTAATAAATCGATTATTTTAAGTATAGGTTGCAACAACAAATAATGGATGACAAAGAAAGAACAATATTTATTTAAATGGGGCAAATAATTCTCAAAAGTTTATTTTTATAAAAACCCTTTAAACTAATGGGCCGATAAATAATAATAAGCGTTTAAGGTTTTAACGAGTATAGACAATGATTTTTTTATTTTTTATTTAAAAATAAACTAGGTACTTTTTTTAATTATCTCAGAAATATGCTATATTGTTTTGTAAAAATTTGTTAGAATATTTTTAGTTTATTAAACACAATCGGTTGTATTCTCGTAATTTTATGACCTAAACTTTTAAATTTATTTTCAAGAAAATCAAGCCCTTAGTTAACAATATAAATAAGTCTGGCGCAGAAAGGGGAGCGGAAAATCAAAAATTACTGTTAAGGTAATTACTGTAAGGTACTGTTAAAGTACCCTACAAATCTAAAATATATACCCCCATTTTTTTTTTTTTTGCATTTTCTTGTGGCCTATATCATATACAGCTTGCTACCATATTTCAAATCTGATAACAAATTAGTTTTTTTTTTTCAGATATTTGAAGTTTTCTGAGCTTAGGTTTTGGTTTCGGTTTCTCTCATTTTAAAGCACTCTTAAAGTAATTAGAAAAATATTTTTGAGTACAATGAACTCTTTCAGTGTGAAAAGGTTATTAATTAAAATTTTTATTACTAAAATCATTTCAGCCTGATTATGTTTTGAGTTGTCATAGTTACATAATTCAGATTGATTTCAAGGCTAATTTTTGTTTAAAAAATAGTTTATGCAACTTAGAAACTTTATTATCAATTTTTTTCAGTTTAGAAAATGCCACGGCCAAAACTTCCTCAGGTTGCTATGAGATACAATATTTCGAAGGGATGGAATACTACCGAAAATGATACATCTAAAAACTCCCTCAGTTGATACTGCAATTAGACTTCCAAATATAAGTAATCTGAATACAAGTATTGCAGATAAAACTGAATATTTCCATTATATACCAAACTCTATTATAGTAAACCTTGGCGCGCCTTAGAAGCGGTCACCTGCGTAGTATGACTTTTGTGCAGGGGGTAAAGTCTTTCTTTACCTGTCCCTGCTCTCTCCTTGCTTCTCCTGCTATCTTCTGGACTGCTGGGGCATTTCCCTGCGATAGTTGTATGAAGAACAAGGCCTGGTGTGTGAGACTATTACGCGGAATGGTCAAATGGACTTGGTGTAGGCTTTCCTGCTCCAAGGGGATTGGAAACAACAACAACAACATTGTAAACATACTGCAGTACTATATAATACACCACAAACACTCAAACTTGCTAAACTGTCCCAAATTAAAACTGAAAAAAAAATTAAATTTTATATACAAAGCTGGCGATTTTCAGCTTATGTTAGTAGTATTATTATTGTGTACATAAATGCTTTGTGTCTCAAAACTTTTGTGAAAATAATAGGTTAGGATTAAGCTGAATAAGGTAACAAATGCTATCAATATTAAACAAAAATATTTTTTGAATTAGAAAAATGTTTTCAGTTATATTAAATTAAAGTAGTGTTTTAATGTAGAAATTACATTAGAAAATAGCATTAAAAATTAGAGCTTGGCGCGCGCGTTATAAGTTTTTGTTTTATGCTTTTACAAACTTTAAATGCTTTTTTTTCAGACTTTTAATTTTGAAGGTATAAGTGTTTTCTAAGCCTTAAAGATTTTTTTCAGTTCAAGTTAGAATCTTGAAATTTTTTGTATGCACTCTCAAACGTATGCTCTTTAAAAGTTAGCTTGGATTTAGGTCTGAGATCTCTAGTTATTTCTTTAAAAAATGCTTAAGTTAATATTTTCAGAAACTTTGCGTTTTTTCCAGGTTTAGCTAGAAAAACAATTATTAAAATTCAACAAGGGAACAGTTTTTCAAATCCTTTCTAACTTTTGTTTTCAATAATCCAAGGAAAATAAATAATTTAAAATTACTAAACAATTTTAAACATTGAGCATTTAATAAAAATTTGAAAAAACTTCAAAAATTCCTAATTTTTTAGAATTGTGAAATAATGGATGGTCAAACTGACTTTTTACTTACAGAATCAGCTTAATAATATAATATAAATATAAGAAATAAATTATTTTTACTGTTACACACACACACACATTGTCTCCAAAAACAATTTTTAAAAAAGAGTACTGTATAGTCTTAAATCGAGAAAAAGAAAAATTAAATATGTCAAAATTTCAACTTTTTTTATAATGGTACCGAGTAATAAGAATATAACAAACGCAGAAATATTAACAAGCGAAAGGGAAAGGAACTTAACCAAAGAAAATTGAAAAACCCAAAAAGCAAATATTAATAATGAAAATATGCAAAATCTCGATTACCAGCAGCCTTCTGAAAAAGATATTGTTCAGCCAGAGGACATCAAAAATGTCCCAGCCGAAAAGTGTTTAGAAAATGTTAGGTTTGAGTTTGAGAAATACGTTGACTTGGGTTCGTGGTCTAAATCGGTAGGTAATAATTTTAATGATTATAATTCTTTCACATGTGAAATGAGTTATTTTCAAAATAAAGATCCAAACAATATATATTCTTTTTCTGTAAGAGAATACAAAGAATAAAAGTAATCATTTTCTAATGATCCTTTCATTGAAAAACTTAAAAATGGCCAAGTGCTGAAAAGATCTTGGCTATGTTATTCAACAAGTGTTGGTAGTGTTTTTTGTTTGACCTACAAACTTTTTGCTAAAACGTATTCTCAATACACAACTGGCTTTTCTGATTGGAAACACGTAACAAGTTGTTTAGAAAATCATGAAAATTCTATTGAACATAAATATTAAATGTTAGTTTGGTTGGCATGAAAAGAAAATAAGTCTATTTTAGATAAACAGTTAAAGGAGCAACTAAGAAAAGATACAGAATAGTACCAGAATGTTCTCAAACGTGTTTTTGCGATAGTAAAGTATTTTTGGCTATAAGAGGTTTAGCATTTAGAGGTACCGAGGAAGTTTTTGATTCTCCTCATAATGGTAATTTTATGGGTGCCCTGCAACTGCTAGTAGAGTTCGACCCATTCATTCGTGAACATATTGAACAGCGAGCATTACGTTAATATCGTACTTATCAAAAACAATATATGAGCAAATAATTGAGATCATGGGCAAGCACAAATCATTAAAACAATTACAACTCAAGTAAATAACGATGGCACAAAGTACTAATCAAATGTGATGGATTCAACACCAGATTTGTCCCACAATGACCCACTTGCTATTGTTTTCGGAAAATTTTTTTTTGCAAGATGTGTCTCATTAATTACGATTAGTATAGTCACACTCTGGCTTATACTTATTTAATTCTCTACAAGAAATTTTAGAAACAAATGGACTGCTATTGGACAATTGTAGGGGATAGTCATTTGACAACGCTGCCAATATGTCCGGTCGATATAATGATGTGAGAGCTGTTCCAAAAGAAAAAAAAAGTTCTAATTATGTGCCACGGACTGCGCATTCTCTTAATCTGGTTGGTGCAGAATGAGTTAAGGTTGTAACTGCAACCGTGAACTTAGTGCAACAAATATTTGTTTTCTTTTCTGCTTCGACCCATAGGTGGGAGCCTCTAAATCGTGAAATTAAACTGAATTTACCTTAAAAAGTTTAAGTCAGGTCAGATGGTCTTGTCACTACGATGCTGTTGAAGCCTTAAAAGGTAATTATGGTAATATCCTGAATATTCCTAAGACATTTAATGACGATGAAAATGACAAAATTGATTTTCGAAAAGATGCAGTGAATTTATTCAATACATTAACAGAACTCGAAACTGCCATTTTAATTATATTTTGGGAAGAAATTTTAGAAAGAATTAATTCAGCTAACAAAAAATTATAGACTCCTGGTTCTGACATCTATGAAGGGAATCTTAATTATGTCGTTAGAAGCGTTTATAAGCAATGTATGACATGAATCATATAATTCTTGACATTCGCATCAATGACCATGATAATTTTTATTAGTATATGAATGTGTCATCAAACGATTACATGACTAATATTAACATATATTATTTTAACCATTTAATTAATATTAAGTATAACATAACGCACACAAATTTTCTGAACTTTAAAATAAATATTTCGAAAACTACTTCAGATATACTCAAAATTTTTCATTCCTACGCTTTAGCTTCTCAGTTTTGCTTCTCTCTATGTAAGAATTTATTGTAATTGTATATTCATCAATTTTTTTAGTATATTTTTTACTCTTAGCATGCAGTTTTCAACTGAATTGTATGAAATCTTCGAAATATATTAAAAGATACCAAAGAAGCTATATAACAAAATTTGAAATTTTTATTATACTCAAACAATTGCTAAAACTTATGGTAAATAATTTTTAACTGCGCGATGCATTTTTTTTTTCGAAATTTCAAATGGAATTTCTAACATAAAATTTCTAGCTTTATACGGTCGAGATTTCAAAAAATATCCAGATTTTAATTACTTATTCAGTTAGCCTTTAAAAAAGATAAATGTTGAGGTATTTTGTATAAATAGATATTTTTGAACAATAATTCGAATGTTTTTGAATAGCTCGAATTTAAAATTGATTTTTATGTTTATTTATATGCATAAATTTCTACTGTAAATGTTTCCGTATATTTTTGATTACCATTTATTCAAACATTCAAGTTATAAAAAAAATGTGTGAAAATCTTCATTCATGTTGTCTTTGATGTAAACTGAAGTTCAAGCACTTAAATATATTCAAGCAAATATAATTCGGTGTATTTTAACAATATATAACTAGGCACTGTACTTAAACTTCCCTGAACACTTGGGCTTTGAAATCTAAAAAAAAAACTAATAAATCTTAATTAGTTTTTTTTCGTTATTATTTTTATCAAAGTGTAAGAAAATGTTTCAAATGATTTGATGAAGTTTAAATTTATTCATTTTTAGTGGTTGGAAAATTGAAAAGTTTTCAAATTTTAAAGAGTTTGGTGTTTTATTAATTTGTTCGGTATCTTATAATAAAATAATCATGTTTCAAAAACTGAAAGCTTTGATTAAAATAAGAAAAATGAAGAGAAAGAATATACTTAAAAAAAGATAATTTGTCTAACTATATAAAATAGCAGATTGCACTGACACGCCCCAACTTGTTACAGTTTCAAATTAATATGAAACCAAAAGGGAATTGTAACATATTTTACTTATGCGTTGGGACTTTACAAAACTTTAAAAAAACGAGGTAAAACAAATTAACACTTCCTGGGGTCTAAAGAAATTTCTCCTCGATTTTTTACGATTGCCGAAGGGTCAAAACACGGGGTTCCCTGCGAGCCATAAAACTCCTGCTGTGTTGCTTCCTCCGTCCCTCATTATCTTTCAAGATGTTAAACCTTTAAAAGGGAGAAAGGATTTCAGAAAAGTGCGGCTAATCCGCTTTTGAAAACGTTACTTGAAGGCAGAAAAATCCGTGCAGTGCATTTTCGAAGCATCTTTACACTGACGGAATTTTCCGTGCTATCCGGTTAGAGGGTTAATTTCTAATCTAGCTCAACTCAAGTAAGGTTTACCGAAATAGGAGATCCGAGAAACACACGTATTAGAATTCTGAATTGTCATTAACTTTAACTAAGTATCGCAAACTGACGCTTACTTTAAGCGTACGTGAATTATATTTACCGCTGGCTTATATCAGCTTTCTGGTACGTCTAGCAGCACGACGTCTTCACGAATCTAATCTCTTTGAATCTTCTAGTTTAGCTTGTAACGTTGTTGGCTCAATAGCCTACCATCCTCTCTCTTGCTATCTCGCAACCCTCGACTTAAATACCTTATCTAATTTAAAAATCCCAAACTTCTTTTTGGAGTTGATTGGAAATATAAACGCGAATTTATATTCCCCAGAAAGACGCCTAAGAAGATTAGTGGAAAGGTTCCGTACAAATTCGTCCCAATCCCCTCCAAAAAGAAAACAGTATTTATTCGAAGGTCACAAACGGCCTGAAAATAAATTACGTAACCAATTCCTAGACTTGCTTTACAGTTCCGACGACTTTAACCCTCTAAGTGGATACCTTCCTCCTGTAAAGTTATTCCGAAAACGTTTTACTCTTATTTTTCTATTGCCTTCAAAAATGCAACATACTTCAATTCTTTCCCCCTTTTAGAACTTGGGAGGTCGAACGGAGACAATTTTATGACCTAGTTCGGTTAAACCTTTAAAAGGGGGAAAGGATTTCAGAAAAGTGCGGCTAATCCGCTTTTGAAAACGTTACTTGAAGGCAGAAAAATCCGTGCAGTCCATTTTCGAAGCATCTTTACACTGACTGAATTTTCCGTGC
>BMAU01015436.1:0-62995 GCA_019973935.1 Trichonephila clavipes
TTCAAGTGATTCTGATCTTTGATATTTTTATGCTTAATATTTCATGAAAAACTATTTTACATATTTTTACAGTGTTGCTATACATGTTTTTAATTATGATAAAACAATATATATTGAAATACGAAATTTAAAAACTTAAATGTTTGATATTTGAATTTCTAATTAATAGCTGCAACTGTTTTGATTTTGTTGAAATTTCAATTTTATATGTTTTGGTATTTTTATTTTTGGTAATTCAAAATTTAAAGTAAAATTAAAATTTTAATTTCTGTATGATTCTCAGATCTGGTTTTAAAATGGCGAATAATGAGCAAACCAATGTGGCTGTAATAAGTAATACCAACCAAACCCCTAATGAACCATATATAGTCCCTTTTGATTCTGAAAATGGAATGCTAATAGAAGCTTGGTTAGATTATTTTAATAATGCATGTAAACTTAGTAATAAAGATGATAGTTGGAAAATTGTAAACATATCAAAGTATTTAAAAGGGTCTGCATTAACTCAGTACATTAACTCTTGTCTTAATATTTCAAATTTTGGAGAACTGTGTTCAATTCTTATTGAAAAATTTTTAAAACTTAATGTTATAACTTTATCAGATTTCTCACAACTTCAATTAAAAGATAACTTAGAACATTATTTTCATCAAAAATTAAATTATGGTAGACAATTAGGATTATCTCCTCAACTCATTTTGGAAGGACTTACAGATGGTATGCCCACCAGTATTAAACAATTAATGATAGTAAATCCCCCTACCGAATGGCTCATGGTAGCTACACGCTTAATGAAAACCCAAGCCCCAAAACCTGAACAAAATACTTTCAGACAAAATGTGCCCATTCGACCAAGACAAAATACTTTTGTACCTCAAAGCCGCTACTCTGTTCGACCCAACTTCCAAAATTTTAATAGAATGCGTCCCCAATATCTCCCAAATCAGCATGCTCATAACTTTAACCATAGAGGTTTTAGGCCCAACCACCACACACATTTTCAACATGGACTGCCACCATCTCCATGTAGTATTTGCACACAGCAAGGAATCCCCAATGCTTATCATTGGAAACTACAATGTCCTTTTAATCAACATCAAATGAGACAAACCCCATTTTATTGCGACTCATCTTTGGCTACTAACACTGTTTCTCAGAGCTCGGAGAACTCTGTTAGCTGTCAACAAATTCCTAATCAGAGACAACACCCCTCTACTGAGGCCTCTGGCCCAGCATATTGACAATTACAAGTGTCCGGACACATCTCATCATTGTCAAGCCTAGCTAACTTGGACAATTTACCTACACATAACAATGTGAATATTGTTATTGATACTGGATCCACTCTATCTTTAATTTCTGCAGATATTGTAAATAAACTTAAGTTACAAAAACAAACAACTAGGCTATACAGATTAACCAAAAAAAAAAAAGCCCATGGCAATTTTCAATTAAACAAACTATGCAAAGTGTACTTCACAATTGGACAGGTAGAAAGAAACATAAATCTGTATATAATTAATAGTAATCTACCTTACATTATTCTAGGACTACCAGAATGTAGTCAATATAAATTTGTTATTGATTGTGAACATAACCAGTTACTACAAAATGGACAAATTATTGTAAATAATCAGAATCCACTCACTAAACCAATTTCATTACATATACAGGAAGAGTTAGTAAATACCTCATAGGAAGTTTTTTCACCTCTGACTGTTAAAGAACTATCTCCTAACCTGATACAACTTCTTTCAGAATACTCTCATGTTTTTTCTAAAAATATATATGATGTAGGTAAAATAAGAATGGAACCCCTAAAATTAATTTAACATCAGACCTCCCAATTTCTCAGCGAGCCTATAGAACTTCAACCACTTCAGAAGCTGAGATTAATAAACAAGTACAAAATTTATTAGCTGCAGGTTTAATTAAAGAATCCAATAGCTGTTATTCTTCCCTGGTTACTTTAGCTTATAAGAGAGATGAAAAGCAGAAAACCAGATTATGTATTGATTATAGAAAACTTAATGCCATTTGTAAAACAGATGCAGAGCCATTACCTCGAATAGATTCCCTGCTAGATAAATTGAATAGTGCTAAATATTTTTCTACACTTGATCTCACAAGTGGCTACTGGCACATTCCGTTGCATGATAAAGAAAAATTAGCTTTTGTTACAACTGAAGGTTTATATGAATTTCATGTTCTTCCTTTTGGCTTTCAAAATGCCCCAGCAATTTTTAATCGTACTATTCGTAAAATTTTAACTAAACATAAGTGTTCAAATTTTGCTTGTCACTATTTTGATGATATAGTTATCTTTTCAAATTCTTTAGAGGAACATTATGCTCATTAAAGAAAAATATTCCAAATTTGTGTGAGGAGGAAAACATTAAATTAAAATTTTCAAAATGTGTTTTTGCAAAAACTAAGATAAACTTTTTAGGCTATGAAATTAAAGAAGGCAGCATTACCCCTGATAATCAAAATATTGAAACTATTAAAAAATTACAACCTCCCAAAAATGTTAAACAACTTCAAAGTTTCCTTGGTTCTGTAAATGTTTACAACAAATTCATTGATTCATATGCCACAATTAGGGAACCTTTAAATCAACTACTAAAGAAAGATAAACAATGGGATTGGACTGCTGAATGTCAAACAGCCTCTTTGAATTGTTAAAAAATAAATTAATAACTAAACCTGTATTACAGTTATATGATCCTAAATTACCTCTGCATGTTTTCTGTGATGCCTCGATGAAAGCTATTGGAGCTATTTTGAAACAACCTGATAATTCTGGTACCCTTCACCCAGTATCTTTTCATTCTAGAACTTTACGTGAATATGAAAAAAATTATTGTATCACAGAATTGGAATGTTTGGCCATAGTAAATGCTCTTGATAAGTTTTATTATTATTTACACGGTAAAAAATTCATAATCCATACTGATCATGCTGCTCTTGTTTGGCTTAAAAATGTGAAAAATTTAAGGGGTAGATTATTTCGTTGGTCATTAAAATTAAGCATGTTTGATTATGAAGTAAAATATTTAAAAGGAACTAATAATGTTGAAGCTGACATGTTATCAAGACATCCTATTGCTCAATATATCCAACACTCAGTACATTTACTTGAATTAAACGAGATAAAAACCCATCAAAATTTAGATAATGTAAATGATCCTAAATATAAGAAAGTTGATGATGTCTTAGTTCTTAAAAAGAAAAATCTGTTTAAAATTGTTGTACCTTTTTCATTAAGAAGGCAAATTTTGCAAAATGCTCATGAACAATTTGGACATCCTGGTACTCAAAAAATGATAAATTTAATTACTCCTCAATACTATTGGCCTCATATTAACTTAGATATTTCAAAATTTGTTAAACATTGTAATGTATGTCAATTAAACAAAAGGAAAAGGCAAAAAAGATTTGGTCTTTTGCAGACTGTACCCCCCACAGATCAACCTTTTGAGTATATCTCTGTTGATACTCTGTTGGTGGATTCAACTATTATAATTCTACAAAAAAATTTCTTTACTTAATAATTGATCATGCAACTTGCTATGTTTGGGCTTTTGCTTCTAAAAGTGAAACAACCGAAACCTATGCAAATTGTTTAAAACAACTTTTCCAAATTCAAATACCTAGTAAACTGTTAACTGATAGAAATGGTGCTTTTACCTCATCCAGATTCAAACGCTTTTTAAGAAATAACGTTAAACAGTTATTAACTACTTCTCATCATCCCCAGACAAATGGTAAATGTGAACGTGTAAATCAGTCTATTGTAACTAAATTAAGATGTAAAGTAAATTCTTCTCCTACCAAAATTCCTTGGACCAAATTTCTAGAACAAGTAATCAATGAGTATAACTTAACACCTCATTCAGTCACAAAATTCCCTCCTGCATATTTGTTATTTTGCACTTTACCATATACACCTCCATTAGCTCAAAATCAAGTTTACCCTCCAGTTGAAGAAGCCAGAAAATTAGCAAAAGAGAACACCATAAAATACCATGAGAAAAACAAAATTAAATATGATGCACATTTCATTGATTCTCCTTTTGAAACGGGTGACATTGTAATTTATGAAGAATTCAACTATCCAAATCGAAGAAAATTATCCCCAATTTTTTCAGGCCCCTATGAAATAGTACAAAAGCTGTCAGATGTCAATTATGAAATAACCAAGCCTAACGCGTTAACTAAAAAACTTACTGAAATTGTGCACGTTTCAAAATTGAGAACTTATTACCCTCCTGAAGAATTGAAATTGAGTCATGAATAATAATAATTACATAAAAAAAACACACACACACACAACTACACAAAACGAAGGCCTTGTCCTTTTACCCCTCTTAGGTGGACCCCTCCTTTCCACTCTTGAGATATTTTTTTTTTTTTTTTTTTACTGTTGTTGTGAAATATCACAATAAGAAATGATTACAGATCTTATAATGTGCGAAACATGGGTCCACCTTCCAATCCATTTCGGATTTTTCCTGTTTTCATCTCGAGGTACTGTTCAGTTTTGGAGAAGTGTACTCTCTTGGATGGAAGCAGGGAAGAGTTTGAATTATATAAATTCCCCTTCCTTAATAATCTCGGATTATTAAGTTTACTTTAGACGAAGATGCCAAATTTTGTTTTTGAAACAAACTTAGATGTTTCCATGATGTTTATCATTGATGATATTTTTATATTTTAAGCTGCAATTATTTTGAATCTTATCTTATTTGCATTCCATTTCAAGTGTTCCTTATTTTATTTTTGATATTGTGTATTTTTATGATGTCACGTTTAGTGCTGTGAACATTATTGCAGCAGCTATTCAAGAAAATGTGAACATTTTGGAGTAATACTTTTGATTTTTATTGCATTTTGAATCTTTTGTTTTGAACGTTATTTATGGGTACCCATATTTTACAATTTAACAGTATATATATTGTTGTTTTTATATTTTTCTATCATCTAATTTCTGTGTTGGAGATCATGCTATGTATGTCATTACCGGCAAGTGCAAGATTTTTTTAAACTAATAATAATTTTATTCAAAATTTTAAATTTTATATCTCTGTAAGATACGGGTGTGTGTCAAGGGCCCTGGTGCACACACGCGTCTTGCGGAGGGGGGAAATGTAATAATTCCCTCTAGCATTCTTTTAATAATATTGAAATAATCTTTTACTTGGTTCTACACTAACACCCTGATTTTAATCTTAATCGAGTAGTCTTATTGCATCAGACATCCCAATCCCGCCCATTCTATCCAATCAGAGCTGTTATTACGTCATATAAGTACTTGTACTATAAAAGCCGAAACCTTGTGTAATCTTGCGCTCTTCTCTCTTCCTTCTTGCCGTCATCATGTAAAACTGTACATAGCTGCTTTTTGTGTTGTGCCCTCCAAGATGTTGCTATTGTTTGTCTCCTGTCTACTTTGCTTTAATATCGTCGCAAGTTTGTGTGTCTCGTCAACGTGGAAATATACCGAAAAATTGTCCTAAGCTTTAATGTGTGCTTCGAAATGTTCCCCGAAGATGTGTTTAATGAAAACCTACAAACACACTCGACAAAATATACCACTCGGCCAATATTTTACATATATATATATATTACCTCCAAGGGGCGTTGAGGGCGCTTAAGGGGCATTATGCATAATTATTTCCATTTTTAAACTATTAGACGTACAGTCTTGAAATTTGGTAGGCGGATTCCTTTCATAGAGTAGAGATCCACTATAAGTGGGTTTTGTGAGAATCGCTTCCTAAGTGGCATTATGGGGGGGATGGGGGGTAAGGAGCGTTATAGATAATTATTTCCATTTTTAAACTGTTAGACATACAGTCTTGAAATTTGATAAACGGATTCCTATCATAGAGTACACATCCACTACAAATGGGCTTTGTGAAAATCGACCCCCAAGTGGCGTTGTGGAGAATTAAGGGGCATTATAGGTATTAACTCTTTTTTTAAACTATTAGACATGCAGTCTTGAAATTTAGTAAGCGGATTCCATTCATTGAGTAGAGATCCACTGTAAGATGAGTTTTGTGAAAATCACTTCCTAAGTGGCATTACGGGGCTTAAGGGGCGTTATAGATAATTATTTCCATTTTTAAACTATTAGATGTATAGACTTAAAATTTGGTAAGTGGATTCCTTTCATGGTATAGAGATCAGCTACAAAATAGATTTGGGGAAAATTGATCCCCAAGGGTCACTAAGGGGGATTAAGGGGCGTAAGATAAATATTTTCGCTTTTCAACTAATACACCCACCTGCTTGAAAATTAGAAGGTATGTTCCGTTCATGTAATAGAGTTCTTATACCAAAGAGTTTTGAGAAAAGGGACCCCCAAAGGAGTGAGGTTGTGAGGGATTAAGGCGTGTTATAGAAAAATTATTGTTTTTGAATTTAACCCATTTACTTGAAATTTGTTGAGCATGTTTCTTTAGTTGAATAGAGTTCTATAAGAATGTATTTTATGGAAATCAACTCCATGAGGAAGCAGGGAGAGTTATTGGAATGTATTGATAGACAAAATTCCCATTTTCGAACTGCTAAGACTATAATATAAAATTTGGTTTGCTTGCTTCTTTTGTTGAATTGGAATCCGCTAAAAATGCCCTCAACGAGGTATTGATGATAAAAATTCCGTTTTTGCTCTGTTTGATTTAGACTTAAAATTTAGCATGCATGTTTATTTTATGGAGTAGTGATGCACTGAAAGTTGCTTTGGTGGAAATCCACTTGATTTTAGGTTAAGTGAGCGTAAAAAATCTTTCTACTTCTATTTTAGATATAAATAGAAATTAGATATTTTAATTTATGTCCTTTTTATATCAAGAGGCGAGAGTTACAGCTATAAATATATTTTTCAATACAATCGAATTCTTAATGCTAGATATCAATAATTCATATGTATGGAAACAGTATACATTTATAGAACATCGTTAAATACCCAGTGAAACGGGTGGGTAACGGCTAGTATATATATATATTTCATTATATAATAAAGCATTCATGTAATATTAATAAAATATTACATTACCAAAGTAAAATTTATCAATAATGCTAAATAGTAAAAATCACCTACATATATTATATTCATTAATTTAAAAAATAATTTAATTATTTAGAACATTGGTGTGTAAGGAGGACTTGTTCAAAATCTGCATAATAATAATTAAAATTGCATTGCTATATTAAGAAAATGCTATAAACAAAATCAACATTCCTTTAAAAAAAATCTGCATAATTTACCTGAGTATAAGATGAAAAGGTACAACTACTCTCTTCAGAATACCATCCACATCCAAAAAATAACATGAACATAAACGATCCTTCAAAAGAGTAGACGTAGAAAAATTTCCTACTATAGTGTAGCCTGGACAAAATAATCTACAAATATCCATGAGAAAGGGAAATGATCATTTCTAAACGAAAATGTGGAACATAAATAAAATATTTCAGAAATTAATATAAATACAGATATGGGGAAAAGATATTTCCAGTAATTTCTTGAAATAAAAGCACATTTTTTTGTAAGAATGTAATTCAATTAGGAATTAACTTCTTAAATACCATATTACAAATGTTCCTTTTCAAAAACTTAATTGATTTTTTTGTGACAGAATAGAGAGATTTAATAAAATAAGCACATTAATTTTTTTTCAATATGAATACCTTTTTATATTAGAGAATTTCCATCACCATATATATATATGCTTTTAAAAAATATAACACAAAAACCCACTTTAAATATTGATGATTACTTGATTTTATTTTTACAATATTAATATATATGCAGTGGTAGAAAAAAGTGCTGAAGACATCCTTTTTTTTACATAGTTTTTCTTTATGAAATTATTGTACTATCTTAAATGTTGTTATTGATTCTAAAGTATTTTTTAATGCTGATTTCAAATCTGTTTCTAGTTCTTTTAATCCCACAAGTATTTTCTAAAGTACAGCAGCACAAGAATGCATAATATGTACAAAACAACATAATATAGAAAAACAAAATATACGTAGTAGAATAACACAAAACTTTACAAATGTGGTCTATTTGAAATGGCTTTTGAAAATTACATGAATGTTTCCTGTTTGAACATCAATATTTTATAGGTCAGTTGTTTGCTTTAATTACGGCTCTATATCTTTTGGGCATGGAATGCAACAATTTCACAAAAAGTTCTTACGCTAAAACATGGTTGAAAGAAAATATTAAAACTTCAATTAAGTTACATTTGAAGGTTTTTTCTTCTGAATATTATAGAATCAATGTTATGCCATAAGTTCCCTATCAAATTAAGATCCAAAGACTGCCCTGCCTAGGTGATTTTATTAGCAGTATCATCTTTAAACCCTTTTTGGATAACTTTTACACAGTGACATGGAGTATTACCACCATGAAAAATCCATGACTGATCGCCAAAAATATCTTCCACTGTTGGTAGCAATTCAGTTTGTAATATTTTGTATTATTTTGAAGTATTCTCAGTTCTTCTCATGATGTGAAGTCTTACAACTACAAGAGAAGACATGCAGTCTCATATCATCACTTTCATCAGGTGCCTTATTATGAGCTTCAGACATTGAGGGATGAATTTTTTAAGTGTGCTGTCTTACATATGCACTCTTTTTGTTACCTTAAACACAAACTTGACTTTTATCTTCAAAAACTACCCTTTATAAGTCTTTAACAATCCCTAATGAATTATCACTTGCCTGCGTCAATCAGTAAGTAATGATTTTGGGTGAACTTTGAAGCCTCGTAATCCAATTTTCAGCAGTTTTCCTCTCATTCTTAAGTACACATTCACACTCGATGTCAAAATCAATTATTTCAAAATTTGCAGTAAATTAAGATTTTGTTTGAAAGTAAAATCCTGTGCAACACCCTGTATTCATGTAAAGTTGTTTTTCTCAATTGTCTATATTGCTTCCTGTTTGCAATAGAATTTGCTTCAGGACATCTTTTCAACATTTTCATGATAGTAGAAAGACCATATGGTACTTCAACAACAATTTGGTGGATAGAATAACATTCTCCCTTCAAAAGTAGTATTTTGTATCTTTCATTATAAGGCAGAAACAAAAATTTACTCATTATTCCAATATTGTCCACCCATGCACTTCAAATTGCAACACAAAACTGCTTTAAATGCATTAACACATGCTTCACACAATCTGTTTTCATTTATCACTGATCCTCTTTAAATGGTTGAAAAAACAATTATTCATTACATTATAATAACCTTGTGTCTTATCATTGTTTTTCTAAAATATTAATAAAACAATTTACTTTACACAAAATCCACAAACAGATTTGAAATCAGCATGAAAAACTCCATTAAACTGAATAAAATTACTTAAGATTGTGTGATAACTACAAAGAGAAAAATTAAGTCAATCTCAAAAATTTGGCAAAAAAATTAATGTGGACTTTTTACTATCACTGTATATATTCATTTCTCTAGTATTATACATTGATGGTCAGCATTATAAACAAACAAACAAAATCACTGTATAGAAATATACTGATATATTCCCCATTAGAGTACACAAATAAATCAGAGATTGAAGCTATTCACAAGACTTGCAAAAAATAAAAGAGTACATTCAAAATAATTACAATACATGCATACATTTATATATCATTGAAATAACAATTAAAGATTCACAGTTAATCATATGAGGTTTATTACAGACACTCTAATACAAATTGAATATTCAATTGTCATGTAAATAAAATGAAGACAATATCATATTAATAAGTACAAATTTGTTAATTTATAAAGTCACGTAATCATAATTTTGTAAATAACACATTAATCATATTTCTCACAATCCTTAAATTAGGAATACGATTTTTTGACTTCTGTTTTGATAAAATTCTTGAAAAACATTTCTATTTTAACAAATACAATGCATATTATTGCTTTAAATCTTTTAAGAAAATTTAGTATTAAATTAGATCTACTACAAATCAGAAAAGAAAAGTTAAAAGCAAATACTTTTTAATACCCTATACTAATAATTAGAATCTCAAGTATTTTATAGCATAAATTGTAACAAGTCCATTTTGAAAAATCAGATTTGTTAAATAATCGTAAAATATAATTTTAAAATAACTGCAACTAAATAATTTGAAACTGTTTTAAAAAAACACTTACCGTCCAGATTTCCCAACATTAAATGCTGCAACTCGTGGACCTTGCTGTGAACACCACACCTAAAAAATTTTAAAAAATAAAATTTATAATTAGCTGAACATATTTGCTTCTGAGATACACAAGGTTTTCTAATCTAATTTTATGTGATAAGAATAGCATTTCATAACATTATACACATACATAAAATAAGATTTATAATAAACTTTATAGTATAAGTAAAATTGTGGCAATTTTCTTTGCATGCATATCCCCTTCTCCATTGTATTTAATTTATATTGAAAAAATTAGACTTTAACACACTAAATAACTTAGTAAAAAGATATAATTTGAAACATTCTACACAAATTTTTAGATAACATTTTTACAATACTTTTTCAATTTAGACAACTGTAAAAATGAGGCACTTTTTCCATATAAATCATACATTACAGCATTAGAATAAAATAAATATCTCTCAATATTAACAAAACATTTTACAAATATAAATAACATTTTTAAAATGAGGTAACTGAAAAAAACTACCATAGGATATTTTTAACAACAATTACTGACCTCTAAAATACCTCGTCTTGGAGCATAAATTACTAAAAAGAAAACTCGGCGAATTTTTTTAGAAGGATCCCTTTTGTCTTTCATAACATCATCTTCTACTTCCACCCATCCACACTGGGCATCACGATAACCTTGAAGATAAAATATACTTATTAATATAGAAAAAAACAAAATAAATATGAAAATTTAAAAATTCTACTAATTTAAATGCACCTTGAATCAAATTATTGTGTTACACTAATGTTAAAATTCAAAATTGTTTACATGATTTCAAGTTTCTCATAAGGTATCAAGAATTTTGAGTTACTCACCCTTCCACATGCGAACTGCAGCTCCTTTAAATACATCAAACAAGAGAACTCTCCCAAAAACATCTGTAACAGCTGCTAAACATTTGTTAGGAGACAATGATATGGATACACCTTGCCTTCTCTTATCATATAAGCCAAATCTTTAAAATAAATTAAAAATTAAGTTCAAGCACATATTACCCATAAATTAAAATATAGTATTTTTTGTTATTAGTAAACTTAATTAAAATATTTTCTCATTAGCCAAGCATGAGTCTAAAATATAACACGATTTAAAAAAATTCTGTTCAATTATTTTAAGCTATGGTCGAATTGCTCTCATAAGTACAATAACATTTTAAAAGAGTATAACTTTTAAACAAGGTTTTTTTTAATAAATAGAATTTATTTAAAAGTTATAATAAAATTAGAATAGACAAAATTCTAGCCATAAAAACTAGGGTACTTAGGCTTTACAAAACGTGTCCCCTTCTCTTTGTTTTCATATTTATCCACACTCTATTTATGTAAACAATAATAATAAATTCAAATACAAAATTTACAGAAAATAAAAATAATAAGGAAGATTTGATTTTTGAATCACATATAGAAATCTATTGACTGTTCTTAAGTATAATATATGAGTATTCAAATATAATCAAATGAAGATAAAAAAAATTTCAAATAAAAAAATAATTACTATTACCTCAAAGGCAAAATAGTGGCAGGTTCAATTTTAGGAACAGGTTTTTGATCTTTTGGCTGGTTGAATCCCATTAATCCACCAACAATTCCACTAAAATAGAGAGAAAAATTCAAATTTTGAAAAATACATTTTTTAAAAAAATCAATTATGAATATCAAAAAATATTTATGTATTACTTAAGCTTACAATGTAGTTATTTCATCAAATTATAACATAAAATATACATTTTTATAAAGAAAATAATAAGCAAATGAGCCCAAATAAATATCAAAATTACATAAATAATTAAAAACTAATTAGCAGAGCATGCAGTAAAATTTTCATTAGTGCTATAAAAAAAACAATTTCATTGTAAATAATATGCAAAATACTTAAAGGCAATACAAATAACTCATTCATTATATATGCACTCACCCAGCATTATAACTTGAAATAAAATTCATAAACTTTGAAGCAACAGCATGAACCACATCAACTAAAAACTGTTGACTGCTGCCCTAAAATATCATAAAGGCATAATAAAAACATTCATTTCAAATGCAAGCAGAAAATATCTTATGTTATTTTTTGACTTATTCATACATACTTCATAACAAAAAAAATTAATATTAAAAAAGGGGGAAAATCAATGCACACTACTTTTTGATTAATATTAATCAATAAAATGCTGATAAGAAAAAAATAATCACATTTTTCTCAAAAATAGGTACTTAAATAGATTAAAAAATTAAAATGTATAAGTCCTAGAATAAAAATTCACAATTTTTTTTTTTTGTTTATTTATCATTACAAATATAAATGGACAAGAAAGAAATTCCAAAATCTGTATATAATTAAAGTAAAATATTTTAATTTACCTCGGATGCATGATAGTATCCAACATAAGGATTGCAACCAGTAGTCACTAAGAGAGAACTAGAAGGAGCACCTGGTTTCACTGCACCGTAAAAACCTTTTCGTACAGATTCTGTGACAAGATGATCAAACTGTGTCGTTGTTATAACTCCTATGCATTGTAAACAAGTTAACAATTAAAATCAATTTTTTTAAAAAAAAACATGAAAATTCTTATTAATTTAGCATTTTTCAATATATTTTTATAAATACAAGTAAAAGTAACATCGGCAGCAGTGCATACAAAGGGTGAAGGGCCAAAGGTCTGGATCCCTCCCAGTCCTCAATTTTTTTTTATTGATGATAATCCCATATATATAGTATGTAAAATTTTATTAACAATTTCATTTATTAGTTAATGCAAACTATTAATTCAATAATTTATTTTTTATTGTTTTTTGTTCTCAAAATCAACAAAATTTAAAAAAATAAAGTTTTATGTGCACCACTGAACAAAGGGTTTTCATTTAAATCAGCAAAGGATTACAGAATAAATCCCACGTTGTGATCACTGGGAAATTGAAGATAAATTCAACGCTGATGTCTTCATCAAACCATGGAAGAGTTTAAGAGTCCCAGCTTTATTTAAAGTGATTCATTTTAATCAGTGGTTCTTAAACTATTGTCAGTGACCCCCTAGGGGTCCCCAAAGCCTTTCCATGGAGTCTGCAAAGGTCTCTCAAAGAATGTTAATATTTTGCTCTTGTACAGGCTCTGAAAGGTCTCATAAAAAAATTAAAAGATCTCCGTCCTAAACTAGATCTGTAAATTACCCCCAATGAAAAAACTCTGCTAGAACATGTATTTCAATCAAGAATATTAAATCAGGATTTTTGTTTCAGTTACTGTTTGTGACTATACAGCCATTACTACAGTGTAATATTTTTAAAAAACTGCTAAAAAATTTTAAACTAAATAAAATTAAGAGCTGGATTCATTCAGTACAGTAACAATTGCATTTAAATCACTCAGCCAAGTGTTGGGAGTAAGAAAGGTGTTCAAAACCTTGGAGTCCACAACAATCAAAAATTTAAGAACCAATGACTTAAATGACATAAAAATTATTGCAAGTAGACTTAAGTATCAAGTTTCCATTCACTAAATTGCTATTTTACTCAGTGATCATCATAAATCCATCACAATACTAATAGACATTACAAACTCAATGTCACTTCATTTTCAATAAATACAGTAATGTATCTATATTAAATACATGCACAAATATTAGCTTAGTGAACAGAAACAAATCTTAAAAGAAAGTAAACAAGAATAATATGATTTTCACTGTAACACATATACAACAAAATATTGTGAATAACATAACAAAAATAACACCAGTTCATAAAAAAATAAAGTAATGGTAACTGTAATGACAATAGAAAATGCATATAAAACACTTCTGTAAAAAGACTAATTGTGTTTAAATTATCAATAGTTTCAAAGAAATTGGAAATGTGCAGTTTTAGGAGAGTAAATGATGGTTCAATAATTTTTTCAAATTAAAACATAAAAGATCAAAAGGAAATTACAAATAAGTAAAACAAAACTTTCATGCAAATTAAGAAAAAAAAATATATCACAAATTATGCTGCACATTTTAGCCAAATTCTTGCAAATTTAATGTATTTGATTATTTATATACACTCATGTCCTTAAATTAAGGATAATTCAGAATCACACAGAAATTGAACTCTAAAATAAAAATTTCACCTGTAGAATTATCACACACATCTTGAAGAAGAATATGCAAATTACAGGAAACCAACAGATAGCGTAGATAGTACGTCACAATGACGAGAGTATAAGAGAGGGGAATATAAGGAATGGTGGTAAAGTTGTTCACAAGCACTTTAAAAGCCTTTCAGTGCAATAATCGCATAGTTATGGCACAAAGGAAGCATTTGGATGATTTTTTACATGGTAGAATTATTGGATGACTGGAATGTGGACATACCCAGCTGGAGGTATCCGAGGAACTTGGAATCGCACAGAGTGTCCTCTACAGGCTTTGGCAACGATTCCAAGATGATGGTAATGTGAGCAGATGTTACATCACAGGTCGCCCCCGAGTTAAAAAGCTGAATAAGGACCGGTATATTTGGTAGTTACTGCCAAAAGAAACAGACGGAGAACAGCATCAGACCTGTCTCGTCAGCTCTCTTCAGCTACTGGTACGACAGTTTCAAGGCAGACCATGTACAGACACTTAGGGCACATTGGTCTATATGCTCGTAGGCCTGTCAGATGTGTTCCACTTACCGCAACTCACTGTCGCCAGCGATTAACCTGGAGTAGAGAGCATGCATTGGGGACACCACAACAGTTGTCTTGTGTGATGTTTTACAACAAGTCCAGGTTTAGTTTGCAGTCTGATTCTCGCCGGACTTTAATATGGAGAGCGTCAGGTACCCGTTACCACCAAGAGAACACCATTGAACGACACCGTTACGGTGGTGCAGGATGGCTTGTTTGGGGAGGAATTATTCTTAGTTCCAGAACTGACCTACATGTTCAGAGTGTAACGATGACAGGCCACATCTATCGGGATGTCATTCTGGAGTGAGTGAGTGAGTTAATATTAACGTCGCACTGTTCAGCTACACGAGGGCTTTTGGCGACGGACCACGTAATTTTGAACCATGGTCAAGTGACGTGGACGACACCTGAGCTGGCACCCCCTCTCCTAACTACCACACCACACCAACGGGAGGACGTTTCAGCTCTCGACAGATTTAACGTGCATCGCTGCCCTACACGGCGGGTCTTTAGTGGTACTGGGATCGAACTCATGACATGCCTGCCATGGTTGGATACCTTAACCACTGGGCTACCGCAGCCCTCATGTCATTCTGGAACAACATGTACGTTTGTTTCGGGGCGCCATGGGAGATGAATTTCTGTTTATGGATGACAACGCCCGTCCTCACCCTGCAAACATTGTAGACGAATGCCTTCAATCGGAGGATATCACCCATATGGATTGGCCAGCATACTCATCAGACTTGAATCCAATAGAGCATGTGTGGGATATGCTTGGCCCCCTCCCACCTGTCTACTGGAACTTCGGAGGGCATTGCTTGATGAGTGGTGTAATATTCCCCAAGATCAGATTGATAATTTGATACTCAGCATGCCTAGGCGTTGTAAGGGCCGTATTGGATCGTCCGGGAGACATACTCCGTATTAACCATCATACTAACCATGTTATACTGTTTTTTGTAAATAGGTTCTTTTTTTAAACTTTTCTCCAGGGAGTAAAAATCGCAATTTTTATTAATTATGTAAAACATATAGCATCTTTTTTGCTCTTTACCTTTTGTTTAATAAATAGACTTTACAAATAAGTCAAATTTGTTTTGCTTCTGTCTCTTTCTTTGCCTGAACTTCATTATCCTTAATTTATGGACACGAGTGTATTTTTATACTGATTTAGACTAATTTAAACACTATAATTAAATGTAATAGATTTAAATTAAGATATTTTATCAAAAATTTTATATTTATAACTTTACTAGTAAATAAAAATGTGAATATTTGAAATTTAAAAAAATCAAAAGTCATCATATTGAAAGTCTGAAAAATAAACAAAAGTAAGGCATGATACATATATTTTGAAAGCAAATTATTGAACAAGTCAAAATCATCTGAATATATATAAATTTTACCTGCTGCTTCACAATCCATGAGTTTGTCATGTTCATGGAATCCCCATTTCTTATAAGTCAAAGGTGGAGGCTGAACAACTTCTTGTCTACCAGCAGTTGCTGTTCAAATAAATAACAGACATAAGAAAATTTCAGATGCTCATAAATTTTACTTCCACACTTAGAAAGCATATAATTAATATAATAATCAAATATTTCATTAAGCTTGCAACAATGTCTAAAAGCAAAAGAAAAAAAATATTTTAATTGAATTACCAATATAATAGTGAAACTTTAAAACAAACTATTTATAACTTTTTAAAATAAATTAAAGATTACAAATTAATTTTAGAGCCAAAATTACATGACACAATAAGTATATTTTAATAATTCCAAATTCCAATAGCAAACTTGAAGTAAAACAAAAGAAACTCATTTTGTGAACTTCTTTACTTAATTTTTTAAAATTATATTTTTATTTTCTTACCAAGCATTAGCTTTTAAAAGTACTTAGAATTAGTTTAAACATTTTAAAGATTAAACAAAATAAAACTCAAATGAGACCAAAAAGAGCATTAGTACATATAATTTTAATGTTGCAAAGGAACATACTTTCCATTCATCAATTTTTCAAGTGAGTGAGAGAATATTAACGTCGCCCTATTCAACTACACAATGACTTTCGGCAAAGGACTTCATAATTTTGAACCAACATTAAGTGAAAAGGACAACACTCCCCTTTTCTAACTTCCACACCACACCAACAGGAGTACGTTTGAACTCTCGACAGATTTAACGTGCATCTCTCCCCAACATGGCGGGTCTTTAGTGGTAGGCTAGGCTCAAACTTGTGATATGTCAGCCACGATCCAATACCTTGATCACTGGGCTATCTCGGCCACAACAGTATCAGTGAAGGGCTGGTTTTTCGATATATCATTTTCGGTAGTATTTCATCTCTTCCAAATATTGTTTCTCATAGCAACCTGGGAAAGTTTTGGCCATGGTATTTTCTCAACAGGAAAGAAATAATGAAAAACTTATATAAACTATTATTAGAAGTTATATAAACTATTTTTTTAAAACTCAAGTACCATAATATAGTACTACAATATGTTTACTATAATGTAGTTTAGCACATCATGGAAATATTCAGTTTTATCTGCAATACTTGTATTCGGAAGTCCTATTGCAGTATCAGTGAGTGAGTGAGAGAATATTAATGTTGCATTGTTCAGCTACACGAGAGCTTTTGGCAAAGGACCTCATAATTTTGAACTATGGTCAAGTGACGTGGACAACACCTGAGTTGGCACCCCCTCTCCTAACTTCCACACCACATCAATGGAAGGACATTTGAGCCCTGACAGATTTAATGTGCATCCCAGCACCTCTACATGGCGGGTCTTCAGTGGTACAAGGCTCAAGCTCCTGACATGCGATGACCTTAACCACGGAAACCATCAACTTCTCAATGGAAAATATTTATGTATGCAGTTGGTTAGGAAGATGCTAATATACAAGTAGTTTTGTGTAACACTATTTAATTATGAAGAGAAGGAAAATTATTTGACTAGATGTAAATAAAATGGAATTACATTCACAAAAATTATTAATTTTAATTAAAAAATAACATTTGGGCATAAATTTCTTTTTATACATTCATTTGAAAATGCAAATTGCAAATGTTTTACTGCAACTTTTTTTCCCCTTCAGAATAATATACACCAGATGTCGCCAAAGTGGTAGTCCATGGACCACTAGTGGTCCATGAGAAACTTTTGCTGGTCCCCAGAAAAATGGGGAATATATTTACTCATCCGGATAAATTATGTTTTAAGATACATTGAAACATTATTCAGTTCATTACAATGCGTGAAAAATTATAAAAATGCTACTTCATAGAATAGCAAAATTTCATAGTAATGTATAATGTTTAAAGTTTGATATACTAAAACAATTTTTTAGTTATTTTGTTTATTTTATTATGGTTTATTAATAAAGCTTTCATAAATTGGTTACAATTAATAGTTTCATTTTATTAACTAGGTACATTTTTAGTGTTCTTATATCACAGTTTTTTTGTAAATATATATACTTAACATAAAAAAATCCTTTAGTGGTCCGTGGGATTTAAATTATGTATTTACTGGTCCATAAGGCCAAATAGTATGGCGACTGCTGATATACACAATATATCAGAATTGCTTTTTCTTTTAAAAAATTCTTTATTAAGGCAAAAAGAAAAAAAAAATGTTTCTTTAATAAAATGCTATTCTGATATTTTGCAACATTTACACACAGGTATAATATACAATACAAAAAGACTCAATCAATGTTTAACAAATACATTTCAGTAATTATTATATGTTTAGCACAAAATTAGAACTGAAAATTTCAATTGACAATAGTAAGATAATTGAAAACTACAGTTTCAAATGATAAAAAAAATAACTACAATTTCTGATCTCACTATAAAAAATTAATTAGTAATATTTTTAAAGCTTTGCACAGTATTTGTCGCTTTTTAACACACAAATTCAAGAATACTGAATTGATGTTTAAAATAACGTACTTAAAAATGATTGGAAAAATTCATACCTCTTGCCAACTGATTTCTGCAGGCACGCAAAGTTTGGAAAAGTCCAAAACCATCAATTGTAACAACAACTGTGGAAAATACAATAACAAGCTCATCTGGCTGAAAAAGATTAAAATAAAATGAATGGAAATAAAAAAAATAAACAAAATTTTAGCTATACTCACTTAATTAGTAAAAAAACCTGGACTTTTTAAAAATAAATATAACTACAATCCAATTGATTAATTATTTATTTAAATACAAACTTCAAATAACATTCCTTTCACATAATACATATATATATATATATATATATATATGATCTAACAGTTGGGTCAATTAATTTTAAATTGAAACAAATTTATACAAGCAATTTTCAATATGTGAAAAAATAAACAAAAAAAATGTAATAAACAAGATAAAAAATGATTTTTAAAAGATTTGTACAATGTATATAATCAAAATGTAAAATTTGAAGGAAAAATTAAAATTTAAATAAAAGTAATATCGTTTTATAGAAACTGATGCATCAACTCTGAATTTAGGTATAATCCTCAAAATGCTATTCATATTGTAACAAGTTGCATTTATTTTTTTAATATTTCTATTTAACTATTATTTAAAATATGACAATTTTTTATAAATAATTATATCAAATACATATATATCAACAAATGTTATTCCTTTAACAATTGTAAATAATATCACATGGATGTAAAAAGCTATTACTAAATAACTATTAATACAGTGGAACAATTTGACAAAAAACATACATAAAAGATTATACCCTATTTATGTATACATGTTGTTAGTTATGAATTATAGAAAAACAAAGTAAATCATTGATGAAATAACTGAAACTGACTGAACTGAGTTAATGAAAGGAATTATGAACTTTGACAGTGTAAAGCACAATATTAATCATTCAAAAAAAATTCATTCAATTAAAAATTAAATCATTGTATCAGATATAAAAATAAAATGAATAATTATTTGTTACCTGATCAGAATAATTTGAAAAATGATTAGGCACATGAGTTTTGCACTTTAAGTGTCCTACAGGCTCTTCGTGAAATCGTTGTGATAATAATTGTTCTGCATTCTAAAAATAATAACTTTGATAAAATGAAACATGATGAAAGTACATATAATACCAAGCACAATAATAACATTAAAAGATATATAGAGGTAAAATCAATCACAATCTTTGACAAATATTGAACTAAAATTACTATACAAACCTCTGTGTATATCCTTATGTAACCAGAAGAGAAACCCACAATGACACAAGTCCAATCAGGCCCACCTTGCAGACTTCTACATTAAATAAAACAGAATTTTCTTTAAAAAATCAAATTTGAATATGTACAGTAAATATTTTAAGTACTTCTCTATAAGATTTAGCTTTTTTTTTTAATTACCTATAAAATATGACATATTGAAAATTAAATGGTTTAAATTAATAACAAACTGCTAGTTCATCGTAATAAAAGTAAACCTCAAGGAGGAGAAAATAGTTAAATAGAAATATTAAAAAATAAATTAAACATCTTAAAATATGAATAACATTTTGAGGATTATACCTACATTTAGAGTTGATGCATCAGTTACTATAAAAAGAAATGCAACAACATCTGAATGCAGAATAAACTCAATTTATCTAAACTCTTTTAATCTCCCCTTTATTATATCTAAGAGTTTTATACATAATATTAAGATTCAATTCACTTAATTTATTAATTTATAGCTTCTGATAATGGATTTGGATCAACAGGAAAAAATAAATCTATAATATAGAATAACATTAAACAAAAATAGGGGGGCAAGCTTTATTTCTGAACTGAGACTTATTTTGTGACCAAAATAATTTAAAATTAATTTTAAATATTTTTTCCATATAAGAGACTTTTATCAGAAGAAAAAGGACAATATGTATAGTATCAAATATTTTATTATATGCAGACATTTTCATCACAGAAAGAAAATGTTATATAAAAATTAAATATTTCATTTCACAATATAAATATAGCAACAGTGTAACAATTGAACAAAAGGGGGGATTTACATCTGAAAAATAAATTAGAAAGAATTATTTTAATTAAAAATAAAATTTACCTTTTCTGTGATGCCAGGGGCAAACAAAGTATGCTAGTTATATTTTCATCCCTAAAACACAATAAATGAATTTTTTAAAAAAATACTGAGCTTCACAATTCTAAAAAGACAAAAACATTCATAATGTATCAACTTACTTTTCAACTGACAGTTTACCCTCAAATGAAGGTACAAATTTCAGTTTAACTTCACTTTCTTCAACTGCATCCCATTTGGCTAATTTTTATTAAAAAAAAGTCAAAAAATAAATATCATGTTTAGTTAAAATAATTGAAATTAGTAAAAATAACATTGCAACTCACAAGTAAAAAACACAGCTTGTTGCTGATGTCCAAGAGCTAACACATCTCCCATAGGAGAGAGAGAGGCCAAGCACTCCTGTAACCATGACTGTTCCCCTCCTTTGAGTCTAATACCTTCTGTTCCTTTGCCTTCATATGGATCTTCAATTTCCCAGTCATTATTCCATGAATCTGCTGAGTAGTCATCTACAAAGCAACAAAGTATGTATAATATATGTATACTATCCATTAATAATTAATTATCCTAACACAAATTAGTTCACATATTTGATAAATGCACATATATTTAGATATTATCAGTCAATAACCATAAAATTTTATAAGACCCCAATGTTCACTAAATCAGCAAGTCTACCCAAGAAACTTTTTTATATCAAAATATGTAGAAATGTGCACCAGGGTAATCAAAGTTTTAAAATTATCACAATTTAATAAAAACAATAACAAATTACATATAGGTATCTACATATTAAGGTACTTACATATCAGTGCCACACGAATTATATCTTGATATCAAGGATTCTAATGTGTTTTACATGAAAAACAAACCAATCAGTCAGATTTTCATGGAAAATAACACTATTTGTGTGGTGCTAAATTTGGCTGCAGTGACACTAATACGTAAGTACCCATATTCCTTCCTCAGTGACTCGACAGCCCAGGGTGGGCCTTGGCCTTTTGAAGAAGCCTTTTCCAGACCAGCCTTCTTCCTGCTAGTGTTCTCCAATTCTTAGTTCTCAAAATTAGGAGATCTTTTTCTAAGCCATCAATCCATCCAAGATTTGGCCTGCTCTTTCTTCGTTAAATACCCATATTAATTGTGTAATTATTATACAAATTATTTAGCAATATAAAATATTAAAAGAATTTTATATAATAATTTATTTTACTACTTTGGCTAGAGACTGAAATCAGTACTTAGATACTATCACAACAACACCAACATTCCAGATAATTCACCAAGTTGGCAACCCGGAGTTCGCATGTGTCTTGTATGCCAAAATGGCAATGATGTGCTGCATTTCACATAATGTTGTTGTCAATAAGATTGCAATTATAAGTAAATACCCTAAAATCTTGTAAATAAAATGTTTTTCTTAACTTATGACAAATCTTGGAACTTGTGTATTATCACAACGTATTGGTGACAATGCATGAAACGAAGCACACGAATGCCAATTTAGCGCATACAACACATAGAAAATCGGGGTTGTCAACTTGGTGAGTTATTACTAAAGTTGGCAATTGTTGCAATGATATGCAAGTACCCAAATCCTTTATTCAAAAAAATTATACTTTACAGCCGCCACAACAGCAGTGTCTTGTGGGCTTAATCACGAGTGCAGGGGCTGGAGAATATTTCCCTCCCCTTCAGTTTACATGCAGAAATTGGGGAGGTGGAGATAGAGGTCGTGTCGCCATCTATCGTCCCTTCGGGGAATTTCGCCGAGCTAAATCGCACTGTCACCTGTATGGTGCTCAAGGCCAACGACAGGCGTACCTCTTGCCCATGCCACGATGAATTTCGTGGGCCTCGATCTGACTACGTCAGACAGGTGGCATAAGAAAACAACAACAACAACAGCAGTGTTACATCCAAACTTCACCAATTAGTAGTTATAATAAATAATCAATCATTTGCAATTTAGAGTCACACTATGAAGTAACATGCAGGCTACTGGCAATGGACCTCATAATTTTGAGCAACAGTCATGCGATAAAGACAAAAACAAGCCGACATCCCACTCTCCAAACTTCTTCTTGTCACCATTGTTTTTATTTGTCATTAAGCATTTCACCAGATTAACATGCATCAGTTTTTCCACATGGCAGATCTTTAGTAGCCCCAGAATTCAAACTCATGATTTGAGAGAAGCAATGCCAGTCATGAATTTGTGACCATGACCACTACAAACACAGAGACAGAGTCAAAAATGAAGCATTTTCTACCTGTTTCTATGTTTGGTTCCATGGTTCCTATAACTGATAAGTACCATATTACATATGTACTATAAGTACTTCAAATATGTAATTAAAACAAATTCAGCAATGTTTCAAATGCCTCCCAATGTTCTGCAACAAAAATTATCCCAAAAAAATCACTTACTTAAATTTACTTATATCTAATCAAAATTGTTTACAAATTTATTTCCTGTCAAAATGCACAGAACAATTTTTTTTTTTACATAGTTATGAAATAACACAAAGTAAATAAATTATATTACTCCTTTTTTAAAAAAAGTTTTAATGTTATAAATATTAAAATTTACAGAGGCATTTTTATTTATCAATATTAATATGAGTTCTTGATTTTATCAATCATAATTGTTTGTTGTAATAAAATCAGGGGAATGTTTACTCCACATATTTAATAATTAAAATGAGTTAAAATAGGAAAAGGTAAAATAAACAAGAAAATTAATTCCTGGGAAATAAATATTCTAACCAAAAAAAGTAGGAAATATCTATCATTAATATCATAAAAAGAAATATGTAATTTTTTAGAATTATTTTGAAAATTTAAATTGTCACATGCACTATTAACAGTAAATTAATCAGTTCCAACTGATATTTTACTGAAAATTGAACAAAAATTTTGATTTAATATTTTTACAATAACAAATTTCTATTCAGCTATAATATAACAAGCATAAATATGAATATTCTAGCTTCATAGAAAGTTTTAAAAAAATAATTTTGGAAATAACGCGGCAAAAGACAAAGACATGGATTATATTATAAAATGTTTTAATGATTAAATAATTTGCTTTTTATTCAAAAACATCCAACCATTGCAAGTATACGAAAAATAGGAATTGAATTGTCAAAGACGCACAGTTAATGTTAGAAAGCCAAAAATTTAAAAAAATGAACATTCATTTTTTTTTAAAAAAAAAAGGGGGGGAATATCAATGACTTCTTAATGTCCTTATTTAATGAGGGCAAGGTGAAGGGATTATATCATAAAGTATTTTAATAAAGGAAATTCCTGCCTACCTGGAGTAGCGGATTCGTCAGCAAATTTAAGAGCAGATTTGATAGTCCGAATATTAGATATTGCCGCGCGCTTACTTAAATGACAAGACATAATGTGAATATTATTTCTGGGTCTCAGTTATGAAAGTAATATTGCTTAAGATGTCTAACAGACATCGAAAATTTAATACTACGATTCAAATTTAATGCATTATTTTCTTACATGGACAAGTAAACAAAACAAATACGAGTACAGTTTCAGTTACTGAAATTTATTTGGTATTAAATTTTATTTCACAATGGCTTGTTGAGCAACTGAGTATATGATCGAATATAAAATAAAAACATCAGCGGACAACCATTATGATGAAATGTGTAGCAAAGTATCAGTAATAATAATTTAGTACCTGAAAGGTTTTATGTTATAGATGAAAATTTCTTGATTTCCTACTTGAATTTTTCGGTTTTGAGAATCAAAATCTTCCAAATAAAAAAAACATCAACTTACAAAATGATTAAATTTGTTTTAGATATCTCTCGGATTTTTCTAGTATGGTAATGACTAGGTTGATTGTTTATTAATGTTGCACTCAGCAGCTACATGAAGGTAATTTCCAATGGACCTCGCAATTTTTAATTTCAGTCATGCTACGAGGATGACACCTGAGTTGGTACCTCACTTACTAAATTTCCAAACTACACTAACATGAAGGCTTCTTACCATGACAGATTTAATGTGAATCAGCCTTTCTACATGATGGGATATCTGTAGCACTAGATTGAAATAAGGCCTGCCACCAGTTCACGATTATGACTGTTAGGCCTAGCAAGGTCTAGGATTTGGGTTAAATGAGTAATATGCTATTTTGAAATTGTTAATTTAAAGAACACTCTCCTCTCTCATTATACTCCATCAAAAATCTACTACAATTTCGAGCTGTTTCAATAAAATCAAATAACTCAACTAGTCAATATTTTCACATCTCTCTTTCACTGATCTCAGTTTTTTCCGCTTTCTGTTTATTCCAATCGCTTCTGTGTACCCAGTTTATTTTTTCACCTATCTTCTACTTTTTATCTATTCTCTGCTCTCAATCATTCAATATTAGGAATCAATAACATTATTAATTACAATTACTGTATTTATTTAAATCTATGCCGCCATCGATTCTAAGCAGTACCTCAGTACTTTTTTGTGAAGAAATTAAAACGTAGTGCAAAAAAGTTTATATGAATATCCAATATTTAAGAATTTTTAAAAATTTTTTTAATGGAAATTAATAATAAGTGAATAATTTACATATTTTACCGGCATTAAAAAGTTTTAAATGTATACATGAACCTGTTATAGCTCTAATCATCTGTATCATTCAGTTTACCCCATCCAATGAATTTTTCCTCCGATTCTAAGCCACACCCGATTTTGAATAACTTTAACACTGAAAAAAAATAGTGCGGCTTAGATTTAAATAAATACGGTATTTCTATTTCATTTTACATTAGACTGTGTACTATTTTTCATAAGCTTATGAATATATTTAACTTTTTTTTAATTTTATGAAGAAATCCCTGTTTTTATCCATAAAACATTGAGGGAAGGTTGGTATACCATAAAATTAATTTATTCTTCTACTAAGTCGTGAACATGAATTTCTATTTTAATTCGTTGATTATGCACTTAATTCATTTTTTTCAAGACATTTAACAATCTAGATTAATAAAAGTACTTCTTAATTTGTTGAGTATTTTTGGTTTTGATTTCTTATTTATTTAAATTATTTTTTTATCGTAATAGTCCTAATAAAAAAGAAATTTCCGAAAAAAGAAAATCGAAACCGTAAATTTTTATGTATTTTCCTATATTTGCACTATTATGTTCTGAATGTGCTGTGGTTTTGATTCAACGATTGCATGTTTGTTGGTATTAGAAAAAGCTACACTACACACTGAGTTTTAATTTAGTACTAAATATGATTTTTACAGAATTAATTTCATTTATTTTATTATTTCTTATGTTTAATTTGAAATATTTTTAAGTGTAATTAACAATTAAACTGAATAAATATATTAAACCTCTAATATATTAAATTCATTTAAATATCCAACTTTTGTAGATAGAATATAAATATATTGTAAAAGAACAAGTGTGTGAGAGAGAGAGAGATTTAGTCAATAGATTAATGAACTAACTGTTTGAAAATGAACAAGAACAGGTGAAAAGTTCATCTAGAACAGGGGGGTCTCCAAAATGTTTAGCATTATATATACATAGAGCCAAGTAGCCCACATAGGGGTATATATACATAGCGCAGTATATATACATAGGGGGGCGGGCAGTATATCTTATAGGTTCCACTGAGGGGGCACGGGTTCGAACCTTTTTGTGTGCGCCACTCATAGAACCTCTTATAGGTTCCACTGAGGCCCATAAACCAAGATCTAGTCAGCTCATTTTGCCAAAAAATTCTATAGTTTTGAATTGTAAACAATTGTCAGTGGAAAGTTATAGATACATAAATTTTATCAATAATGATAATACTTAATTTCCTTCACGAGTTCGAAACTTTTTGTGTGCGCCACTCATGGAACCTCTTATAGGTCCCACTAAGGTCCATAATCCAAGATCTAGTCAGCTCATCTTGCCAAAAATTCTAGAGTTTTGAATTGTAAACAATTGTCAGTGGAAAGTTATAGATACATAAATTTTATTAATAATAATGATAGTACTTAATTTCCTTATGTGAATTAATTATGCATCATCTCACATCGTTAATTGTAGTTAAAATATTATTCCTTCTATTGGTCAGTTATAATATAGTTTGCATGATTTAATTGCATTCTGAGTTTTACAATGTAATCAAAATGAACTGTGGTGGGGTGGATTAATGTTTCTCACAGACCGCGCTGTTGTCCAGCTGGCCGTAGTTTGGTGATCCCTGATCCAGAAGAACCGAAATTCTCATCTGTATCTATCAGATCTTGCCTGTTATTTATATGATGTAGTCAAATATAGTGGACAATAAATTTCGAATTGAGTTCGCTAAGCATTTTTCTCTTCTCAATCGGTATTTAACTGAAGTGTTTGCGCAGGATTGCCTGGATATTTCAGACGAAATTTGAAGTAAAAGTGATTCATCGTTCATTCGTGTTATACAATACAGTAGTATCAGGGGCGTAGCTATCGCCGTATCAGTCGTATCAATGATACGGAGCTCCCAAGCTACAGGGGGCCTCAACATGTGTAGCTACAGTACCACTAATAGGGCTTTCTTTTCTAAAAACTGACCCCGAAGGAGTTTTGATACGGGGCCCACTCAGTTTTAGCTACGCCAGTGAGTAATATCTCGACTAAGCGAATTCGGAGTTACGCAATTTTCAAATCTCGACAATTCGTCTTTTTTTTTCAATTCTCATCGTTGAAAGTCAGGCGGAATTAATATCAAAACCTGATGAAATTAGTAATATAATTGAAGAAACTGTCGATCTCTTAGTCGAAAAATAAATTTAGAAGTGGATAGTGAAGACGTTCAAGAACTGCTGGATTCCCACAATCAGGAGCTGACAATGGATCAGCTCATAGAAATGCATGAGCAAGAGCAAGACATTGAAGAATTTGAGTCTTTAGACCCAGTTCAATCAGAAGATTGAATGATGGTTAATAATTTGACAGAAGGCCTCAATTATAAAATTGAAAAATGGTTACAAATTTTGTAAAATACATACTCCAATGAAGAGCTTATTTTTTCAGCAGTGCAAGGAATAGAAAATTATTAACATGCTAAGAGGAAATTTTTCTGGAAAAACAAAAATCTTTGAGCTGGCAGACTACATGTAAGATTTTAAGAAACCATCTACATCAAAATAACTTCGGTTTGTGATTTTTGTATTGATGTTATCTAAGATTTTAGAGCAAACTTTTTTGTTCTAAATTATTATTTTCTTTCCTCCCCGGTCCCAACTAAAAATAATTTATACGTATTTATATGAGAAATTATACCCCGACTTACGCGATTATCACTAAGTCTCACCTGTCTCATAAGTTCGGAGTGTTACTGTATTAGGACTAATGAAGCACCATTTTTAAAGATTTCAAACGATAACATATTTTTAGTGATTCTCACACCTTAATTGAAAGATATCTATCTTTAATAATTCGAGTAGTACCGAACAAATTATCATTACAAGATATATATATATATATATATATATATATATATATATATATATATATATATATATATATGTGGGAGACAACAAGGGGGTCCAATACGTTGGTCTATCTTCTATTTTATTTTAACATTAAACAAAAATTAATTAAAAAGGTAGATAAGTTTTTACAGATAAGTTTGACGATGATATTCAGAAGGTAACGCCTGCTCGCGCACCTCTCGCGTTCTCCTTTCTCTCTCTAATGTCCAAGAGTTTTTGTTTTACTTTCACTAGTTCAACAGTTTCCACGGTTTCAGTTCTCATTAGCTGCGCCTGCGCGAAGACTGTGTTTTGCTTTTGGCTGCATGCCACAACGGCCAGCCTGACTGTACGCTGTCCGCAGCGGTATTTCCATGGAGACCAGAGGAGAATCTGAAACATACAAAAAAAACGGAACAGACAAGGACTATACGACAAATATATAGAGATTTAACATATCAAAATTTTTGTTGAACTAGACAGTTTCTCCATCATGTGAAGAGCACCTCTTCGACATCCGGAAGGTTCCACAGGAAAACATTGTTTTTCACCGGCATAAGAACATCTTTTTCAACAAGTTGATCTTTGGTTGAACGCATCGATATTTTCCTCTGTAGAGTTCTGGACGTCTGTTCAAAACGATTTCTCTTTTTCCTTCGTTTCCACTGCCAAGGCTCAAAAAATTTTTCGGGCAACACAAACCGTCGATGTTCACTCTTCATAGGTAAAGGGTTAGGTAAGCGGGAGATAAATTCCACGGAACTCGTTTTCATGGCACCATTGGCTTTCTTACACAATACTATATCAGAACATTTTTCTCTTACAATACTCAATTTTAACTTAGTACTCTTAATTTTTATTACATTTATAATCCTTAATTAGAGAACTCGAATCATTTCTAGTATTAAAGTTCTTAACATATGGCAAATCATAACTACAGTTTTTTTTATCACATTTGAAACAGAAACATTTGGAAAAGAAACACTTGAATTAAACTGAACACCCAAATCTGCACTCAAAGAGGATCCACTTTCACTCAATAAAACATCGCTCTTTGCGTGGCTAGTTTCTCTATTTCAGAATATACACTGGGATGTATAATAAATTCTTCGGTCAAGGTCGGTGATATCGCCGTTCGCCTTTATAGGCTAGGAGACTGTTGATTAAGAGAAATATTTATGGGTTTAACTTCTACCATACGCTGTTCGCCAAAACATGAACTTAATGTTATGATCTCTTCGGAAGGTGTTTGCACTCTAATTAGTGAGGAATTTAAAACTGGGATCTGGCAACCTGAATCAATCAATGCTGTTACGGGCTGATTTTCCACAAAAATGTTTACGTATTGAAGATTTGCGCATTCATCGCTATTTTGTTTTCGCTCTCGATTTTCAAAGTGTTCACGTTTGTTTTATTATGGATGTGATCATTAGATTCTTTAGGTTTAAAACGCTTCTCACAGTCTCTTGCGCAATGAGATGAATCACCGCATATAAAGCAATTTTTATTTTTCTCTTTCATGATATTGGGGATAGTTCTCTTTAATCTTTGTTTTAAAGTTTTGTGATTTATTTTTAAAGGGGTCTTGGGTATATCCATAAGTAATAGGAATTTCTTTATGTGATCCGCTTCTAGATGAAATATAAATATCACACTCTTTAGCTAAATCAATAGGCTTAAACCAATCTTCTGCTTCTCGAATGCCAATATGAGTTGCAGTTTCCTTATTAAAGTTTCAAATAATTTATCAGAAATTATAAGATCACATAGAGATTCAAAAGAAATTAACTTTTCTTAACGAACAATAATATTGGAAGTTTGCCGTCAATCTTGCAGCAAATTGGATGTATGTCTCGCCTGATGATTTTACAGCATTTTTAAATGAGTTTAAACACTCGCGAGGGTTAATTGGAATTCTCTGAGTACTATAGATTTTAGTTTTCATAGTCATTTAATTCCTCTTCTTTAATATACAGTAAGACGTTATGAGCTCTTTCGCCCAGAAGATTTATTAAAATTTCAGATTTATATTCGTCATTTATTTTCTTGGTTAAAAATGCGCGTTCTAATGATTGGAAGAACAGATTAAAATTTTCAGATCTGGTGGGAACAGGAAGAGATAAAGTTTTTTTATACTTTTTATCATATTTTCTATGTTAGTTTCGAACTGTTTTTCTTCGACTTTAAGGATTTAAACTTAATGCTTTATTTTTAGCTAATTGAAGTTCGATTTCTTTTTCTAATTTTGCTAACTGAAGTTTCGCGAGCTCAATTTCTTGTTCTGAAGTTACCTCTCTTTCGTTTTGCGATACTCTCTCATCTATACAGTTTTGAATTAAAGTTTTAACGAAATCTGGATCACTTTCAAATGTACTACTGTTCTCAATTTTAGTCTTTAGTTTAACTATAGTGTCAGTACTTTCTACAGTACCGTCTAGTTCCTGAACAACTCTTATGAGATCCTCTTTAAGAGCGTTTTTATACATTTTAGAAAATTTTAGAAAGATCCTACCTTTTTTCTGGCTCCCTGTTGCTCACGTACGATGTATCCAATAAAAACGTTGATTCCACTGATTTCACCTCTTCGCAGGTAATATCTTGAAATTGTAGTTCCGGAGGCGGATTATTCACACTGAGTTAGTTCTAAACCTCTACACAGGCGGGATTTACAGGGGTTCGTTGAAAAATACACCTCTACACAGGTTATTTTGTTATTTGTTCCGACCTCTACAAGGCGGAATATTTGTCGATGGTTCGTTGAAAAATACACCTCTACACAGGTTATTTTGTTATTTGTTCCGACCTCTACACAGGCGGAATGAAGTTGAAAAATTCAACCTCTACACAGGTTGAACGAAGTTTCCGAAAAATGGCGGAGCGTCTCCTTCACGGACGCTGTTGTTCATTGTCAGACTTTGGTTCAAAATCGAAATTTTTTCGATCGCGGCCGAGCCCCCATAATTTGTGGGAGACAACAAGGGGTCCAATACGTTGGTCTATCTTCTATTTTATTTTAACATTAAACAAAAATTAATTAAAAAGGTAGATAAGTTTTTACAGATAAGTTTGACGATGATATTCAGAAGGTAACGCCTGCTCGCGCACCTCTCGCGTTCTCCTTTCTCTCTCTAATGTCCAAGAGTTTTTGTTTTACTTTCACTAGTTCAACAGTTTCCACGGTTTCAGTTCTCATTAGCTGCGCCTGCGCGCGAAGACTGTGTTTTTGCTTTTGGCTGCATGCCACATATATATATATATATATATATATATATATATATATATATATATATATATATATATATATATATATATATATATATATATGTATATATAAATATATATATATATATATATATATACTGCTCAAAACAATTAAAGGATATTGTAAGTTTTATATAAAATAAAGATATAAGTGAAATTTTTTTTTGCCGAAAATGGAAGAAGAGAATCATAAATGCAAATTTTTCTGATTTTCACACTGTGGAGTATGCTAATTTTGAGTTCGACGTCAAAAACGTCGCTTCAGCGGCAGTGAATGAAATTTGACTTTCAACTGAAATGAAGACAAGGATGATCGGCATTCAGTGACTGCTTTGTTTCGATGAGTACGATGTCTCAGCGAAGGCATTTAACCGATTCAGAAGCTTGGAGAGTTGTTGGTAGGTTAGAAGGGGGCCAAACTCAAGCCGAAGTAGCGCAAGCCATTGGAGTGTCACAAAGTGTGATTTCCAGGATCTGGAACCGTTTTTTGGAGACTGGAAGTGCAGGCCGAAGACCAGGACAAGGTCGTAGACGGGCAACAACGCACAATGAAGATCATTATTTAGTGTGAACGACTCGGAGACACCGAAATATGAACGCTACTCTTCTTCAACAACACCTTCGCTCGGCTGCTGGCACCAAGGTTTCAACTCAGACTGTCCGAAACCGGCTCCATGGTGTTGGTCTGTATGCTCGCCGACCGATGGTATGTGTTAGACTAACATTAAGGTTAGACTAACATTCGCGACCGCAGGGAGTGGGCAACAGAGCATGTGAACTGGAGGAGAAATGAATGGAGCAATGTTCTTTTTTCTGACGAGTCCCATTTTTCTGTTCATCCGGATAATAGGCGTATTTTCATCTGGAGGGACAGTGGCAGTAGGAATAATCCCGCGTTCGTGCACGAAAGTGTCAGATTTGGCGGTGGGGAGTGTTGGTGTATGGTGGCATCTCCATTGACGGGCGCACAGACCTCTACATCATTCGAGATGGACCTCTGACTGCTCGCCGATATAGAGATGAGATCCTCAGACCTATTGTAGTCCCATACGCTGCAGCAATCGGAGATGACTTCATTTTAATGGACGATAACTGCAGACCACATCGTGCTAACCTGGTGGAGGATTTCTTTTTCGAGGAAGGAATCGTACGAATGGAATGGCCAGCATGTTCTCCAGACATGAATCCAATAGAGCACGTTTGGGACGCTCTAGGAAGACGAGTTTCTGGCCGCCAACCACCCCCACAAACTCTCCAGGAACTAGAAAGAGCTGTTCTGGAAGAGTGAGACAGAATACCCCAACCCGTGATTAATAGCCTCATTGACTCCATGCCTCAAAGGTGCTCAACGTTGCTGGCCGTCCGCGGAAACCATACCTCCTACTGAAAATGATTTTCTTTGAAGAAAACACCTTTTCTTATTCTTTTTTTCTCATATGCACAAATTGTATTTTTTTCCTTTTGTACACAAATGCGCAATAAAATGCATTTTTTTCTGCCAAACATGTGTAGTTTATTCTCATATAACCTACTACGTCTGTCAACCATGTATCAATCAGCTAAAAAGTTTCCCAGCCACAAGATCCACCTAAAACCGCAAAATATCCTTTAATATATTTTGAGCAGTGTATATAGCAACCACAAAATGAAAGGAAGCAAAATATAGAATAAGTGCGGGATATATAATATGCAAATCTTTTTTATAGTTTGTGTGCATAATTTGTCGTGTCAAAGCAGGAAAGATTTAATGGACGAATTATTCTGTCTTCCCGACATCACATAGATGATTTATGAAAGGATCGGGCAGATGTTGCCAGGAGTTCGACATCGCTCACAGCGTTGTTTCACGGCCGTGGAAGTCATTTAAAACTACGGTATATTGCAGAAGACAGATATCACTTTTTTCTAGTTTTTTGAGTGATGTCTCATGCCAGACTGATGGAATTGACGAGTTTGCATGGTGTCGTGAGCATCTTGACAGGACTTTAATCTAGTTCAGTCTTTATTGCATATCTTATTGAAAAACACAAAAACATAAGTATCTTGGTGTGGGCCGGCATCATGAAACATAGGACTATGACGGGCCACAATACAGAACGGTGATAAATTTGTTTTTATGGACGACAACGCACACAACGAACACTCGCTGTTCAGAACTGTCTAGCATGGTTAACGGACAGGGCGTTCTCCGGAAAACATGAAAATGTGTGGGATGTTTTGGGGAGGCAAGTTGCAGGTCGAAACTATCCTCCGACAAACAAGAACACCCTCATTCACAGAGGAATGGGATAAATTTGAATAATGCCAAAGTATGGTACGATGGAACGTTGCATCAAATGGACATATCGTGATACCTTTCTTTTGGCTGCGTGGATGGATCAAATGAACATTTTTTTCTTTCAGATGTTTCACAGCTTTTGTATCCAGAACAATAACTATTCTTTATTCTAATGTCTGAACAGTGTGGCTATAGGTTATTAATTAAACAGCGTGTCCTTATAATATGTGCATAATTTGTCCAGTGGACGATTATTCTGTTACAACGAAAGGATCGGGCGTGGTCGGTGGTGAGTGATTACGGTATATTAGATACACTTTCTATTTTGAGTGATGTCTCATACTGATGGAATTGACGAGGCAGTCTTGACATTTAATCTAGTTTATTGCATATCTTGAAACACATAAACATAAACATAAACATAGACGACACAATACAGAACAAAGACAACGAACACACAACGCAAAACGACTACATGGTTTAGTGCAAATTCCAGAAATTTCGAATATACTACGTGATTTTGGGGGTGGATGGATTTTCAAGATACTCTCGTTAGCCGGGTGGCTATGTTTATGGAATGAACCATAGATTAATCAAAAGCTATTAAAGATTTAATTGCTGGGAATTATATATATATACAACACATAGTTATGAAACAAGAAAACGATTGTATTTAATATACTAAATATAAAATATATATAATTTATTTTATATATATTTTTGCATTAATCACATTAAAACCTTTCTCGGATTTCATATTTCCTTCAATTCCAGCCAATAGATCACGAAATATTCAAAATCAAGCTTACAGTAGGAATACTAGCCCGTGTCATTTAAAAATAGGTTCCCTTATTGAGAATAATTTAAAATCATTAAAATATATAAATCGTTGTGACCACATTTAAAGCTTCCCAACTGTTTTCTTTGAATATCTTTGGAGTGAATGATCAGATTCAAATTAAATTTCGAACAAATTCTATTTACATCATTGTTTATCTAATTCTACAAAAATTATAAAGAAATAAAGTAAAATACATATTTTATAATTGGAACATTTTTTTTGGAAGTTAAAACAGCTTGTGTTAATTAATAAATTAACATTATAAATAAATTATTCTGGAACCACTAACAATGAATGTTTTTTTTATTTTACTTTGACGACTGAGAGAGAGAGAGATACTCTCGTGCTATTTTGCGTTTGAATCCTTTTGGAATGAAATCAGTTGTCTGTTATTAGTGTTTTTACATAAAATCGTTAAGCCGCCTATCCGGTATAGTGGTTAGTGGCGTTGACTGCTCTGCTGTAGGGTCTGGGTTCGATCCCCGAAGAAGGCATGGTTGTTAGTAAATGCAAAATGCCTTTATGGCATGGGGTTCCTCTAAATAGCCGTCGAGCCACAAGTCCTCTCGTGAGGTTAGTGCGAGGGGAAGAGAAGACCACTCCAGGCCTCTGACCACTCCAGGGTGTTCTCCCTATAAATTAAGGTGGAACCAAGCCAAATCGTGCTGTCACCTGTATGGTGCTCAAAGCTACGGATAACGACAGGCGTACTACAAGCCCCTTGCACGATGAATTTCGGGGGCCTCGATCTGATGTTACTGTCGATCAGGCGGCATTCGTAACCACAACATAAACTCGTATCTGTTTTCTGTGGAGACTTTTTATTGACTAACACAGTTATAATTTTAGTTGAAATTAATAAAATAATAAAAACTTTTTTCTTTATATACTAGCCGTTACCCACCCGTTTTGCTGGTACCTCATGACAACGTGTTATATGAAAACATCACAAATTCTGTTGTTGTTGTTACTTATGCCACCTGTTGTTGTTACTTATACCACCAAGAGGCAAGCCCCTTGCCATGATGAATTTCTGGGCCTGGATCTGATGCAGTCGAGATCAGGTGGCATAAGTAACAACAACAATAGAATTTGTGATGTTTTCATATAACACGTTGTCATGAGGTACCAGCAAAGTATATAAAGAAAAGCAAAGTATATAAAGGCTAGTATATAAAGAAAAATTGTTTATTATTTTATTAATTTTCAACTAAAATTATAACTGTGTTAGTCAATAAAAAGTCTCCAAAGAAAACAGATACGATTTTATGTTGTTGTTACGAATGCCGCCTGATCGACAGTAACATCAGATCGAGGTCCATGAAATTCATCGTGCAAGGGGCTTGTAGTACGCCTGTCGTTATCCGTAGCTTTGAGCACCATACAGGTGACAGTACGATTTGGCTCGGTTCCACCTCAATTTATTGGGAGAATACCCAGGGTGAAGGGGGATATGGGGCCTCCCACTTCTCTTCCCCTTCTACCAGCCTCACGAGAGTACTTGCGACTCGACGGCTATTTAGAGCATTCCCTTGCCGTCCAAAGGCACTATATATTATATTTACAAACATTCAAGTCTTCTCCGGGATTCGAACCCAGGCCCTACAGCACAGCAGTCAGCGTCGCTAACCGCTATCCCGGATGGGCGACTCATGGCAACGTAAGACTATATATTATTTTTAGGTTATTGATATCCAACCCTAGTATTAAGATTTCAATTGTATTAAAAATATTCCTATAGACCACTTCTCTTGATTGTTAAAAAGGACAGGGTATGAATTTATAAAACGGATGCATATTTATCTTCTACCCCCCCCACACAAACACGATCCCCCTAAGAAGTCGATTTTTGTAAAACCCGTTCTTAGCAGATCTCTATTCAACAAAAGATATATGACTGCCAAATTTCAAGTCTCTATATCCAATAGATTCGGAGATTTCGCGATGAAGGAGTGAATGTGTGTCGCTTTTCTTTAAAATATGCGACTATTTATGTAACTCATTTATAATTTAGCTTTCTCCCACCTCTTTCTTCCATTTTTATGTCGATTAATATCTCCAGATATGCATTCATAAATCATTATATTTTAGAGAATGGCATCCCTACATCTTCAACTTTTAATATGGAGAACTGCCTACATTCGGATCAAATTTTTTCATAAAAACAAATTTTTGAAACAAATTGAGTGTTTTTAGGAAGAAAAATTTTTTTAAAAAATATGTAAATACATTAAAAATTTTAAATAAATAGTGTGCTTTTAAAAAAATTGGTGGTTTTCAAGGAAATTTTACCAAATTTTTACCAAAACGGGTAACACTGTATAAAAATTTCTAATACAATTATCACAATTTTCTTCATACACAACATATATACTATGGTGCTCTTCAAAATGAGCCAAAATCTAAGAGAAATATTAAAACATAAAAAAAATTACAGACAATTATACATAACAATATGAAAATTTTGATATTTTTTAAGTTTTTTATTTATAAAAACTATTCTAAATGAAAAAATATTTAACCTACAACAAAACTTGGTTCACTTTATGAAAAACAATATAATAAACATTCCCACAAAATTTCAAAAGGTTATGTAAAGAGTTTCTTTCGAAAACAAAATTTTGAGAAAAACTCATTTAAAGTTTTATCTTACCGAAAAGTACACGCACATCACAAAATTGCCTAAAATTCCCTGGATGATATGTCACACCTTCCGTTTCTTCTTGGTGCAACCCTTTTTTCTTTTTGAGAGCTCGTGTTTTTTTTCTTTTTAATTTTGTAAAGGGTAATGAATGTCTTTCTGCGTCATTAATTCGTCGACAGTCATACAGTTTTAATACACGTATCATATAGCTACCAGCATTAAACCCCAGCTTATTTATCACTTTTAATAAGCCACCAGCACCTTCATTAAATTGTAGAACTGCTATATATGCCACTAATTTCAAAGACTGGAGATCAACAAAGTTTTGTTTTGGAACTATATATATGTTCCACAGAACACCATTGAAACTCTCGTTGGCATTCTGAGTCACTTTTCTAAAAGTTTTTGATCGCATAGTTTAAAGTAGTGTGGTTTAACAATATTTAAAATATTTTGTGGGAGTCAAGGGACTTTGGCGGTGAATATTTTCCAAGTGCCTTTGCTTTTTGAAATTTGCACCAACGATCTGTTCCTGTTGGGTATTGACCATGCATAGGCTTTTCAGTACTGGAACAGCAGTGATAAAATGCAGCAATAATTGCGCTTTGAATGTTTGCTAAATTTTTTGTATTACTGCGGATTGCTATTCCATAATAATTTTGTAGTTTGTCAATAAAAATGTCCGTCAATTTTCCCTTTCCTCCCAATCCTTTCACTGATTTTTTTAACTTTATCAGATGACTCCCAACCCTTTTCTGCACGTGATCAATACATTCTAGTTTATTAACTGTATTAGGAGCGTACATGTTTTTTACGGATTCATACGCTTTGGAATCCCCATCACCATAGTAATCAGTGTACTGCAATTTACGATGATTCTCTGATCGCTCAAATATGCGATATGTTCCCACAGTCTCCATACTTGAAGCCGAACCCATATGATTGCAACAAACATGTGCATTAGAAGCAGCATCTGGAATTAGTCTTCTTTGAACATATTCTACAAAAATGTGATATTATTTCGATGTCCAAAATTTTACCTGTGTCAATGGATATGCAACTGACGCAACCATTGTGAGACGAGTAGCCACGCTTCTGCCAAGTCCCATCCATTGACACGCCACAGCAGCTTATTGATTCTAAGGGTGAATTTTTTAAATTTTTTCACCTCAGTTGCTGCATTTTTCATGCTTTCTGTAGAAACTATAGATGCAGCCTGTGCTGAATCTTTAATTCTTGATTTCGAAAGGCTGTTTTAGAAAGAAAAGGCAAGTCCAACATACCGAACAGTTTATTTCCAGCTGTGTACCCTTTTCCAATTACTCTTAAGGCAAAAGCAATCAGAGTATTCAGCTTAAATTTATTGTTGATTTTTTCAGATGAAGTAAATTCTTTTAAAAAATCACAGTTTCTACATTTCAAGGAAAAGTTCGAACATATTCCATACCTAGAGTCTTCTGTCAAACTGAGTTCATCATGTAAACAAACTGGACAACAAACACTGAAAGCAATGTGGTGACATCAAATATTCGATGTCCGAAACTTTCATCACAATTCCCAGAATTTTCTAAAAAATTGTCCTTCAAATCTTCAAGTTTTGATGCACTTGCAGTTTTCAGTTCAATATTACTTGCAACGGTCGTATCATTTTTAGCCTGAGAATCTATACTTGAGCGTTTGTTCCTGTACTGATTTCCAGTAAACTTTCGCTTTCTTGAGCGATATTGGTTCTTATGACCCATATTTAAGATATTTTTGAAACTTTTAAGCAAAATTTTATCGTAAAATATAAATTTTGTAATAAAAAGTGACCAAACATACAGCTAAGCAAAACACAAGCTAGAATGTAAACAGACTGTCTGTGTTGCCTATTTTTAGCAAGAAAGAACTATACTAATAATATAGTAGTGGCTGAGAGAAACACTAGAAAAAAATTACCGAAATATATTTTATAAATTTAAAAAATGAAAGAAACTGAAGAATTTAAGTTAAAAATAGCAATTTTCTGCAACTTCCGGTTCCCTTTTGCAGAGAGTGATGTTTTTTAAAATCACTATAACTTTATTTCTATTTTGCGTAAAGGAAAAAAAAAAAAAGCTGTTTTGGAAAGAAAAATGTTCAAACTATAAGATTTTGAAATAAAAAAAATGCCTTATGTAGACGAAAAACGACATTTTCAAGGTAGGCAGTCATCTTAAAGCATTCATTTGAAATGAAATTTTATATGCACGATTGTTTTGGATGACAATACGATACTTTAATGATAATTAATAAAAATTAATGACCACTTAATGTTGTGATTCTGTCCTATGTATATACATATTAATATTAATTGTAACTATTTAATAAAAAGTAGCTAAAATAAAATTTTTCTTCGTTGATCTAAGTAGGAATTGACTTAAATCTTTTTTTTATATTACTTTTTTTTTTTTGTTTATACATAACCTTATTTTGTACTTTTTTTACTTAACAGCTCCTAAATTTTAGGTTGCAAATTCATGCAAAATGCACAAGCTTTTTCATACACCTATAAACATGTCTTTATGCCTGTCAGAACAATGTATTTAAGAGAAACATATTGTTCAATATAAAGGCGGTGATAAAAACAAAAGCTAAAAACAAATTAAACGCAGAATATGACTTTAATTTCAACAGACTTCCAGACTTCGATCGTTTCTGTAAAAAATTGCAAGCACATATCCCTTTTTTTTATAAATATAATGCATGGTTAGGCGACACTTGGACCACAAATTAATATTATTAATGAGTAAATTATAGTTAAAATTACATTACAAATTTTTAATAATACTATTTTAAAATTGTCTACTACAGCATGTTGATCTAGTTGAAATATTATTTTAAGATATATTTTAAGGTATCCGCGCGCGACTACGTTCCGGACCGTGATTTTGCAAAAACGTATAAATGGATAATATTTAGGACATTTAGTGTCACTTAAATTAGAAAACGTATATAAAATTGTTTTAAGAATAGTAATACAGTAAAAAATCATTTAAGTACAATATTTTGACAAAAAATGAACATAGAATGACCCATTTTCAAAACATTCTCCTTTTATGAAAAATGCTTCTATTATAATAATATTTTGCCTGCATATAACTCAGACCTCTGTGCAGAGGCTGAACTAAAATTCTTGAAATGTACATCTTAGAAGTGGATTTATCCATATTTTACTACAACAGAGGGGAGAAATTTTTAAGAAAGAAACGTCAATAATTATGTCATTTGGAAGTAACCAGTGACGCACACAAGGGGGTGTCCCAGGGGTCCAGACCCCTCCCAAAGCCTTGATTTTTTTTCCCGATTGATTATAATTCTAAGTATATAGTACGTAAAATTTAATTAAATATTTGTTATTAATGAGATTAATTTTATGAATTAATGTTAATTATTTATTCAATAATTAGTTTTTTGCTGTTTTTTGTTTCCTAAAATGGACAGAATTAAAAGGAGCATGATACAAGAATGGTGGACTTTTGACACTGGACCCCCCTCCCCTTGGAAAATTCCTGAGTGCGCTACTACTAATAACCCTGAAAACAATGTGAATTTTTCAAAAATCCTAGTTCAGACTCTCTGGATAAGCCTTTACTTGATATAAGCAAAATATTATTGTTATAGAAGCATTTTTTATAAAAGAAAAATGTTTTGAAAAAAGATTATTCTCTGAGTTCATTTTTTGCCAAAATATTGTATCGAAATAATTTTTTTTTGTTATCAAAATGTCCTTAAAACAATTTTATACGTGTGTTCTAATCTAATTGACACTAAATATGAAAAATATTCATTGATGCGCTTTTTTAAAATCAGGTTCCGAACGTAGTCGGATATCTTAAGTATGTAGAATTGGGGTTCCCCGAAAGCGCACTTAACAAGTTCTGAGGGTTCCGTGAGTCGGGAAAGTTTGAATACCATTGCACTAAGTGAAGTTTCAGTGGTGGTTTTTTAGTTTAAATTTACCTTTCTAGTAGGACAATTCCTTGCGATTTGTACCAGTATTATGATTTTTTGTTCATAGTACCTTTTTATGTATTGAAATTTTTGTTTTGTTTTGTATTAGCAAGGACACACGCGGCCTGCGGGCGCTACAGCTTAGAGTTCTGTTTACATTTTTGCCGGGCGATCGATATCTCTCTGATTTCTACGTCACAGGAATAGGAATGGAAGCCGTACATTATTGGTTGCCTGACAAGAGGGTTCGAAGGGAGGGAGTAAAGCTCTCTTTTGTCCCAGACTGTTGCGTCGAACACCGATGGAGGGGGAAGTTGAATCCGCCGGCGACGAGCTGTTAAGATGTGTCCTTTGTCGGAGATGAAAAGAGAGATTTATTTTATTGTTAAGACGAGAACTTTTTGTGTTGATTTTGATCGCAGCTAAGCGCGCTTTCAAACTATTGCTGACATATTTTCTTCTCTCGGAGTTGGAATCAAAAAAAGATATATTTATCTATCGTTTACGAAAAACTAAAGTTTGTTTCTGTTCGGGTAGCTCTTCGGAGGCTGTGTCGGATTGGAGATGGTGATTACCTTCAGCCTGTGATCTTAGAGATATATCTGAAATATATGAAGCTGTGCGGCTTCGGAAATGAACTGTTCGGTTATTCTTACCCATGAAGAAGAGATAAAACGTATTTTAGATCGTGTTTTATCGGGACTGTACCAAAGATAGAAAGGGGGAGCTCGGGGTGTCCCTCTTATCGATGTTCGGTAGACCCCCATCTCTTGACGGTGCCCGGAGAGGAAATTCCGGACACATAGTTATCATCTCGAAGCGGTTGATGTGACGAGATGCGTTGCGGATGTACATAATTCGACGAAGTTGGACTGCTAAAAACTTTATTTCAGTTCGAATGTAAGAAATTAAATCTCTTATTGTGACCCTTCCTTAGAAGTCAAGCGCCCACTACAATTGTATTCTTTCACTGTTTCCTCCAGCGAAATTAAATGATTTTTTTTCTCACAAAACAATGCCGAATTGATGCCAATAGACAAACAATTTCACGGTAGAGACACTAGTATATGTTTTTGAACAATAAATAGTTAATAGTTAAAAGGGGAAGAGAGAGAGAGATTGGAAATTGAAAGGAGTTTAAGAAAAAAGAATTTTAGAACCTTCTCATTCCGATCATGCAACAGTGATAAACATTAGAATACTTTGCCCGCTTTCATACTTTTTTCAGAGCCATTTCATCCATTTTCTGGTTTCGGACCTTTCACATAACATGTCAGAAAGCAAAGAGCTTCCTTCACAAGAAGAATTCGAGTACATCTGCGATGTATGTAGAGAAGAATACGGTAAGAGACACAAGCGGAACCACCGGGTTTCTTCCCTGGAGTCGTGCTTCCAGTGCAAGTTCTGCAAAAAGCCCTTCGGTATGGGATTCGTGACGAGAAAATTCAAAACAATACACAAAAAGGAAACCCATACCTGCGAAATATGTAACAAGACATACAAAACTGAAGCTTACCTGAAATATCATTCGTTGAAACACAGCAACGACTGGCCTTGCTGGTGTTCGACTTGCAAAAAAGGTTTCGCATTTCCATATCTACTAGAAGTCCACATGCGTGCTCATGAAGATGAACTTGAAATCGAATGCAGCATTTGTTCTGCAAAGTGTAGTTCCAAACGAGACCTAAAAATTCATAATCTAATTCATAGCGAAGAATACAAATGGAAATGTAAGATATGCTCGAAAAGTTTTCAATTTGTATCAGAAATAAAACAGCACATGCGCGAACATGAGTCAAGTGAATGAGTGTTTATTAAAGTCGCAGTCAAGTGACGAGGACATCCTTCTCCGAACTTAAACACCACGTCAACGTGAGGACTTAAAGCACCAACAGATTTAACGTGCATCAGCTCCTCTGCACAGTGCGTCTTCAGTGGTGCTAGGGTCGAGCTCTAGACACGCCGGCCACGAGTCCGTGACCATGACCACTAGGCTGCCATGGCCACCAAATATGACTTAGTTTATGTTTTTTAAAAACAATACTTGTGGTTTTAAGACTAAATTTCAGCAAAACCTAGACAAACATAATTTGCAATTGGAAATAGGAATTTAAATGTGCTCGAAAGGTTTTACTGATGACTATGAATTTTCTAATATGTGATAATATATACCGTGTTTAATAGAATCTAAGCTGCACTCCTAATTTTAAATAAGTTTTTGTAAAAAACGAAAAATAGTGTTAAATGGTTTATCGAGATATCCAGTTTTACGAAATTAAAATAAATTTAAAATGAGAACTAATACGAATTGAATAGTTAGTTATTTTACTAGTATTATAAACTTTTAAATACATGCCTGGACTTTTAATTGCTCTGATTGCCCCATCCAACGAATACTTTTTTCTCTTCGATTCTAAGCCGCACACGATTTTCAATAAGGTTAACATCGGAAAAAAGGTGCGGCTTATATTCGATTAAATACGGTATATATCACAGATTATAAACTTTTTAACTGAAACAAAACATTCCTGAAACATCAAACATGTGTTATAATAACGAACTGTGATCACAAAACAAACGTTGTAATTGGTTTTATTTGAAAAATTGTATTGTTTAAAATACTTTTTTTTCTTTTAAAAAAGGAATTATTTGTTAAAGTATTATATCTTTAAATTATCATTACTAATTTCCTTATAAATTGTTGAATTACGAAATCTTTGATACTTTTAATTAAATATATGAACTTTATACACTCAATGAATAAGTTCAAAGTGTTTTCGAATTTATTCCTTTTTTTCGATGCATTGTTTCATGTTCAATTACTTTTCCTTTTGATTAATTTCGTATTTTTAATTACTTATTTAAAATTTTATGCGCTATAATATATTTTTGGAAAATTTTTTAAGAAAATGTCTGTTTAAATTAAAATTGTTATTTTATTTTTTAAATTATCTCAAATATTTGCAATTCCACTTTTGGACAAAACAGGGTAATGCTTATTAAATATTTACTGATTAAATAAATTTTTATCTTTTAAATTTTGTAATATTTCTGTATGTTTGAATAAAATAAAGAAATTTTATTTTACAATGTATTAATCTTTTCTATATTTCAGTTTACACATTCTGATGTCCAACACATATTGCTCTTCTCATTCTTAATTTTATAATTTTTTTTATATACAGTCGAACCTCTATATTGCGAATTTTTTCCTGGAACCTTGAAGATTTCACGATTTTCTTCGTAAAATAACTTCTCTATAGCAAAGTGCATTTTCTATATAACGAACTTTTTCTTTCGTGATTCAATTTTTTTTCAACATATTTTAAAGTATTTCTGAACATTTCAAGTTATTCTCTCTTTGACACATTTTATGGTGGTCATAAATCTTGAACTGGCTTTATTAGACCCTAACTCGCCGAGAGCAATAGAATTCTGGACGTTTCATCCAAGAAGTGCAACCTTTAATCCCCATTGCCTAGTTCACTAGAAACATCTTCGATATCCTCTTTCCCCCTCAGTGGAATTGTTTCGTATTCTCGTGTTCCTGTTATAAAATAATGTATGTTTAATATTACTCTTGTATGCTTTCAATTAGAAAATATCCTTAAAATTCAAATACAGTGTATTATTCTTCGACATTCAATTTCTTGTTTTCCTTGCAGTTTTTCTTTCTATCTTTTTTCATGGGCAAAATGTATATAATACATATATATTAATTTTAAGAAAGGTGTGAATAATTAGTTTTTTTAATACATTGTGTTTATAAATTTAAAATTTGGTTTTTAAAGTATATTAAAAATGAAACTCTATATAACGAATTTTCCATATTACGAACTTTTTTCCGGTTTTAGCGACTTCGTTATATAGAGGTTCAACTGTATTTATTTAGCTCAATTAAAAAAATTAATATCGAACAATCATATGCATTACGCAATAAATTCAGATTTGCTCAATACAATTTATAATGCCTAAGATTTTATATCGACAAATAGTCTTTGAGTGTCTCATTTATCGGCTAATTCTTTTATAAATTGATGACGAGCTTCCTAATTTTGAACCTTGATCAAGAACACCAGATTGAAAAAAAAAAAATTTTTTTTTTATTTCGTTGATTTTTCTCTCAAGGAGCAATTTATAAAATATTCAACATATCATAACATAATCGTAAGAGGCTCTTCAATCTATTAAATATTAGATAATGAATTTCAGATTAGATTAATTGCTTATGAACGTCATTCTACTAAAAGTAACACAATAAGCATTAGAAATGGACCTTCTATTGTTAAACCAGTAGTTTTCAAACTTTATGTGCTTTTGGATCCCTTTTTATACCGAACAAGTAATTTAAAAGAAAAATTTTTAAGTCAATTCCTACTTATGTCAACGAAGAAAATTTTTATTTCAGTTAATTTTTATTAAATAGTTACAATTAATATAAATATGCAATAAATATGCATATGTCGCAGGGAAATCAAATCCCTAAGGGGGATGATCAATTGACGGGAGATGTTAAAATAACGTCTCTCTCTCTCTCTTAAAGATCTTTTCCCTGATGAAAGTAAGTGATTTTATCAAATCCCTGAAATGGTTAGGATTTGTATTGACAAAATGCTATACAGTAGGAGGGGGGGAGACACTTGGGGGTCGAGTCCTTGTACTTCCTAACCCCATACAGGTAGTACTATCAGTAGCGCACACAAAAAGTTTTTAAGGGGGGGGGGGCAGGGTCGAAAGTCCACTATTTTGGTATCATGCTCCAATTCGCCGCCCAACATATTCTTTTGATTTTCGGGAACAAAAACAATACAAAATTAATTATTAAATAAATAATTAGCATTAATTCATAAAATTAATTATTAATAGCAAATACATAATTAAATTTTACGTTATATACATAGGATTATAACCAATCGAAAAAAATTAAGGGCTATGGGGGGGTCCGGATTCCTAGGACCCCCCTTGTGTGCACCACTGAGTATTATCGATCCTATAAATATCAACCCCATATCTTTAAAAAAATGGCACTATAGGATTAACATAGGGATTGATTACCAGCCTAATTTTCTAATTATTTGTTAATTAGTTTCGAATAAATAATTTGTATTTCATTGACTATTGTTGTATTACTTCTACGTTTAATAATATGCACCCTATTTGTTAAATAAACACTTTTAAACTCTTGACAATATTATTTCATCATTTCACTGAAACAGCCCAGGGATTCGTTCAAATACCTTACTTTTATCAGGGAAATGACATTGAAGAGACGTTATTTTAACATCTACCGCCAAGTAATCATCTCTCTTAGAGATTTGATGAGATTCCTAATTTCATCTTTTTCTTGCGACACATATACATATGAAAGAATCACAATATTAAGTGACAAAATTGAAAGCGATTTTCCTTGCAATTTTCCATTTTCCTTTCTACATATGGTGTTGTCTCTTTTTTTTTGTTTGTGTTACTATTTATTCATTAATTATGTTTAATTATACTAATAAAACAGTACAGTAAAAAAGAAATCACATTCTAAGAAATTAAGCCATCCCAGGTGTGACTCGTACCCACGGCCTTCGGATCAGAAGACCAATGAGCTATCTGTTGTGTTACAGGGGACACAAGGAATGATTTCTCTTTCTATATATGCTTTTGGACTATTATTTTTGTTTGTGACTATTTATTCATTAATTAAATATAATGAAGGAATTAATATTGGAAAAAACTGTATTAACATCAAGTGTCATCCACAACAAGTTTAAAAAAATGTAATTGAACTTGAGTGGATGTATAAAAAGTATTTTATTAACAATTGAAAATTTGAACAAGAATATATAAATAGGGAGAGTGTGGATTGAGAGAGAGATAGTAGGGATTGAGAGAGAATAAGACAAAAGTACAAACTTGGGTTTCATTGTTAAAAACTTTTTACAGGTTCACTCAGTTAGATGAGCTATAAAATACAAATGAGTACCTTGAAGCACTTTATTCTAATTAATTATTAAACAGTCAGTACATTCTTAATGTGGTTTTTGAATTCTTTTGTTTTTTCGTCAAGTCATCTATATTAGAATTAGCTCTTGAAGAAGCTTACAAATTTATGTTATTTTAGGTACATTTCAGCTAGATTAGAGTTAAATTTATTTTATTAAGTTCCCACACATAACAGAAAAAATTTATTTGCAGGCATATTTTGATCTAAATTTTGAGGGTTTAGCCTGAGACAACCTTATTTCAATAAAATCAGAAAAAAATGATTATTTATTATTTGTTTTTCAATTTTTTAAAATTTTACAGTAAGTCTTGACGTGCCACTCACTCTGTTACAACTCCACCGTTCCACACTCTGGCACACGTGCCACTCTGTCCACCGTTCCACAACTCCACCTGTTTCAATTCCACCGTTCCACACTCTGGCACGCGTGCCACTCTGTTTCAACTCCACCGTTCCACACTCTGGCACGCGTGCCACTCTGTTACAACTCCACCTTTCCACACTCTGGCACGCGTGCCACTCTGTTTCAACTCCACCTTTCCACACTCTGGCACGCGTGCCACTCTGTTTCAACTCCACCTTTCCACACTCTGGCACGCGTGACACTCTGTTACAACTCCACCTTTCCACACTCTGGCACACGTGCCACTCTGTTTCAACTCCACCTTTCCACACTCTGGCACGCGTGACACTCTGTTTCAACTCCACCTTTCCACACTCTGGCACGCGTGACACTCTGTTTCAACTCCACCGTTCCACACTCTGGCACGCGTGATACTCTGTTACAACTCCACCGTTCCACACTCTAGCACACGTGCCACTCTGTTTCAACTCCACCGTTCCACACTCTGGCACGCGTGCCACTCTGTTATAACTCCACCTTTCCACACTCTGGCACGCGTGACACTGGTTGGCCACCCCTGGACTAGATGCGTACTCTTTTATACTGCTATATTTTAGACAAGTTATTGCATACGGATCCGAAATTCCATTCCTATTGAAAATCATATAGATGGCAGCACCCGTGATCCGCCCGACTTCCATCACGGGACGTTTGTCGTTACTTGTATTTTATGTATCTATTTATAACAAATTATTCCAATTTTTTAAACTTTTACTCTAAAATTTTTGAAGACTTAAAAATCATCACTGATTTTTAAAAATTTTTCATAATAATGGAAATGGAAAATTTTGCTTATAATAAACCTTTCGCGGGGATCTCTAAACGTTGTTCATAATTTTTATTTGCCACGGACTCCCAAGCAGTCACAAGGACATATTCAAGGACCTACTTGGGAACCTGTGTGTTAATCTATAGTATGGTGACGAGGACAGCACCTGAATTGGTATCTCAGTCTCCTAATTTCCACACACTACGCCAAGAGCTTTAGTTGAGAAAATCGGGAATAAATTTTTTTAAAAAATAAGTAACGCCAGATTTGTTTATATTTGATTCACTTTTCTAGTTTATGACGAGGGGTGGTAGCTTCACTGATGGGGAGAAAAATGGGTGGGGGGGGATACCGCTTGAATCAGCAGGTTATGATTTCTGTCAGCAACAGTATGACGTTATAAGTACGACGTTTTCTTTACTTATTAAGAAAACAATTGGTTGGAATTTAGTTACCTTTTTGATGTGTGTGTGTGTGTGTGCATTGGAGAAGAAATTACTATAAGACTAAATTTTATGTATTTTCAGAATACACATAATTTTATTGTGTACAGTCCACAAAATGACACTGACAAGCTTTTTTACGGGTTTAAGATAAAAAACTATGGATAAAAAAAATGTTTCTCAAAGTTTGTAGAGAAAAGAAATTCAGATTTATTTTTAGTTACTTGATTAATTATAAAAATTATTTTTAAAAATTTACCTTTTGAGCTTCTTTATTTTGCTGGACATAGATTTTCTTCAAACGATATCATTATTACAAAAAATATTATTTTAACAGCAGATGTATATAATAGTTTTAAAAAGAAAACTTTTAATATTAAAAGCAGCATGACGTAGCAGAACAGATAAGGTGGGCAAATCATGATATTGGGTGAAAACCTCTTCCATGTTAAACTGCAAAGCGAATCTCATTGACTTTTAAAAAACTTATCTTGATAAAAACCAGTATTAACTACGTAACTTGGTTAAATGTACAAAATGCGCTGTCTAACTTTGAAAAACTGTTAGCAATATGATTTTTACCGATACTATACACAGAATTCAGTATTTGAACCATTTTATCAATTCACATTCATAATATTTAGATTCAAGTAAAAAAGTTGGCATTTCCTAAACTTATCGTTCTTAATCGGCATAAAAGAAATCAAGGTCCTATACAACACTTGCCTCATCAAAATATTGAATTTAGATGATTTCAGCAGAAATTATCTGCGTTTATAATCTATGGTGTCCAAGAGATATGTGCAGAGTGATTTTGTGTGCCGATATTTAATAGTATTTTAAACTCGGTAACAAAAAAATGATCATACTCAATTTTCTAACATTCTTAATCCTTCCATTGCTGCAGTCAAACGTTGTTCAAGAGGATTCAGATGTAAAAGGTAAAATGAAAACGATAACTTCATCTTTTCCTTTAAAACGAATATTACGTCAAAGAGTCAATTATATAAAAGTCTTCCAAAAAAATTATTTAAAAATAATGTCTGACTTTTATAACTAAAAAGTTAAAAGGTGTGGATTATGAAAAACTTTAGTCTGTCTAATGTATCCGACTACGTTCGGAACCATGATTTTGCAAAAGCGTATAAATGGATAATATTTATGATATTTAGTGTCACTTAGATTAGAAAATGTATGTAAAATTGTTTTAAGAATGTTATTACAATAAAAAATTATTTAAGTGCAATATTTTGACAAAAAATGAGCATAGAATGACGCAATTTTCAAAATATTCTCCTTTTATGGAAAAATGCTTGTTATACTAATATTTTGCCTGTATATAGCTCAGACCTCTGTACAGAGGCTCAACTATAGTTTTTTAAATATATTACTTAGAAGTGGGTTTATCCATGTTTTACGACAGCAGAGGGGAGGAATTTTATAAAAAAAACGCCGATAATTATTTCAGTGGACGGTAACTCTGAAAATAATGTGAATTTTTCAAAATTCATAGTTGAGCCTCTGTACATAGGTCTGAGCTATATACAGGCAAAATATTATTATAATAGAAGTATTTTTCACAAAAGAAGAACATTTTGAAAAAAGGTTATTCTAAGTTAATTTTTTGCCCAAATATTGTGTTTAAATAAATTTTTTTGTCAAAATGTCCTTTAAAAAACTTTATACATATATTCTAATCTAAGAGACACTTAATGTCATGAAAATTATCTATTTATGCGCTTTTTTAAAATCATGGTTCCGAAAGTAGTCGGATACCTTAATGCGAATTATAAACCAAGGCTTCAAACCGGAACCGGGACTGAAAAAAAATATCGGTTTATTGCGGTTCGATATGTATTCACTCATTTTGTCACTGTAACCAACTTATCAATATTTTCTAATATAACGTCATTCGTATAATTATCCTCATTACATGCATATTGCTTCTTGATTTCCTATTTTTTTTATGTTTACTAGAACTTTTTTTATTTCAGTTTCGCATGAAACTGCATTTAGAAGGTAGATTTGTTGTTGTTACTTACGCCACCTGATCGACAGTAACATCAGATCAAGACCCACGAAATTCATCGCGGCTACGGGCTAGATTTTTACCCCTGTCGTTGGCGTTAGCTTTGAGCACCATGTGGGGTGCAGTACGATTTTGTTCAGTTTGTTGTAAATGCGTACTGTTTTTTGAAAACTATGCTTTAATCAACACATATTTTAAAAAATGGAGTTCAGAGCATTGCATAATGATTCGATACTGTTGATGAGAAATTTGGCCTTTTTAGAACTTCTTAGAAATTATATAATTTTTCATTTGTTCTTCGCGCTATTAATTTAATGTATTCAGAGAAATATTTTACTATACATTTACATCTCTACTAATAAAATAAAATGTTTGTGTGCGTGTTGTTGGTGTAGCAGAACAACAGGATTTAGATGTGTGAATTTTTTGGCATGTTGAAACTGTAGGTCAATAGGGTGCGCACACCTCGAAAATAGTTTTTCAAAATTTGCTTTAGATTTTTTTTAAATAAAATTTTTAGGTGATTTTCCACTCATCTGACGATATGTCACGTTTATCTCTGAATGCAAAAAATTTATGCTGCATATTTTTATTTTTTGATTATTGTTACACATTTTTATTATAATTATACCTATTTATCTTTGCATTTATTTGTTTATTTATTCTTTGGGGCAGAATTACAATTCTATTTTGAATAAATAATTGCGTGAAAGGTATTCTTTCAAAAGTTTTATTCTCGGTTTGGCATCACACGAGTTTTTTTACAGTGCTATTTCAAGTTTCTTGTGATGTAAAAAATATTTTTTCTCAACATTCATATTTATTTTAGAACATGTTTATTTTTTCTTATAGATTCCAATATGTGTTTCTGTTAAATCATTTTTTACTGAGAGGACAATCTGTAGTTGGCTTAAAATTATTTATAATGGGAGCACTAAAAAAAAATATCTTAAATTTTTGAAACCAACCATAAAAGATATTATGTATGCTATAATAGGTGACATTTTTTTTTAAAAAATTAACCCGAGCTTAGAACGGGTACTACCGCTAATATAGCAATAAATCAAACAATTTACGGACGACGAATGAATGAAAATTTTGAGGAAAATAGCAACTGCTTGGATTAATTTCCCACGCTAACTTTAATGAAATAAGCTATAGTTTTAAAAAATTAAAAACACACACTTTTTTAGTGAATCGAACTAAAAAGTAAAAAAAAAAATTCTTAATATAAGAATAAAATGATTATCTAGAAAATTATACAAATATATAATGTCATTGTGGTAAAAGCGTGGGGTACTCGATATCAATTGTTCTAATTTCTTACTAGTTTCTACACCGAAATGCAGAGTTAGTGTAAAAATGTTCTACAAAGCATCCATCTACAATAAAAGCGTGTTTTTTTAGTTTTTAAAAGTATCATTTATTCATTGATGAATTAATTTTAAATTAGTCATTTTTTTAGAATCTAGAATACCCATTGACATCCTTTCAGTGAGTCGATACGACCTGGTTTGCAAAATGTAGGATCAGCCATCTGAAGGAAATCTGGAAGAGCTAATTTCGAAATATTTAGTGCGGCAGAAGGTGCAAAGGCAATGATATTTTTCACAAAAAAAAAGAGCTCAATATTCTTTCTGAAACTTGTTGCAGCATTAGACATAAAAGTACATGTTTTTAATCGATTTTTGTGAAAATTATGGTAAAAAAAATTGCTGACGCATCCTCCCCTTTTTCACATAAAGAACACTTTTTGTTTTGTTTTTGTTGTACTTGTATTAACCATGAGCGCTTTCACTTTAGGGTTGTAACTTGATCTTTTAGTCGCCCAATCTGGAGATGGGATCTGGGATTTGTCACCAAATGTGGAAATCGAAAACTTGATTAGGACAATGAAATAAAATTATGAAATTATTGTATTGTCATCGGTCTTTGATAAATGTGCAAAATTTCGAATTAATCTGACCTTTTGAAGTGGGTAAAAATCGAGTTCAAAGATTCCGTTACATACAGGTGAAGTTAATAAAAGCGTGTTAAGATACAACACCACAAAATGTTTCCAGTCATATTTGAAAAAAATTAACGGAGGAATTATTGTGTTAAATAGAATGGTAAACTTCATGTTGTTTTATATAGCTATAGTTTCTATTAATTCAAATTAAATTAAATTTCGTTGTTTTAAATTCATTAAGTTTCTGTTATTTTTAATTCCTTTTTTTGTACATGAATAGGCAACTTTAGCTGTTTTTTAGAATAAATTTGCATTTTAGTCTTTGTCATGCCCAGGATAAGCCTAGTCACCAAGAACCCGCATGTTGGGAAACCTCTCCAGCTGGACTGCAATGTGGCAGGTCTCTCAGGGGTCAGCACCACTTGGTACAAAGACAATAAACTCCAACAAAACAATGACCACGTGACTATCATGTTAAATCACACCCTGCTCATCCCGAAGGCCCAAGTGAAAGATAGCGGCAACTACAAATGCAGTGTCGAGTATGGGAATAACCAATCATTCTCCTCCATTTACGTCACTGTAAACAGTAAGTTTGAAAATATATCACATTTGACAACGAATAATATTTCCAAATAAACAAAATTAACAAATTAAGCGAAAAAAAATAGATGGATAAAAAAAATATGAAGCTTATTTCATATGAAATCATAAAAATTGATCAATGAGAAGTTTAATAAAATAAGATGGCATCTATACTATACTCATGTTGCAATTTAATGTGAATATTGGTGTATGTTTCTCTTTGTCAGCAAAATGGCTTTCCTGATTAATGCTCTTCTCTTTAGCATTAGGCGTTTTATTACACGATAATTTTAAATGTATCAAACGCGCGGTAAAAACCCCACTCTATGTATTCTGTTTAAAATAACAATTCAGATTATGCTATAGATAGGAAACTGTTACCGTCTTCTGTTATTATTTTCTCTGTTATTTGAGGTATCTGACTACTCTTGGAATCGTGATTTTGCAGAAGCACATAAATTGATAATTTGTTTGAGGTATTTAACATCATTTAAATTAGAATATACCGTCGAACCTCCCTATTGCGAATTTTTTATATAGCGAACTTTTTCGAGGAACCAACAACATTTCACGATTTTCTTCGTAAAATTACCTCTCAATAGCGAAGAGCATTTTACATATATTTTTAGTGTCTTTCTGGATATTTCAAGTTATTCTTTCTTTCAACACATTTTGTGGTGGTCATAAATCTTGAACTGGTTTTCCAGAGGCCTAATTCACACAGAACAATAAAATATTGCCGTAATTTTTCAAATAAAAAACTCAAACAAAATTAACAGAATTTTCGACATCCCTTTGTCTTGCTTTCAGTGTGGTTTTTCTTCCTATTATTATTTTTTTTAAGGGTAAGATATATAAAATAAATAAACAATAAAATTTTTAAAAGGTGTGAATAATTACTTTTTTTAATATGCAGTGTTTATGAATCTAAAATTTGCTTTATGTTGCTTATAAAATATATTGAAAAATGAACTTCTATATAACGAACTTTTTTGCGGGATATAACGACTTCGTTAAATAGAGGTCCGACTGTACTTATAAAATGGTTTTAAGAATATTATTACAATAAAAAGTTATTTAAATGCCATTTTTTTTTCGCAGAAAATATAGAAAAATAAAATATTTTCAAAACATTCTCCCTGTATGGAAAATGCTTTCCATAATAATAATATTTTTTATTTATATATAGCATACTTTTTCTCTACAGAACCTGCATTAGGATTTTTGAAAAATTCACATTATTTTCAGGGTTATTATCAACAGAAATAAGAATCGGTGTTTTTTAAAATTCCCTTACTTACTCGTATATTAAAATATCAAAGTATTTATTAATTAAGTACTTTAAAAGTCCTAGTTCGGGCTCTGTACAGAAGTCTTAGCTATATATAGGCAAAATATTATTATTACAGAAGCATTTTTCATAAGGGATTCCAGAAAGGAGAATGTTTTGAAAATGTGTCAGTCTTTCTTCTCTCTCTCTCTCATTTTTTGCTAAACGAATTCTATTTAAGATATCCGATTACGTTCGGAACCGTGATTTTTCAAAAGCGCATAAATGCATAATTTTCATGATATTTAGTGTCCCTTAGATTAGAATATATGCATAAAATTGTTTTAAGGACATTGTGACAAAAAAATTTATTTAATTACAATATTTTGGCAAAAAATTAACTTTGAATAATCTTTTTTCCAAATGTTCTCCTTTTGTGAAAAATGCTTCCATTATAATAATATTTTGCCTGTATATAGCTCAAACCTCTCTACAGAGGCTCAACTAGAATTTGGGTTTATTCATATTTTACGACAACAGAGAGGAGCAAATTTAAGAAAAAAACGCCAAAAATTATTTCAATTGGTAGTAACTCTGAAAATAATGTGAATTTTTCAAAAATTCTAGTTGAGCCTCTGTAGAGAGGTCTGAGCTATATACAGGCAAAATATTATTATAATAGAACCATTTTTCACAAAATGAGAACATTTGGAATAAATATTATTCTAAGTTAATTTTTTGCCAAAATATTATATTTAAATAAATGTCTTTTGTCAAAATGTCCTTAAAACAGTTTTACGTATGTATTATAATCTGAGTGGCACTAATTATCATGAAAGTTATCCATTTATGCGCTTTTTTAAAATCGCGGTTCCGAACGTAGTCAGATACCTTAAATAACTTTTCTAGTAGTAATATTTTTGAGATAACTTTATTCAAGGGACACTTTTTATCAAAAATTTATTCATTTAAAACAGCGTTTCTCAAACTGTGGGGCTCGGGCCCTTAGGGGGGCATGATAACACTACGAGGGGGGGGGGCGAACACATTGAAAGGTCGAAAATGAAAGATTATTTTTAAAAAATTATTAATTTCCTGGAAATAAACAAACAAAATACATTCTGATACAGCAAAAAAAAATTTACACTTATGTAATATACTTATAAATGCATCAGTACTTTATAATTAGCTAAGCAATACTAAGTTAAAAACAAGTTTAATAATTACACCATTGACCCCATGGGATTGCCATACATATAATTATATACAAAAATTAACGCTTATCTTGATAATTTGTGTACTGCTTATAATTATTCCCTAAACTGCCGAATAAAAGATACGTGATTCGCTCCCGTATGAACCGATTTCCACGTAAGCGTGCATACGTGATGTATTGGGGAAGGAGGAATAAATAAGAATATTCTCTGAAGTAAGAGTGAATCCTTTACAAACACAGTCAATGTCTTGTATGGCATTCCGAAACCTTTGGAATAGTTTTATGAATAGCAGTGCGTTTATTGAGCAAAAGAAGTGAAAATCGTGTTGTGGCTTTGGCGTTTATATACGCCAGTGCTGTTACAGAAAGAATCGTATTTCGTATAACGAATATATACCCCCGATGCAATGAAGGCTTTGTCTGAGCGAGACGTTTATATACGCCAGTGGCACAAAAGAGGTGAAAGTCGTGTTGTAGCTTTGGCGTCAAAGTATAGTAATACTGAATTCAGTACGCTGTTATTTCATGGAGAGGGGAGCGATGAAAATTATGATTGAATATTGGGTGGCAAATATTGAAAGTTTGAGAAGGGTAAATAAGGCTTTATCTGAGCGAAACGTTTATATACGCCAGTGGTACAAAAGAAGTGAACGTCGTGTTGTGGCTTTGGCGTCAAAGTATAGTAATACTGAATTCAGTACGCTGTTATTTCATGGAGAGGGGAGCGATGAAAATTATGATTGAATATTGGGTCGCAAATATTGAAAGTTTGAGAAGGGTAAATAAGGCTTTATCTGAGCGAGACGTTTATATACGCCAGTGGTACAAAAAAAAAGTCGTGTTGAAGTGAAAGACGTGAATTCAGCTTACGCTGTACGCTGTTATTTCATGGAAAATTATGATTGAATATTGGGGCGTGAGAAGGGTAAAAGGTATCTAAACGTTTATATACGCCATACTGAATTCAGTACGCTGTTATTTCATGGAGAGGGGAGCGATGAAAATTATGAAAATTATGATTGAATATTGGGTCGCAAATATTGAAAGTTTGAGAAGGGTAAATAAGGCTTTATCTGAGCGAGACGTTTATATACGCCAGCGAGACGTTTATATACGCCAGTGGTACAAAAGCGAAGTGAACGTCGTGTTGTGGCTTTGGCGTCAAAGTATAGTTATACTGAATTCAGTACGCTGTTATTTCATGGAGAGGGGGGCGATGAAAATTATGATTGAATATTGGGTCGCAAATATTGAAAGTTTGAGAAGGGTAAATAAGGCTTTATCTGAGCGAGACGTTTATATACGCCAGTGGTACAAAAGAAGTGAAAGTCGTGTTGTAGCTTTGGCGTCAAAGTATAGTAATACTGAATTCAGTACGCTGTTATTTCATGAAGAGGGGGGCGATGAAAATTATGATTGAATATTGGGTCGCAAATATTGAAAGTTTGAGAAGCACTGATTTAAAAGATTTTTTTCCTTCAAAATCACGGTTCCAAACGTAGTCAGATCCCTTAAACTTTAATTGTCTAAATCTTATAACTCAAACGTCACAAAAGTTCAGTGTAACATTTTTCTTGCCCAAACAAGACTCTTATGATGTTTTATATTCAAACATTTCATATCTTTAGATTACTGTATTTTTTATAAAATTATAATTCAATATGATGAATAAATTATTCTTAATTTCAGCTCTGCGTATTGATCCACTCACGGTTGGAATCCATCTGTGTCCAGACGCTGTAGCTTGTGAAGAATACTGCAATAATTTTCCTGTAATGGCCTTGAAAGGACGTTGCAAAGGCAACAACTGTGAATGCTATTAATCAGTGGTCTCCAAGCCCCAGTCCGTGGATCAAATACTACTGGTCCGCACAAGAAACATTAAATTATTTCCGTTTTATTTACTGTGGTATATTTTTCTTGGGTTTGGGCTACTTTTTATGAAAATCACTTTATATTCCTTGTTGAATCACTTTATATTCATTTTTTGGCGTAGCTATATCTTATATGTAGTCACGATTAAATGCAATTAAATAAAAATTATTAAATCAAAACAGTCTAAAATATAAACAATCAACGTCCCTCCCCTCAGCGGGCCGCGGTAAAATTATCCAACGTTGACCGGTCCGCGGCGATAAAAAGGTTGGGGAACACTGCTATTGATGATATAGAAATAAAGTACAGTTAGACCCCGCTTAACGCTCTTCCCCGAAATTGCACGCAGCATTAAGATTCCCGATATCCGAAGTAGTTTATCTGTGTTTCTTCTTTCCTGTGGTGTTACACGAACGTATTTTCATCGTTTCAAACATTTGTTGACGTTATTGTAAGTATAAATTTATGTAATATAACGATTGCTATAGTGACAAATACACTGGCCTCAAAAAGTTAAGGTACAACATGTTTTTCGAAGCTCACCATAAAAAAAATGGCAGTAACAATAAAATGCATAGTTTACATGAATGATAATAACGAACTTTAAAAACATTAATACAAAAACGATTGCTACAACTTTTATTTTATAGAAAAGAACGTATATTTATGAGTGAGAGAAAAATATGCAAATATCAAGCTTTCGTACTTTTGTGTGTAAGTTGTGTTGATTTTCAACAGTTGTTGGCAGTTTCGGTGACAATAGTCAATAGAGTTTAGAAAATGTCTCAGAGACGTCGTTTACCCAATTCGTTAAGGTGGCGGGCAGTTGGATAGATGGAAATGGGATTGTCGCAGGCTGATGCTGCTAGACGTCTCAATGTGTCTCGTAGTGTTGTTCAGCGACTTTGGGATCAATACCAATCCGAAGATTCTGTGTCCAGAAGACCTGTTCCAGGCCGACCACGAGCTACAACACCGGCAGAAGACCGTTTTCTAGCTCTTTCGGCAAGAAGGAGAAGAACCACTACTGTGCCGCAGCTCGTTGCAGACCCCTTTCAAGCATCAGGAAGAAGAATCTCCGCTACTACGGTGCGAAATCGTCTTCACAATGCAGGTCCGTATGCAAGAAGACCAGTTGTGTGCGTTCCCCTCAACGGACGACAGCGAAGGAACCGCTTATGCTGGGCAAGAGAACATGTTTCTTGGACGCAGCAACAATGGGCTTCTGTGCTGTTCACAGACGAGTCCAGATTTACAATGGAGAGTGATTCAGGGCGTCTACTGATCTGGAGGGAACAGCGCACTAGATACCATCAATCCAACACTGTTGAAAGACACAGTTACAGAGGTGGTGGAATCCTGGTTTGGGCAGGGATCTCGCTCGGTGGCCACACTGACCTGCATGTGTTCCATGGAGGAACCGTAACTGGTCTTAGATATCGGGATGAGATCCTTGATCCATATGTCCGCCCATATGCTGCTGCTATTGGTAACGACTTCATTCTGATGGATGATAATGCACGACCTCACCGAGCTCGGATTGTTGAGGAGTATCTGGAGGATCACGGTTTGGAACGAATGGAATGGCCAGCTCGATCTCCAGACCTGAATCCGATAGAACATCTTTGGGACTATCTTGGCAGAGGTTGCTGCTTTAAATCCTCCTCCAAGGTCGTTACATGAGCTAAAACAAGGCTTACTCTGTGTCTGGTCTTCGCTTCCTATTCCGGTGTCCGACAACTTAATAAACAGCATGGGAAATCGATGCCGCCAATGCATTCAAGTTAGGGGTGGACACATTCCTTATTAGAACCCATTTTTGTATTGTTTTATGCCATTTTACCACATAACACTGTGATGTGCTGTTTTCTCCAAGAATGGACTTTTCCGCAGAGATTGCTTTTTTTGTTATAAATCGTTTTTGCAATACACTTATACAAATTTCTATGACGCATTCAATAAAAAACTATTTAATGCACATATCCTCCAAATTTTTTGTTTCTACATTCATTCATTTGCAAATTAGACACAAAAATCCGGTTGTACCTTAACTTTTTGAGGCCAGTGTATTATGATTTTTAGTTTTTATCATGGGTGCTAATAAAAAACACGAAAATAGAACAACAAGACAAAGCATTTTCACTTGAAACTAAAATGCAAATGTTTAGAAGATTAGATACTGGTGAACGTCAATTTCGAATTGATGCTGCATTGAATTTGGCAACTTCAACAATAAGGATCATTCTTAAGAATAAAGAAAAAATACTGTCATCGGCAACTGCAACTACGAAAAGCTCTGCAACTAGAATAACCCGTTCTAGAAATAATAAAATAGAGGAAATGGAAAAAATAATTTCTATATGGAGACTGACGATGAAATTCAATGCAATATGCCTTTAAAACAAGACTTAGAATTTTATTTATTTTGATATGTATATTCATTTATTATATTTCTATATTTGCAAGGAATAAATTTTTGTTTTATTGTTACAAAAAACAATTAATAAATTTAATGGTAAAATACCAGACCAATTTTCAACCTATCTTCCCCTAACCCCATTATTTACATCATGAGATAACCTCGTTTAACGCTGTTTCGTATTACGCTCTACTTTGATGGAACGTATACCCCGCGTTAAGCGGGGTCTTACTGTATTCCAAAAAAAAAGGGGAAAATCTTTGTGAAGATACGTTTATATAAAAAATATTTGTTATTGAATTTGTCAAAACAAACACAGATAAATGTGTACGAATATGAGACGCTACATTTTGTGTTCTCTGAAACTCAATTAGAATAACAGAGATAAACTTAAAAGTAATACAAGATTAAAATATAAGATTTCATACGATATACAAAATTAAAACAGCAAGTTCTAGAAAACGCATAATGTTATAATTATTTCAGTTAATGATGGATTTAAATGTGCTACATAACGTTAATGCTGACAAATTATTTCCAATAAATCTGTAACGATTAATGTTAGCTAAGACTATCCTAGCAACATCCACAAGGCGTTCAATTAACCGAACCGCCATTAGTACTTTATTGATCTACCAGTATATTTTTAAGTTGAATCATGTTAAACAGCCTTACAGCATTAATTTAAATGCATCACGAATAGATGGCGTGTTAATTCTTTTATTTGGTGGGGCAATCTGACTAACGTCTTCATAGCATCACATTTTAGGTAGCTGGCTGGCTCATCTGAAAAGTTTTTCAATTTACCTAATCTAAAAGATATAAAATTAATACTTGAGTTTTTTTAGGGTAATAATGAACGTTTGTCAAGTGATGTTTAAAATCGATCTCTCCCTCATTCCAGCTTAAAATTCTGCATAATATATAGCACATCAATATATAGTACATATATACTACAGGGGTGATTTATTAAAAATTGACACCGTTCAGAGCCACCTGTAGCTGTATCCAGTGACGTAACGGAGAACATTTGCCGCCCCCTACAAAGTCAGGTTTTGTATCCCCAAGTTGGATTTTGCAAAGGGTAGGTTCTTGGCGGCAGTCAGGCTTTGGGCGCCCCCTAGAACCCTGGTCCCCGCAATGTGGAGGTGTACGTTACGCCACTGGTTGTATCTAATAACAGAAATGGCACCAAACTTTGTACAGAGATTAATCAAAAAGAGGGAATCAGGATTCCATGGGGGGAAAAAGTTCCTAAAATCATCAATAGGAGTATTTGTGTCGCATTACATTGCAAAGAGTGTTACAAAAACAAGTAAAAAATAATAACACACTCAAAATACAGTAAAATGTAAAATTTTATTCACTTCCTCGTCCAGGAAGTCGATCACATTTGATATGACCACAGTTCTTTCTGATATGACCAATGTGCATTCTCTGCGGATGTTCACAACATGTCTCAAGTAATACGCTGTCAATCTGTAACACGTGTACCAATAATAATTCTCTGTGATTCGTCGACGAACGCAATTGCAATATTTGTTATCACTTCTGACATTGTTTTACGTACTCTGCCTGGGCGAAATGTCAGTGATTCTCTTTCCTCGAACTTCTTAATCATACCTTTCACAGCAATAAGCGAAAAAGCCCCTTTACGTAGCTTTTGTCAGGTTCTTGGCTCATGAGGCACTGTGAATGATTTAAGATAATACAGCTGTACCAATAATGAACATTCTGGAAATGTGAGTCGCATATTCACTTCAGCTGAGAATATTATTCTGTGGAGTTGTCTACATGTTTTTATAGACCAAATTATTCGTGCCTTGTCGCGTTTGAAAGCATAAATTTAGGTTTTGCATTAATATCCGTGTTTTCTGCTGATTCTCGGTTTGGTAAGACGTAACATAGCGTTATAAATACCCATGCTGGCGATTTTTGGAACTAAGTTTTTTTCGCGGAATCTTACATTTTATGTTATTATTAGTATTCATATCAAGTTTGGTATCATTGCGGTTGTTAGATCAAGTTACAGGTAGCTATGAATAGTGTCAGTTTAAAAAAATTTCTTTGTATATACAGTGAAAATACTTTTCAACGGTCTTGCGGAACAATAATTGAGAATCACTGTGTGTGTGTGTGTTATAAGATGAAAGTTCATTTTTGCACATATCTGAAAAAAAAGAAACTTGATAAATTGATCGATGCAGAAATATGTTTGATAAACACCTTTGGTGGATATACTAATTTTATTTCTGTAACGAATTTTAGATAAATATACGAAAATTTAAGCTATTTAAAAAATTAAACTGTGTGACGGGGCTTTACGGAGTTTTTCAACTAATCCTCTTGGGTAATCTTTGAGGCCATCAATTGAGTTATTTCACAGCCAACCCTCTCAAGAAGAAACCTTGATATGCAGATTAGTTAGTAGATGTATAGTGGAGGTTTATTAATCGAGAAGAAGGAGGAAAGGAAGCTGAGCGTTTTGGTAAGGATCTGAGCTTAGACGCGTAATTATAGAGCGGGCTTTAGCTATTCAAATAAAGTAAGGAAATTAGGATTCACAGGATAACTTTACTTTAAGTTAGATGGTTAGGATTTCA